>CM068377.1:41688939-41809839 GCA_034770075.1 Aralia elata | reverse complement strand
TTTCTACTAATCGTTGTTTTGCAGGAAATATGTCTAACACAAGAGATAAGACTAGTGAAAATGACCCTTCTACATCGAATTTTGACCCAAAACTCATGATGGAGGCTATGATGAAAGAATTTTCTAGACAATTGGGGATGGCTATGGAACAAGTGCATGATCGCATCGATCAATTCAGTGACACTCGAGGGGAACGAACTCAAATCCCTCCGGGTGGGCGCCCAAAAGGAAAGGCCCAACAAAAGGAAGTAAGGTTAGAGGAGACAAATTACTATGATGAAAGGTTTAGCGAGGAAGAGGATCGAGAAACTAACTATATCCCTAGGAGACATGTTGCAAGGGATAGAGGCGGCCGAGATCGAGAGGACAACAACCTCGATAGCATCAAAATGAAAATTCCCACATTCCAAGGCAGGAGTGACCCCGAGGCATATTTAGAATGGGAAAAGAAAATGGAGTGGATCTTTTGATTGTCACAACTACTCGGATCTCAAGAAAGTTAGAATTGCAAGCTACCGAATTTTCAGACTATGCAGTTACTTGGTGGGATCAATTAATGACCAGCCGAAGGAGGTGCAGAGAACGTCCAATAGAGACATGGGCAGAAATGAAAGCTGTAATGAAAAAGAGGTTTGTCCCCAAGCCACTATTATCGAGATCTGTTTCGAAACTTACAAAAATTTGAGACAGGGAAGCAAGAGTGTGGAGGACTACTTCAAGGAGATGGAGATGCTAATGTCTAGGGTGACATCGACGAGGATAATGAGGCAACCATGGCCCGATTTTCAGCAGGTTTAAATTGGGATATTGCAGATTTGGTGGAGCGTCAACATTATGTGGTATTGGAAAGATATGGTACACATGGCTATCAAAATAGAGAAGCAAACTTAAGAGGAGAGGTGGCCCGCGAACAAATCCAACCGCAGGTACATCATGGAAAGCCAATAATGTGTGCGTGAGGAAAAGCCAACTATTTTCAAACTAAAGCCAGAAATCAAGCAAGGAGCGGCTACTCAGTAGTGCAAGGTAAGACTAATACACCTTCTACTAGTCGTAATCGAGATATTGTATGCTTTAAATGTCACGGCAGGGGACATATTGCAAATCAATGCCCAAATCAAAGAAACTATGTTATTGCTTGATAATGGGGATTTTGGAGACCGAGGGAGAAGATAGTGACAATGACTCTATGCCACCATTGGAGGAAGATAGAGAGGTTGCCATGCATGGCGAAGTGTTGGTTACACGGAGAATGCTTTAGTACACAGGCAAAAGAAGAAAGCAGCGAGCAAAGAGAGAATCTATTTCATACTAGATGCATGGTAAAATGGTAAGATTTGTTGTGTTGTAATTGATGGTGGGAGCTGTACAAATGTTGCAAGCATCACAATGGTAGAGAAATTGGGACTTACAACATCCAAACATCCTCACCCATACCTATTGAAGTGGCTCTATGACAGCGGCGACATTAAAGTTACCAAGCACGTATCAGTGCCTTTTACAATTGGAAATTATGTTGATGAGATCCTTTGTGATGTTAGTTCCTATGCAGGCAGGTCATTTACTACTTGGGAGACCTTGGCAGTTCGATCGGCGAGTAAAACACGATGGTTTTACTAATGAGTACTCTTTTGTTCACAATCAAAGAAAAGTTACCTTGTGTCCTATGTCACCAAAACAAGTGCATGAGGATCAAATACACTTACAGAGAGATCATGAAAAGAAAACAAAAGAGAGAGAAAAAAAGAAAGAAGAGAGAAAAACAAACATATTTGCAAAAAGGAGTGATGTTAAGGCGAGCTTTGGATTCTAAAAAGCCAATGATTATACTTCGGTATAAGGAGGCACTTTTAAATACTAACGCTAATAATCCTTCTTTGCCTAGTGTTGTTTCTGCTCTTTTACAGGATTATCAGGATGTATTTCCCGAGGAACTTCCACAAGGATTACCACCAATTCGGGGGAATTGAGCATCAAATTGACTTTGTCCCAGGCTGCGACCATTCCAAATCGCCCGGCATACCGAAGCAATCCCGAGGAGACAAAGGAATTGCAAAGGCAAGTTGACGAGTTAATGGACAAAGGTTTTTGTGAGGGAAAGCATGAGTCCATGTGCGGTTCCTGTTATTTTAGTACCTAAGAAAGATGGGAAGTGGCGTATGTGCATTGATTGTCGAGCGGTTAAATAACATCACGGTAAAATATCGGCATCCCATTCCTTAGGTTAGATGACATGTTAGATGAATTGCATGGATCTTGTGTGTTTTCTAAAATAGATTTAAAGAGTGGTTATCATCAAATTAGAATGCATGAGGGAGATGAGTGGAAAACTGCTTTTAAAACAAAATATGGGTTATATGAGTGGTTAGTCTTACCTTTTGGTTTAACTAATGCTCCTAGCACGTTCATGAGACTAATGTACCATGTTTTGCGTTCCTTCATTGGAAAGTTTGTAGTTGTCTACTTTGATGATATCTTAATCTATAGCAAAGATTTAGTTGAGCATGCATTGCATATAAAATCTGTCCTAGATGTGCTTCGAAAAGAAAAATTGTATGCTAATATGGACAAATGCACATTTTGTACGGATCGAGTTGTGTTTCTTGGTTTTGTTGTTAGTGCACAGGGAGTACAGGTTGACGAAGAAAAGATACGTGCAATCCAAGAATGGCCAACTCCTACGAATGTCAGTCAAGTTCGTAGCTTTCATGGACTCGCGAGTTTCTATAGGCGGTTTGTAAGGAATTTCAGCGAAGTCACAGCACCACTCACCGAAGTAATCAAAAAGAGTGTAGGATTCCAGTGGGGTGATGCACAGGAAAAAGCGTTTAAAATTGATTAAAGAAAAATTAACTAACGCTCCTTTACTTGTATTGCCTAATTTCACTAAAACCTTTGAAATTGAATGTGATGCTTCAGGTTTAGGCATTGGAGCTGTGTTAATGCAAGAAGGAAAACCAGTTGCATATTTCAGTGAAAAATTGAGTGGAGCAGCTTTGAACTATCCCTAGTTATGACAAGGAATTATATGCTTTTGTGCGAATCATTGGTATCTTGGCTACATTTCCTGTGGACTTAGGAATGTTGTGAGCACAAACGGATCCTAAAGCATTGAAATATTTGGAATGCCTACACAATTTGATATAGTATATTGCACCGATGGAGGGCGTTACTTCGATCATTCCCGTTGGTAAGTCGGTATTAGCCAAGGTAAGGTATATTTCGTTTGGCCGACCGCGCTATCAAGATGGTATGTCTGGGTAAAATTCGCTAGACACAAAATTTGTTCTGGGTGTGTACAAAGAAATGAATTGTTTGGATTACCATGATGTTTGTGTTGAGTGTTAATTTGGTGAAAAGAATTTGTTTGTAGGTAAGTACTTCAAGATGGATGGGTTCTTGTTTCGTGTAGAATCGATGGTGTATACCCCTGCAAGTTCTTTACGGGAACTATTGGTTTCGTGAATCACATGGGAGGTGGTTTGATTGGACATTTCTAGATGTATGATAAAGACTTCTGTATCTGTATTAAAAGATAGCCATTTACTATGGCACCATATGAAACGAGAATGTGGACACCGGAATTTGTGATGAGGTTCTCATTACACCTGTCGTCCAAGCCATTATAATCATCGTGTTTATCAACCCCATGGGTTATTAACCACACCATTACCCATTTCGCGAGTGACACCTTGGATTGATTTGCGTACTATGCCGATTTTTGTATTGGGTTTAACCCTTAGATCGTAAGTGGATGGTCCATGATCTAAAATTTGTCCGGTCGCTAGATAGAATTTTCCCCCAAAAATGGCACATTTCATTTCCATTGTCATTAAACTGGATGATCGCAGCTCCCATAGTGCTGACTTTATTCTTTAGACATATTTGTTGCGGATTGCATGGGCATGCCCCGAACCATTGTTTTCAGATAGAGATGCTAAATTCTTGAGCTATTTTTGCAAGACCTTGTGGGTGTAAATTAGGAACTAAACTGTTGTTTTCTTACTACTTGTCATCCACAAACTGACGGTCAAACGGAAGTAGTAAATAGGACTCTATCTGCATTATTAAGGGCTATCATTAATAAGAATATTAAGCTTTGGGAAGAATGTTTACCCCATGTTTGAGTTTGCTTATAATAGGTCTGTTCATTCAGCTACTAAATTCTCACCTTTTGAAATTGTGTACGGTTTTAATCCTTTAACACCATTGGATTTAGCACCTTTACCTATTTCTGAGTATACTAACATGGATGGCAAAAACAAGGCTGATTTTGTTAAGCAGATACATGAGAAGACAAGGATTAACATTGAGAAGAAGACGGATCAATATGCTCGACAGGCCAATAAGGGTCGGCGTCAAGTAATCTTCGAACCCGGGGATTGGGTATGGCTACACATGCGTAAGGAAAGATTTCCTGCTCAAAGGCGTTCGAAACTACTCCCGAGAGGAGATGGACCATTTCAAGTGCTTGAACGCATTAACAACAATGCTTACAAATTGGATTTACCCGGTGAGTATACTGTTAGTGCAACTTTCAATGTTTCTGATCTAAGCCCGTTTGATGTAGGTGAAGATTTGAGGACAAATCCTTTTCAAGAGGAGAGGTATGATGAGGACATCCATGATCCAGAAACCCGTGACACAACCCGAGAAGACCCATTGCAATTGCCACTTGGAACCCATTACTAGAGCTCGGAGCTAAAACCTTCAAAGACGGACTTAACGGAATGAATCCATGAACTATGGAACGAGGTTGGATCAAGCATAGAGGTTATGGAGATGGAGTCCAAGCATATGAAGCCCGTAAACATGTTGCGAAATGGCTTGTGGCAGACAAAACAACGAAAGAAAGCAGTTTGCTCGGAGCAGGGTGACCTCGCCCCGGCGAGAATCCTCCAGGCCATTTTTCTCAGCCCCGGCGAGAGGCTCGCCCCGGCGAGGTTTTTCCAAGCCAATTCCCCTCGCCCCGGCGAGAAATCTTTAGTTCAAATCTCTCGCCCCGGCGAGAAACCTCCTGGATGCAAGTTGTTATTTTTTTGACTTTCTTGATTTTCGAACCTTCTTTCATCCAAAACATGATATCAGTATTTAGGAATCAATTTACATGTGTTCTGATTGCAACATTTCCATATTTGTGTGCTTGTATTTCCAAGGATGTGTGCTTCTAGAAGCTTCTAGTTTGTTTCTAAAATTAGTATAAATAGAGTGCTATTGTAAACTTGAAATTCATTCATTAATATTCAGATTATCATCATTATTGTGAGATTGTTCTCTTCTTGTGGTTCTTGAGAATTCCTAAGTATTCCTTAGTTTTCTTTGAGATTCATATTCGACTTATCATACAACCAATCATAGTTGTGTGTGGCGTCTTCTACCGCATCAATCGTCGATTGTACCAAGATTACCGCTTCCACATAAGCGAGGGGTCAAGGTGTCGTTGGTGTCCATCCTACGCAAACTTCATTTGCAAGCAATTGTACCAAGATTACCGTCTACATATAGGCGAGGGGTTAAGGTGTTGCAAGCTACCCATCCTATCAACTTGTTAGAAACGATCCGGGCGACGACCACCTCACGCAAGCGTGCCGTGGAGTCTATCACCTAAATCAAGACTTGTGTGAGATGTACACATCGTTTTGAACACCATAGTGATGAGATTGCTCCTTCTGATGCTAATCAAACTAGAACGAAGTAATATGACTCATAATCACATCTTTCTTTGACAATTTGAAGGAACTAATGAACCAATAAGAAGGTCTCCCTAAATCAAGACTTGTGTGAGATGTACACATTGTTTTGAACGCGATAGTGATGAGATTGCTTCTTCTGATGCTAATCAAATTAGAACGAAGTAATAAGACTCCTAATCACCTCTTTCTTTGATAATTTGAAGGAAACTAACGATACAATAAGAAGGCTTCCCTAAATCGAGACTTGTGTGAGATGTACACATCGATTTGAACGCGATAGTGATGAGATTGCTCCTTCTGATGCTAATCAAACTAGAACGAAGTAATAAGACTCCTAATCACCTCTTTCTTTGACAATTTGAAGGAATTAATGAACCAATAAGAAGGTCTCCCTAAATCGAGACTTGTGTGAGATGTACACATCGTTGTGAACGCCATAGTGATGAGATTGCTCCTTCTGATGCTAATCAAATTAGAACAAAGTAATATGACTCCTAATCACCTCTTTCTTTGACAATTTGAAGGAACTAACGAAACAATAAGAAGGTCTCCCTAAATCAAGACTTGTGTGAGATGTACATATCGTTTTGAACGCGATAGTGATGAGATTGCTCCTTTAGATGCTAATCAAACTAGAACGAGGTAATAGGACTCCTAATCACCTCTTTCTTTGACAATTTGAAGGAATTAATGAACCAATAAGAAGGTCTCCCTAAATCGAGACTTGTGTGAGATGTACACATCGCTGTGAACGCCATAGTGATGAGATTGCTCCTTCTGATGCTAATCAAATTAGAACGAAGTAATTTGACTCCTCATCACCTCTTTTTTGATAATTTGAAGGAAACTAACGAAACAATAAGAAGGTCTCCCTAAATCAAGACTTGTGTGAGATGTACACATCGTTTTGAACGCGATAGTGATGAAATTGCTCATTTAGATGCTAATCAAACTAGAACGAAGTAATATGACTTCTAATCTTTTCTTTGATAATTTGACGGAAACTAACAAAACAATAAGAAGGCTTCCCTAAATCGAGACTTGTGTGAGATGTACACATCATTTTGAACGCGATAGTATAGAGATTGCTAATTTAGATGCTAATCAAACTAGAACGAAGTAATATGACTCCTAATCACCTCTTTCTTTGACAATTTGAAGGAACTAATGAACCAATAAGAAGGTCTCCCTAAATCAAGACTTGTGTGAGATGTACACATCGTTTTGAACGCCATAGTGATGAGATTGCTCCTTCTGATGCTAATCAAACTAGAACGAAGTAATATGACTCATAATCACCTCTTTCTTTGACAATTTGAAGGAACTAATGAACCAATAAGAAGGTCTCCCTAAATCAAGACTTGTGTGAGATGTACACATTGTTTTGAACGCGATAGTGATGAGATTGCTTCTTCTGATGCTAATCAAATTAGAACGAAGTAATAAGACTCCTAATCACCACTTTTTTTGATAATTTGAAGGAAACTAACGATACAATAAGAAGGCTTCCCTAAATCGAGACTTGTGTGAGATGTACACATCGTTTTGAACGCGATAGTGATGAGATTGCTCCTTCTGATGCTAATCAAACTAGAACGAAGTAATAAGACTCCTAATCACCTCTTTCTTTGACAATTTGAAGGAACTAATGAACCAATAAGAAGGTCTCCCTAAATCGAGACTTGTGTGAGATGTACACATCGTTGTGAACGCCATAGTGATGAGATTGCTCCTTCTGATGCTAATCAAATTAGAACAAAGTAATATGACTCCTAATCACCTCTTTCTTTGACAATTTGAAGGAACTAACGAAACAATAAGAAGGTCTCCCTAAATCAAGACTTGTGTGAGATGTACATATCGTTTTGAACGCGATAGTGATGAGATTGATCCTTTAGATGCTAATCAATATAGAACGAGGTAATAGGACTCCTAATCACCTCTTTCTTTGACAATTTGAAGGAATTAATGAACCAATAAGAAGGTCTCCCTAAATCGAGACTTGTGTGAGATGTACACATCGCTGTGAACGCCATAGTGATGAGATTGCTCCTTCTGATGCTAATCAAATTAGAACGAAGTAATTTGACTCCTCATCACCTCTTTTTTGATAATTTGAAGGAAACTAACGAAACAATAAGAAGGTCTCCCTAAATCAAGACTTGTGTGAGATGTACAACATCGTTTTTGAACGCGATAGTGATGAGAAATTGCCTCATTTAGAATACTAATCAAACTAGAACGAAGTAATATGACTTCTAATCTTTTCTTTGATAATTTGACGGAAACTAACAAAACAATAAGAAGGCTTCCCTAAATCGAGACTTGTGTGAGATGTACACATCATTTTGAACGCGATAGTATAGAGATTGCTAATTTAGATGCTAATCAAACTAGAACGAAGTAATATGACTCCTAATCACCTCTTTCTTTGACAATTTGAAGGAACTAATTAGCCAATAAGAAGGTCTACCTAAATCAAGACTTGTGTGAGATGTACACATCGTTTTGAACACCATAGTGATGAGATTGCTCCTTCTGATGCTAATCAAACTAGAACGAAGTAATATGACTCATAATCACATCTTTCTTTGACAATTTGAAGGAACTAATGAACCAATAAGAAGGTCTCCCTAAATCAAGACTTGTGTGAGATGTACACATTGTTTTGAACGCGATAGTGATGAGATTGCTTCTTCTGATGCTAATCAAACTAGAACGAAGTAATAAGACTCCTAATCACCTCTTTCTTTGATAATTTGAAGGAAACTAACGATACAATAAGAAGGCTTCCCTAAATCGAGACTTGTGTGAGATGTACACATCGATTTGAACGCGATAGTGATGAGATTGCTCCTTTCTGATGCTAATCAAACTAGAACGAAGTAATAAGACTCCTAATCACCTCTTTCTTTGACAATTTGAAGGAATTAATGAACCAATAAGAAGGTCTCCCTAAATCGAGACTTGTGTGAGATGTACACATCGTTGTGAACACCATAGTGATGAGATTGCTCCTTCTGATGCTAATCAAATTAGAACAAAGTAATATGACTCCTAATCACCTCTTTCTTTGACAATTTGAAGGAACTAACGAAACAATAAGAAGGTCTCCCTAAATCAAGACTTGTGTGAGATGTACATATCGTTTTGAACGCGATAGTGATGAGATTGCTCCTTTAGATGCTAATCAAACTAGAACGATGTAATAAGACTCCTAATCACCTCTTTCTTTGACAATTTGGAAGGAAATTAATGAACCAATAAGAAGGTCTCCCTAAATCGAGACTTGTGTGAGATGTACACATCGCTGTGAACGCCATAGTGATGAGATTGTTCCTTCTGATGCTAATCAAATTAGAACAAAGTAATATGACTCCTAATCACCTCTTTCTTTGACAATTTGAAGGAACTAACGAAACAATAAGAAGGTCTCCCTAAATCAAGACTTGTGTGAGATGTACATATCGTTTTGAACGCGATAGTGATGAGATTGCTCCTTTAGATGCTAATCAAACTAGAACGAGGTAATAGGACTCCTAATCACCTCTTTCTTTGACAATTTGAAGGAATTAATGAACCAATAAGAAGGTCTCCCTAAATCGAGACTTGTGTGAGATGTACACATCGTTGTGAACGCCATAGTGATGAGATTGCTCCTTCTGATGCTAATCAAATTAGAACGAAGTAATTTGACTCCTCATCACCTCTTTTTTGATAATTTGAAGGAAACTAACGAAACAATAAGAAGGTCTCCCTAAATCAAGACTTGTGTGAGATGTACACATCGTTTTGAACGCGATAGTGATGAAATTGCTCATTTAGATACTAATCAAACTAGAACGAAGTAATATGACTTCTAATCTTTTCTTTGATAATTTGACGGAAACTAACAAAACAATAAGAAGGCTTCCCTAAATCGAGACTTGTGTGAGATGTACACATCATTTTGAACGCGATAGTATAGAGATTGCTAATTTAGATGCTAATCAAACTAGAACGAAGTAATATGACTCCTAATCACCTCTTTCTTTGACAATTTGAAGGAACTAATTAACCAATAAGAAGGTCTCCCTAAATCAAGACTTGTGTGAGATGTACACATCGTTTTGAACACCATAGTGATGAGATTGCTCCTTCTGATGCTAATCAAACTAGAACGAAGTAATATGACTCATAATCACATCTTTCTTTGACAATTTGAAGGAACTAATGAACCAATAAGAAGGTCTCCCTAAATCAAGACTTGTGTGAGATGTACACATTGTTTTGAACGCGATAGTGATGAGATTGCTTCTTCTGATGCTAATCAAATTAGAACGAAGTAATAAGACTCCTAATCACCTCTTTCTTTGATATTTTGAAGGAAACTAACGAAACAATAAGAAGGCTTCCCTAAATCGAGACTTGTGTGAGATGTACACATCGTTTTGAACGCGATAGTGATGAGATTGCTCCTTCTGATGCTAATCAAACTAGAACGAAGTAATAAGACTCCTAATCACCTCTTTCTTTGACAATTTGAAGGAAACTAACGAAACAATAAGAAAGCTTCCCTAAATCGAGACTTGTGTGAAATGTACACATCGTTTTGAACGCGATAGTGATGAGATTTCTCCTTTAGATGCTAATCAAACTAGAACAAAGTAATATGACTCCTAATCACCTCTTTCTTTGACAATTTGAAGGAACTAACGAAACAATAAGAAGGTCTCCCTAAATCAAGACTTGTGTGAGATGTACATATCGTTTTGAACGTGATAGTGATGAGATTGCTCCTTTAGATGCTAATCAAACTAGAACGAGGTAATTGGACTCTTAATCACCTCTTTCTTTGACAATTTGAAGGAACTAAGGAACCAATAAGAAGGTCTCCCTAAATCGAGACTTGTGTGAGATGTACACATCGTTTTGAACGCCATAGTGATGAGATTGCTCCTTCTGATGCTAATCAAACTAGAACGAAGTAATTTGACTCCTAATCACCTCTTTCTTTGATAATTTGAAGGAAACTAACGAAACAATAAGAAGGTCTCCCTAAATCAAGACTTGTGTGAGATGTACACATCGTTTTGAACGCGATAGTGATGAAATTGCTCCTTTAGATGCTAATCAAACTAGAACGAAGTAATATGACTTCTAATCTTTTCTTTGATAATTTGAAGGAAACTAACAAAACAATAAGAAGGCTTCCCTAAATCGAGACTTGTGTGAGATGTACACATCATTTTGAACGCGATAATAATGAGATTGCTCCTTTTTTTTTTTTTTTTTTTTGATAATGTGGGTTTCCCAACCCGCGGGTCGGACTAATCCCCCACCCCGGACCAGGCTTTTGCGCATAGGCTCCGCCTAAGACATGGCGTCACCCTGAATAATGCGATCCGTGGCCACTTCAAATGTTGCTAGTGGGAGTCGATCCTGAGTCGTCCGGGTTTACGGTTCGTTCCCAGGGCGGCTTGCACCACTGCGCCAAGTGTTATGGTTTAGAACGAAGTAATATGACTCCTAATCACCTCTTTCTTTGACAATTTGAAGGAACTAATGAACCAATAAGAAGGTCTCCCTAAATCAAGACTTGTGTGAGATGTACACATCGTTTTGACCGCGATAGTGATGAGATTGCTCCTTTAGATGCTAATCAAACTAGAACGAGGTAATAGGACTCCTAATCAACTCTTTCTTTGACAATTTGAAGGAACTAATAAACCAATAAGAAGGTTGATGAGGACATCCATAATCCAGAAACCCGTGACACAACCCGAGAAGACCTATTGCAATTGCCACTTGGACCCATTACTAGAGCTCGAGCTAAAACCTTCAAAGACGGACTTAACGGAATGATCCATGAACTATGGAACGAGGTTGGATCAAGTATAGAAGTTATGGAGATGGAATCCAAGCGTATGAAGCTTGTAAACATGTTACGAATGGACGTGGCGATCAAAACAGTAAAAGAAAATAGTTTACATGGAACAGGCTAACCTCGCCCCGGCGAGGATTTACAAGCCATTTTTCTCGCCCCGGCGAGAATTTTTCTTTGCAAATTTCTCGCCCCGGCGAGAACCTCCTGGATGCAATTTGTTAATTTTTGACTTTCTTGATTTTCGAACCTTCTTTCATCCAAAACATGATATCAGTATTTAGGATCAATTACATGTGTTCTGATTGCAATATTTCCATTTTTTTTTTTTTTTGATAATGTGGAGTTTCCGGGTCGCAACCCGACTAATCTCCCCAGCCCGAGCCCAGGCGGTCTGCTTCCCAGCTTGCGCTTAAGGGAGGCCCGTGGCCACAGCGGAGCATTATTAGTGCCCCTCCAAATGTTGCTAGTGGGAGTCGATCCTGAGTCGTCCGGGTTTACGGTTCGTTCCCAGGGCGACTTGCACCACTGCGCCACTTGTTGTGGTTTTTCCATATTTGTGTGCTTGTATTTCAAAGAGTGTGTGCTTCTAGAAGCTTCTAGTTTGTTTCTAAAACTAGTATAAATAGGTGCTATTGTAAACTTGAATTCATTCATTAATATTCAGATTATCATCATTATTGTGAGATTGTTCTTTTCTTGTGGTTCTTGAGAATGCCTAAGTATTCCTTAGTTTTTCTTTGAGATTCATATTCGAGTTATCATACAACCAATCATAGTTGTGTGTGGCGTCTTCTACCGCATCAATCGTCGATTGTACCAAGATTACCGCTTCAACATAAGCGAGGGGTCGAGGTGTCGTTGGTGTTCATCCTACGCAAACTTCACTTGCAAGCAATTGTACCAAGATTACCGTCTACATATAGGCGAGGGGTTAAGGTGTTGCAAGCTATCCATCCTATCAACTTGTTAGAAACGGTCCGGGCGACGACCACCTCAGTCAAGCGTGCCGTGGAGTCTATCATTTGGTATCAAAGCTAAGTTTCCTATCAAGTTACTTATCTTTACTTCTATTGTTGAATTATAGTCAAAAAAAAAAACTGCATAAAATATATAGCAGAAAATTTGTATTGTGAAATTGTTACCATTGAGATTTTCATTTGCAAGAATCATATTTGGCGGTTGGAAGTCTTGTGAAGAGTCGTACATTCTATATTGTGTTCTTGATAAGTTTATTATTGGATTGTAATTAGAGAATTGAGGTAATATTTGTGAGAATTCAAAAGAACCTATTAGTGAGAACTAACGAGCGGAAAAAGGCAAGAGTAGTAAGTTTAATTGAGGATAAAAGCCTAATTGTTGTGATACACGAGCGTTTCCTATTTGTGTGATATATTGTTTGAGTGAAACACGTAAGGGAGTGGGGAGGAACTATTTTTCTACTAATCTTTGTTTTGCAGGAAATATGTCTAACACAAGAGATAAGACAATTGAAAATGAACCTTCCACATCGAATTTTGACCCAAAACTCATGATGGAGGCTATGATGAAAGAATTTTCTAGACAATTGGGGATGGCTATGGAACAAGTGCATGATCGCATCGATCAATTGAGTGACACTCGAGGGGAACAAACTCAAATCCCTCCGGGTGGGCGCCCAAAAGGAAAGACCCAACAAAAGGAAGCAAGGCTAGAGGAGACAAATTACTATGATGAAAGGTTTAGTGAGGAAGAGGATCGAGAAACTGACTTTATCCCTAGGAGACATTTTGCAAAGGATAGAGGCGGCCGAAATCGAGAGGACAACAATCTTGATAGCATCAAAATGAAAATTCCCACATTCCAAGGCAGAAGTGATCCCGAGGCATATTTAGAATGGGAGAGGAAAATGGAGTGGATACTGTCACAACTACTCGGATCTCAAGAAAGTTAGAATTGCAGCTACCGAATTTTCAGACTATGCAGTTACTTGGTGGGATCAATTGATGATCAGCCGAAGGAGGTGCAGAGAACGTCCAATCGAGACTTGGGCAGAAATGAAAGCTGTAATGAAAAAGAGGTTTGTCCCAAGCCACTATTATCGAGATCTGTTTCGAAACTTACAAAATTTGAGACAGGGAAGCAAGAGTGTGGAGGACTACTTCAAGGAGATGGAGATGCTAATGTCTAGAGCTGACATCGACGAGGATAATGAGGCAACCATGGCCCGATTTTCAGCAGGTTTAAATTGGGACATTGCAGATTTGGTGGAGCGTCAACATTATGTGGTATTGGAAGATATGGTGCACATGGCTATCAAAATAGAGAAGCAACTTAAGAGGAGAGGTGGCCAGCGAACAAATCCAACCACAGGTACATCATGGAAAGCCAATAATGTGAAACGTGAGGAAAAGCCAACTATTTTCAAACCAAAGCCAGAAATCAAGCAAGGAGCGACTACTCAAGTAGTGCAAGGGCTGCTTAAATTTCCATCCAAATTTATTAATTGGATCCATGCTTGTATAACTACTGCCATGTTCTCTGTAAAAGTCAATGGGTCTCTTGCTGGCTATTTTAAGGGTGCTAGGGGTCTAAGGCAAGGGGACCCTCTCTCTCCCTACTTGTTTGTGCTCACAATGGAAGTTTTATCCTTAATCCTTCACAAAGAAACTATGCACCCTGATTTCAAATTCCATTGGAGAGCCAAGGAGTGTGACCTCACTCACTTATGCTTTGCGGATGATCTTCTGATTTTTTGTAATGGTAATCTATCCTCTGTCTCTATTGTCCACTCCTGCATACAGTCCTTTTCTCTGTTCTCCGGGCTCATCCCTAATGCTCACAAGAGTCAATGCTTCTTTTCGAACGTTGACGGAAATGATCAACAGATTATCATGGGCTTACTAGGATTTCGTGTTGGCTCCCTTCCAATTCGATTCCTTGGAGTCCCCTTAATATCCTCGAAGCTCTCCCGTAATGATTGCATGCCTCTTATCCAAAAGATTACATCCCGGATCTCATCTTGGACTGCAAAATTTCTTTCTTACTCGGGCAGATTACAGCTGATTAAATCTGTGCTCATTTCTATCCAGTCCTTTTGGTCAGCACACTTCCTCTTGCCCAAGTCTATTCTTAAATCAATCCAGTCCATTCTCACCAGATTTCTATGGAAAGGGCCTTCCCTTGAGAAACATGGGGCGAAAGTCTCTTGGAAGATTATTTCCTTGCCTTACAATGAAGGTGGCCTAGGAGTTAAAAACCTCGAGGATTGGAACAAGGCCCTCATTATCCAGCACTTAACTAAGGTGATTCAATACAAACCAATTTCCCTCTGGGCCTCCTGGATCCAAGCAACAGTTCTCAAAAATAATAACTTCTGGCAGATCAATATTCCTTCTGATTGTTCTTGGATTTGGCGCAAAGTTCTTAAATTGCGAACTCTCGCGCAACAATTTTTGTCTTATCGGGTAGGCAGAGGGAACCATTTTAGCCTTTGGTTTGATCGTTGGTTGAATGGTCAGCCTCTATCTCCCAATCCATACTTGCTGTCTAACTCCGGGATCCCAAAAACTGCCCTTTTATCTAGCATTATATCCCACTCAAATTGGGTGTTGCCCCAAAGTAATCACCACGATGTTGTTCAGTTTCGTAGTCTTTTCGCTTCTGCTCCTTCTCCCTCTACAACTGATGACTCTATCACTTGGGATTCTGTTGATATCCGTCTCCTTAAAGCTAACAAAATTTGGGATTTCATTCGTCACCATGGCAATGTTGTCTTTTTTTTTTTTTTTTTTTTTTTTTTTTTTTTTTCTAGTTTTAGCAGAAATTGTAACATTCTTGTCTGACAAGAATGGATCCCAAGACCTCATGCACCCAAGTCTTATGAGTAGTTCTTTTACCATTGAGCCAAGAGGAGCTTGGTAGCAATGTTGTCTCTTGGGCAAATATATTGTGGCACAAGCATTATGTTCCGAGATACTCTTTCTTTCTTTGGCTTGCTTTTCACAAAAGATTCCCTACTAATGATGCTTTCATGTCTTATTCTAGTTACTCTATAATGAGGTGTCTCTTGTGTAATTCTGCCAATGAAACTTTTAACCATCTCTTTTTTAGCTGTCCTTATTCTAGTGGTGTGATATCTAATGTCCTGGCGTGGGAAGGAAACTGGTCAAAATATGCCAACTGACTGGGATCATCTGATTGATTATATTCAGCAGTTCCAAGGGAGGAAAATGCATTCTGATATATTGAGACTCATTCTTGCCACCTCCTTGTATAAAATCTGGGGTTCTCGGAACTCCATGCTTCATAACGGGTCTATGTTGCCTCCTCATGCCTTGACTAAAGAAATCATCAACTTGATTAAAGCAAGGCTCTCAACTTCTTCGAAGTTCCACAAGGCTGTTCACAAATGTCATACATATCATAATTGGTTGTAATTGGTTGTAATGAGTTGTATTTGATTGCATTTATGCTTTGTTTCTATTTCCTTGTTGAATAGTATTGTTTTTATGTTCCTCATGGGGCCTGTCTCATGTTGACATGCTTTCTCTGGGGTATGCCCCTTTGCCATTGTATCATGGTTCTTTTATACACAAACACATTTAGCAAAAAAAAAAAACTAATACACCTTCTACTAGTCGTAATCGAGATATTGTATGCTTTAAATGTCAAGGCAGGGGACATATTGCAAATCAATGCCCAAATCAAAGAACTATGTTATTGCTTGATAATGGGGATTTGGAGACCGAGGAAGAAGATAGTGACAATGACTCTATGCCACCATTGGAGGAAGATAGAGAGGTTGCTATGCATGGCGAAGTGTTGGTTACACGGAGAATGCTTAGTACACAGGCAAAAGAAGAAAGCAGCGAGCAAAGAGAGAATCTATTTCATACTAGATGCATGGTAAATGGTAAGATTTGTTGTGTTGTAATTGATGGTGGGAGCTGTACAAATGTGGCAAGCATCACAATGGTAGAGAAATTGGGACTTACAACATCCAAACATCCTCACCCATACCGATTGCAGTGGCTCAATGACAGCGGCGACATCAAAGTTACCAAGCAAGTATCAGTGCCGTTTACAATTGGGAAGTATGTTGATGAGATCCTTTGTGATGTAGTTCCTATGCAGGCAGGTCATTTACTGCTTGGGAGACCTTGGCAGTTCGATCGGCGAGTAAAACACGATGGTTTCACTAATGAGTACTCTTTTGTTCATAATCAAAGAAAAGTTACCTTATGTCCTATGTCACCAAAACAAGTGCATGAGGATCAATTACACTTGCAGAGAGATCATGAAAAGAAAACAAAAGAGAGAGAAAAAAAGAAAGAAGAGAGAAAAACAAACATTTTTGCAAAATAGAGTGATGTAAGGCGAGCTTTGGATTCTAAAAAGCCAATGATTATACTTCGGTATAAGGAGGCACTTCTAAATACTAACGCTAATAATCCTTCTTTGCCTAGTGTTGTTTCTGTTCTTTTACAGGATTATCAGGATGTATTTCCCGAGGAACTTCCACAGGGATTACCACCAATTCGGGGAATTGAGCATCAAATCGACTTTGTCCCAGGTGCGACCATTCCAAATCGCCCGGCATACCGAAGCAATCCCGAGGAAACAAAGGAATTGCAAAGACAAGTTGACGAGCTAATGGACAAAGGTTTTGTGAGGGAAAGCATGAGTCCATGTGCGGTTCCGGTTATTTTAGTACCTAAGAAAGATGGGAAGTGGCGTATGTGCATTGATTATCGAGCGGTAAATAACATCACGGTAAAATATCGGCATCCCATTCCTAGGTTAGATGACATGTTAGATGAATTGCATGGATCTTGTGTGTTTTCTAAAATAGATTTAAAGAGTGGATATAATCAAATTAGAATGCATGAGGGAGATGAGTGGAAAACTGCCTTTAAAACAAAATATGGGTTATATGAGTGGTTAGTCTTACCTTTTGGTTTAACTAATGCTCCTAGCACGTTCATGAGACTAATGAACCATGTTTTGCGTTCCTTCATTGGAAAGTTTGTAGTTGTCTACTTTTATGATATCTTGATCTACAGCAAGGATTTAGTTAAGCATGCATTGCATATAAAATCTGTCCTAGATGTGCTTCGAAAAGAAAATTTGTATGCTAATATGGACAAATGCACATTTTGTACGGATCGAGTTGTGTTTCTTGGTTTTGTTGTCAGTACGCAGGGAGTACAGGTTGACGAAGAAAAGATACGTGCAATCCAAGAATGGCCAACTCCTACGAATGTCAGTCAAGTTCGTAGCTTTCATGGACTAGCAAGTTTCTATAGACGGTTTGTAAGGAACTTCAGCGAAGTCACAGCACCACTCACCGAAGTAATCAAAAAGAGTGTGGGATTCAAGTGGGGTGATGCACAGGAAAAAGCGTTTAATTTGATTAAAGAAAAGTTAACTAACGCTCCTTTACCCCTTGTGTTGCCTAATTTCACTAAAACCTTTGAAATTGAATGTGATGCCTTCAGGTTTAGGCATTGGAGCTGTGTTGATGCAAGAAAGAAAACCCGTTGCATATTTTCAGTGCAAAAATTGAGTGGAGCAGCTTTAAACTATCCTACCTATGACAAGGAGTTATATGCCCTTAGATTCGATCTTTGGAGACTTGGCAACATTTACCTGTGGCCTAAGGAATTTGTGATTCACACGGATCATGAATCATTGAAAATATTTGAAAGGCCCAACACAAGTTGAACAAGAGACATGCACGATGGATGGAGTTCATCGAGACATTCCCGTATGTCATTCGGTATACAGCAAGGTAAGGAGAATGTCGTTGCCGACGCTCTCATCAAGAAGGTATGTATTGTTAAATACTCTCGACACAAAATTACTTGGTTTTTGAACCAAATCAAAGAATTGTATGTTAATGACCATGATTTCTGTGAAGAGTTTAAAATTTGTGAAAAGAATGTTGTAGGTAAGTACTTCAAGATGGATGGGTTCTTGTTTCGTGAGAATCGATTGTATATACCTGCAAGTTCTTTACCGTGAACTATTGGTTCGTGAATCACATGGAGGTGGTTTGATGGGACATTTTGGTGTTGATAAGACTTTATCGGCTATTAAAAGAACATTTCTATTGGCCCCCATATGAAACGAGATGTGGAACGAATTTGTGATAGGTGCATTACCTGTTGTCAAGCTAAATCTCGTGTTCAACCCCATGGGTTATACACACCATTGCCAATTTCGAGTGAACCTTGGATTGATTTGTCTATGAATTTTGTATTGGGATTACCTAGATCTAAGTATGGTCATGATTCTATATTTGTGGTCGTAGATAGATTTTCAAAAATGGCACACTTCATTCCATGTCATAAAACTGATGATGCATCCCATATTGCTGATTTATTCTTTAGAGATATTGTGCGTCTGCATGGCATGCCCCGAACAATTGTTTCGGATAGAGATGCTAAGTTCTTGAGCTACTTTTGGAAAACTTTGTGGTGTAAACTAGGAACTAAACTGTTGTTTTCAACTACTTGTCATCCACAAACTGACGGTCAAACGGAAGTAGTAAATAGGACTCTATCTGCATTATTGAGGGCTATCATTAATAAGAATATTAAGCTTTGGAAAGAATGTTTACCCCATGTTGAGTTTACTTATAATAGGTCTGTTCACTCGGCTACTAAATTCTCACCTTTTGAAATTGTGTATGGTTTTAATCCTTTAACACCATTGGATTTAGCACCATTACCTATTTCTGAGTATACTAACATGGATGGCAAAAACAAAGCTGATTTTGTTAAGCAGATACATGAGAAGACAAGGCTTAACATTGAGAAGAAGACGGATCAATATGCTCGACAAGCCAACAAAGGTCGGCGTCAAGTAATCTTCGAACCCGGGGATTGGGTATGGCTTCACTTGCGTAAGGAAAGATTTCCTGCTCAAAGGCGTTCGAAACTACTCCCGAGAGGAGATGGACCATTTCAAGTGCTTGAACGCATTAACAACAATGCTTACAAATTGGATTTACCCGGTGAGTATACTTGATAGACTCCACGGCACGCTTGCGTGAGGTGGACGTCACCCGGATCGTTTCTAGTAAGCTAATTTGATGGAACTCTCTCGACACCTTAACCCAACGTCTATATTGAGACGAGAACTCCGGTATAATCGTTCAAGCAGATGAATTCGCGTAGGTGGATTATCAACGACACCTAAATCCCGTACTTATATGAAGCAGGAACCTTCGGTACAATCAACGATTGATAACTGGTAGATAACGCCACACACAACTATGGATTGTTGTATGATAAGTTAGCTTCGAATCTCAAAGAAGAACTAAGAAAAATTACTTAGAAATCCTTCAAAGAACCAAAAGTAGAGAATAGCTCTCAAGTATGAATAAACTCTGAATTATTATTGAAGTGTATTTGAATTACAAGCATAAAACTTATTTATACTAACTATGAAACCCTAGAATCCAAAAAGGAAATAACAATTGACTTGGAATCAAAATCCTATCTTAAAATATCCTAGTTACAATAGAATTATGAAAATATACTGAATCCCTAAAATTAAGGAAAGGAAATCTGATAAAAATCTTCAAAAACGCGTCGCCTCGAAAAACGCGCCAACTCATTCTGCGTGTCCTCGCCGGGGCGAGAAAATTGAACTGGGACTTCTCGCCGGGGCGAGAATGAACAGTAAGTTCTTCGCTGGGGCGGATCAATTTGGGCCGGGGCGAACTTGAACAGTCAGTTTCTCGCCGGGGCGAGAATTTTGGCTTGAAAGTTCTCGCCGGGGCGAGAACTCTGCAACTTGGAATTCTTCGTCCTTTCTTGTTTCCAACGCTTCCAACCTTGGCATGTTTGTTTGTATCATCATGACTAAATGTAAATCCTTAGAAACCGGGACCACACTCGATCTATCCTCGCTCCACATGCCTTGAACCAACCCATTAATGCTCTCCTTGAAACGTTTAGCCCGAGCTCTCGTCACGGGACCATCCGACATACACAAAGGATCCACTTTATGGATGTCAATCGCTCCAGAACCAAGGATGCCTCATCATACCTCTCCTCTTGAGAAAGATTTGCCCTCAAATCGTCACCTATATCAAACGGACTAAGATCAGTAACGTTAAAAGTTGCACTAACATTATACTCACCAGGCAAATCCAATTTGTAGGCATTATCAATTGATGGCGCTCAAAGAACTTGAAATGGATCCATCTCCTCGTGGAAGCAATTTTGAACGTCGTTGCGCTGGAAATCTTTCCTTCCTCATATGTAACCACACCCCACTCTCTCTCCCGGTCCAAAAATCACTTGACGTCGACCCTTGTTCGCCTGTTTTGCATATTGCTCTGTCCTCCTTTCAATGTTAAGCCTTGCCTTTTCATGTATCTGCTTGACAAATTCAGCCTTTTTCTTTCCATCCATGTTAGTATATTCAGACAAAGGTAATGGCAATAAATCCAACGGTGTCAAAGGATTGAAACCATAAACAATTTCAAATGGTGAAAATTGTGTAGCAGAATGAACAGATCGATTATATGCAAACTCAACATGTGGTAGACACTCTTCCCAAACTTTAATGTTCTTTTTGATAATAGCTCTTAACAATGCAGATAAAGTTCTATTCACTACCTCAGTTTGACCGTCAGTTTGTGGATGACAAGTAGTTGAAAATAACAGTTTAGTACCTAACTTACACCACAACGTCTTCCAAAAATAACTCAAAAATTTAGAATCTCTATCTGAAACAATTGTTCTAGGCATGCCATGCAAACGCACAATTTCTCTAAAGAACAAATCAGCAATATGGGATGCATCATCAGTTTTGTGACATGGAATAAAATGTGCCATCTTAGAAAATCTATCCACGACCACAAATATAGAATCATGACCACGCTTAGACCTAGGTAAACCCAATACAAAATCCATAGACAAATCAATCCAAGGTTCACTAGATATAGGCAATGGTGTATACAATCCATGAGGTTGAACACGAGACTTAGCCTACTTACATGTAATGCATTTATCACAAATTCTTTCCACATCTCGTTTCATATGAGGCCAATAAAAATGTTCTTTCAAAACAGATAAAGTCTTTTCAACACCAAAATGACCCATTAGACCTCCCCCATGTGACTCTCTAATCAACAACTCACGCAAAGAACATGCAGGTATACATAGCTTATTTTCTCGAAACAGAAAACCATCAACTTTAAAGTATTTACCTACAACATTCTTTTCACATGATTTAAACTCTTCTCCAAAATCAAGGTCATCAGCATACAACTCTTTAATTCGTTCAAACCCAAGCAATTTTGTATCAAGAGTATTCAATAACACGTACCTTACCCTGTTTGTATCGGATGACGTACGGAAATGTTTCAATGAACTCCATCCACCTTGCGTGTCTTTTGTTCAGCTTGTGCTGTCCCTTCAAGTATTTCAACGATTCATGATCCGTGTGAATCACGAACTCTTTAGGCCAAAGGTAGTGCTGCCACGTCTCCAAAGCTCGAACCAATGCATACAACTCCTTGTCATACGTCGGATAGTTCAAAGCGACTCCACTCAACTTCTCACTAAAGTATGCTACTGGCTTTCCTTCTTACATCAGCACCGCTCCAATCCCTAAACCTGAAGCATCACACTCAATTTTGAAAGTTTTAGTAAAGTTAGGCAAAACAAGCAAAGGCGCATTAGTCAATTTATCCTTAATTAAATTAAATGCCTTTTCCTGTTCATCACCCCACTTAAATCCTACACTGATAGACTCCACGGCACGCTTGCGTGAGGTGGTCGTCGCCCGGATCGTTTCTAACAAGTTGATAGGATGGATAGCTTGCAACACCTTAACCCCTCGCCTATATGTAGACGGTAATCTTGGTACAATTGCTTGCAAATGAAGTTTGCGAAGGATGGACTCCAACGACACCTCGACCCCTCACTTATGTTGAAGCGGTAATCTTGGTACAATCGACGATTGATGCGGTAGAAGACGCCACACACAACTATGATTGGTTGTATGATAAGTCGAATATGAATCTCAAAGAAAACTAAGGAATACTTAGGAATTCTCAAGAACCACAAGAAAAGAACAATCTCACAATAATGATGATAATCTGAATATTAATGAATGACTAATGTCTTACAAATGAAGCCTATTTATACTAGTTTTAGAAACAAACTAGAAGCTTCTAGAAGCACACACTCTTTGAAATACAAGCACACAAATATGGAAATGTTGCAATCAGAACACATGTAATTGATCCTAAATACTGATATCATGTTTTGGGTGAAAGAAGGTTCGAAAATCAAGAAAGTCAAAAAATGACAAACTGCATCCAGAAGGTTCTCGCCGGGGCGAGATTTTTGAACTAAAGATTTCTCGCCGGGGCGAGCTTCTCGCCGGGGCGAGAGATTTGTATTGTAAAAACCTCGCCGGGGCGAGAAAATTGGCCTGTAAGAACCTCGCCGGGGCGAGCTAGTCTGCTTCCTGCAAATGGTTTTCTTTCATCGTTTTGATCGCCCCGTCCATTCGTAACATGTTTACAGGTTTCATACGCTTGGACTCCACCTCTATAACTTCTATACTTGATCCAATCTCGTTCCATAGTTCACGGATCATCCCGTTAAGTCCGTCTTTGAAGGTTTTAGCTCGTGCTCTAGTAACGGGTCCAAGTGGCAATTGCAATGGGTCTGCCCGGGTTGTGTCACGGGTTTCTGGATTCTGGATGTCCTCATCATACCTCTCCTCTTGAAAAGGATTTGTCCTCAAATCTTCACCTACATCAAACGGGCTTAGATCAGAAACATTGAAAATTGCACTAACAGTATACTCACCGGGTAAATCCAATTTGTAAGCATTGTTGTTAATGCGTTCAAGCACTTGAAATGGTCCATCTCCTCTCGGAAGTAGTTTCGAACGCCTTTGAGCAGGAAATCTTTCCTTACGCATGTGTAGCCATACCCAATCCCCGGGTTCGAAGATTACTTGACGCCGACCCTTATTGGCCTGTCGAGCATATTGATCCGTCTTCTTCTCAATGTTAAGCCTTGTCTTCTCATGTATCTGCTTAACAAAATCAGCCTTGTTTTTGCCATCCATGTTAGTATACTCAGAAATAGGTAAAGGTGCTAAATCCAATGGTGTTAAAGGATTAAAACCATACACAATTTCAAAAGGTGAGAATTTAGTAGCCGAGTGGACAGACCTATTATAAGCAAACTCAACATGGGGTAAACATTCTTCCCAAAGCTTAATATTCTTATTAATGATAGCCCTTAATAATGCAGATAGAGTCCTATTTACTACTTCCGTTTGACCGTCAGTTTGTGGATGACAAGTAGTAGAAAACAACAGTTTGGTTCCTAGGTTACACCACAAAGTTTTCCAAAAGTAGCTCAAGAACTTAGCATCTCTATCCGAAACAATTGTTCGGGGCATGCCATGCAGACGCACAATATCTCTAAAGAATAAATCAGCAATATGGGATGCATCATCAGTTTTATGACATGGAATGAAATGTGCTATTTTTGAAAATCTATCTACGACCACAAATATAGAATCATGACCATACTTAGATCTAGGTAAACCCAATACAAAATCCATAGACAAATCAATCCAAGGTTCACTCGAAATTGGCAATGGTGTGTATAACCCATGGGGTTGAACACGAGATTTAGCTTGACGACAGGTAATGCACCTATCACAAATTCGTTCCACATCTCGTTTCATATGGGGCCAATAGAAATGTTCTTTTAATACAGATAAGGTCTTATCAACACCAAAATGTCCCATTAAACCTCCTCCATGTGATTCACGAACCAATAGTTCACGTAAAGAACTTGCAGGTATACACAATCGATTCTCACGAAACAAGAACCCATCCATCTTGAAGTACTTCCCTACAACATTCTTTTCACAAATTTTAAACTCTTCACAGAAATCATGGTCATTAATATACAATTCTTTGATTTGTTCAAAACCAAGTAATTTTGTGTCGAGAGTATTTAACAACGCATACCTTCTTGAGAGAGCGTCGGCAACGACATTCTCCTTACCTTGCTTATACCGAATAACATACGGGAATGTTTCGATGAACTCCATCCATCGTGCATGTCTCTTGTTCAACTTGTGTTGGCCTTTCAAATATTTCAATGATTCATGATCCGTGTGAATCACAAATTCCTTAGGCCACAGGTAATGTTGCCAAGTCTCTAAAGATCGAACTAAGGCATATAACTCCTTGTCATAGGTAGGATAGTTCAAAGTTGCTCCACTCAATTTTTCACTGAAATATGCAACGGGTTTTCCTTCTTGCATCAACACAGCTCCAATGCCTAAACCTGAAGCATCACATTCAATTTCAAAGGTTTTAGTGAAATTTGGCAATACAAGTAAAGGAGCGTTAGTTAATTTTTCTTTAATCAATTTAAACGCTTTTTCCTGTGCATCACCCCACTTGAATCATACACTCTTTTTGATTACTTCGGTGAGTGGTGCTGTGACTTCGCTGAAATTCTTTACAAACCGTCTATAGAAACTCGCGAGCCCATGAAAACTACGAACTTGACTGACATTCGTAGGAGTTGGCCACTCTCGGATTGCTCGTATCTTCTCATCGTCAACCTGTACTCCCTGTGCACTGACAACAAAGCCAAGAAACACAACTCGATCCGTACGATCCTCTCCACACTGTTTCCTCTGCGGATCCTTCCACTGCTCCGTGCCTTGCTACTCCACCTGCAGTTCCTACTAAAGCCTATCCTTCGTCATCGGGGTTTGTTTCTCCTAATGATGATAGCTGGGTCACTGTCTCCAAAACTGTACTGTCTGCCTCTTCTACTGCTTCTCCCGGTCCTCCTGATGGGTGCCCAGTTTCTTCATCTGAACCTCCTCCCCTTCTTTCCAACTCTTTCTCTCCTCTGGCTGTTGACCTCTCCCTTGACCCGGAGGTTCCTTGCTCACTGGTTCAGATGAAGAATGTCATACTTGTAAAGGACTCCCTGAAATCCACAAACATGTTATCCTCCAATGAGGTAACATCAAAACAGGTAATCTCTTCCCTTCCAGGAAAAGGAAAAGGGAAAGGAAAAGGCCATTCCAAGGGTGGTTCCAAAGCTAGCAGGGGCGGGGGTAAATCCCCTTCCTAACCATCTTCTTTATCTTTTTATGATCAATTTATGTTCCTATAATGTTCGTGGTCTTAATAAAAAGCCAAAGCAGGCTTTTGTTCGTAATCTTCTGAATAGTAACAATGTTTCATTTGTCGGTCTGATTGAAACTAGAGTTAAAGCCCATAAAGCTGCGAGAATCTCCCGTGCACTCTGTAAAAATTGGGAATGGGATTTCAACTATGAGTTTCACTATAATGGTAGAATCTGGGTGGGGTGGGACCCTAGAATCTGGAAGGTTGATATCTTATTTCGGTCATCTCAGATTGTCCATTGTAAACTGTATTTGATAGATAGCAATTCCTCTTTTTTTGTATCTATTGTCTATGGTATGAACTCTATCTCTGATAGGAGGCCTCTTTGGAATGACCTTCTTCTTTGTTCATCTGACTCTGCTTGGTGTATTCTTGGTGACTTTAACTCAATCAGGGGCTCTCATGAAGCTGATGGTGGTAACAACTCGTGGGACAGTGGCATCACTGATTTTAATGAATGTATTGAATCCCTTGGAGTTGACGACATCCGAGCTATTGGCCCCTTTTTCACTTGGTGGAACTGTCAGGTGCAAAATCCCATTTATAGAAAACTGGACAGGTCATTGGGTAACCCTGCTTGGTTCCATAGTATGCCTGACTCCCAAGCTTGCTTTGAACCTCGAGGTTTGTCTGATCATTGCCCTATTATTCTGAAAACTGGCATTCATGTCCAAAGATTTCCTAAGCCTTTTCAATTCTTCAATTATATGCTTGAATTGGAAGGATTTAATGCTACTGTCCAGGAATCTTGGAACTCTCCAATCTCTGGGAATCCTATGTTTATCTTTGCTGGAAAGTTGAGGAATTTAAAGAAGGCTCTCATCTCTCTTAATGCCTCTAATGGGAATCTCATGTCTAATGTCAAAGCTCTTCAAGATCAGCTCCACTCTATTCAATCATCTCTTCATTCTGATCCCCAGAATGCCTCCTTGAGAAGCCAGGAGTCCTCTTGCTCGACTTCTTTATGGAGGGCTTTATCCTTGGAAGAATCTCTACTGCAACAAAAATCTAGGGCTTTATGGATTTCTCAAGCTGACAAAAACTCGAAATATTTTGCCAATTTTATCAAATGTAGATGGAACCACAACAAAATCATGGCTATCAACAATAGCAACGGTGAGTTGGTGGAGGACCAATCTTCTATTCAGCAAGTGGCTGTGGATTATTTTCGGGATCTGCTGGGCTCCTCAGATAATGACTATCCTGGTCATGAGGATCTTTCCATTTATATCTCTAAGCACATCAATCCCTTGCATGCCTCTGCTCTGGAAGCACCTATTCTTGATGCTGAAATCTATTCAGTGCTGAATTCTATGAAGAAGAATAAAAGTCCTGGTCCTGATGGTTTCAATGTTAATTTTTTCCTCCACTGTTGGGACATCATTGGTGCTGACTTCACTGCTGCTGTTCACTACTTCTTCAATACCTGTCATCTCCCCAGCGGGATCAATGCCACTGCCATTGCGCTTATTCCTAAGACGGATAACCCATCCTCCATGTCTGATTTTAGACCTATTTCTTGTTGCAACACTATCTACAAGTGTATCTCTAAACTGCTTACAAACCGTCTAAAGATGGTGCTTCCTTCTCTTATTGACAGAGCTCAATCTGCCTTCATCTCTGGTCGTAGCATCACTGACAACATTCTTCTAGCTCAAGAGCTTTTAAGGAATTATCACAGACACTCTGGGTCAGCTAGATGTGCCCTTAAAATTGATATTAGGAAGGCTTTTGACACAGTTAACTGGGATTTCCTCTTCGACCTGCTTGAACTCTTTAAGTTCCCAACTACATTTATTAATTGGGTTCGTACTTGTATTACTACTGCCATGTTCTCAGTTAAACTTAATGGTTCGCTGGTTGGATACTTTAAGGGCGCTCGTGGCTTGAGGCAGGGGGATCCTCTGTCTCCTTATTTATTTGTGTTGACCATGGAAGTCTTATCCCTAATTCTGCATAAAGAAACGCTCCATTCTGACTTTAAATATCACTGGAGAGCCAAGGACAGCAATATTACTCACCTATGCTTTGCCGATGATCTTCTCATTTTCTGCCATGGTAATTTGGCCTCTGTTACAATTGTCCATTCTTGCATTCAGTCATTTTCCTTATTTTCTGGTCTCATCCCCAATGCTCAGAAAAGTCAGTGTTTCTTTTCAAACGTTGACGAATCTTGTCAACATGCTATCTTCGACTTACTTGGGTTTCCTGTCGGCTCCCTGCCTATCCGATTCCTAGGTGTCCCTTTAATATCCTCGAAGCTCACTCACAATGATTGCATGCCTCTTATCCAAAGGATAACTTCGCGGATCTCCTCTTGGACTGCTAAGTTTCTCTCTTATTCTGGCAGATTGCAGTTGATTAAATCTGTGCTCATTTCTGTTCAATCTTTTTGGTCAGCTCATTTCATTTTGCCCAAATCAGTTCTTAGATCCATCCAATCTATTCTCACTAGATTTCTTTGGAAGGGGCCTTCTCTTGGGAAACATGGGGCTAAAATCTCTTGGAAGGTAATTTCCTTGCCATATAGTGAAGGTGGTTTGGGGGTTAAAGACCTTGAGGATTGGAACAAGTCTCTCATTATCCAGCACTTAACCAAGGTTATCCAATTTAAACCCTCTTCCCTCTGGGCTTCCTGGATCCAGGCCTCAGTTCTCAAGCATAACAATTTTTGGCATACCACTATTCCAACTGACTGCTCTTGGATCTGGCGCAAAGTGCTTAAGCTCCGCCCCCTAGCTCAACGTTTTCTATCTTATCGAGTAGGTCGGGGAACCACTTTAGCCTCTGGTATGATCCTTGGTTGCATGGCCAATCCTTATCTCCAAACAATTTTCTGTTGTCTAACTCAGGGCTACCAAAATCTGCTCTCCTTTCTACCATTATTTCCCACTCAAATTGGGTGCTGCCACAGAGTAACCATCATGATGTTGTCCAGTTTCGTAGTCTTTTTACAACTGCTCCATCTCCATCTGCATATGATGACTCTATCACTTGGGATTCGGTTGATATTCGACTCTTAAAAGCAAACAAAATTTGGGACTCCATCCGTCACCGAGGTAGTGTTGTCTCTTGGGCCAATATCCCCTGGCACAAGCATTATGTTCCTCGGTTCTCTTTCTTTCTTTGGCTTGCATTGCACAAAAGATTCCCTACTAATGATGCTTTTGTGTCTTACTCTAGCTTTTCTCCATTGGGGTGTCTCTTGTGTAATTCTGCCAATGAAACTTTTAACCACCTCTTTTTTAACTGTCCTTACTCTAGTGGTGTGATTTCTACTGTTCTGGCGGTTGGAAACTGGACCAATATTCCAACTGACTGGGATAATCTGATTCATTATATTCAGCAGTTCCAAGGGAGAAAAATGCATTCTGGAATTTTGAGACTCATCCTCGCCACCTCCCTTTATAAAATTTGGGGTTCTCGAAACTCTATGCTCCATGACGGGTCTATGTTGCCCCCTCAGGCCTTGGCCAAGGAAATCATCAACTTGATTAAAGCTCGGCTCTCAAGTTCTTCGAAGTTTCAACAGGCTGCTCAAAAATGTCATACATATCATAACTGGTTGTAATTGGTTGTATCTGGTTGCTTTTATGCTTTGATTCTATTTCCTTTGTTGAATAGTTTTCTTTATATGTTCTTCATGGGGCCTGTCTCATGTTGACTTTATTTCTCTGGGGTATGCCCCTTTGCCATTGTATTTTATGGTTTTCTTTTACACAATCAAATTTAGCAAAAAAAAAAAATGTGCATTTGTCCATATTAGCATACAATTTTTCTTTTCGAAGCACATCTAGGACAGATTTTATATGCAATGCATGCTCAACTAAATCCTTGCTGTAGATCAAAATATCATCAAAGTAGACAACTACAAATTTCCCAATGAAGGGACGCAAAACATGGTTCATTAATCTCATGAACGTGCTAGGAGCATTAGTTAACCCAAAAGGTAAAACTAACCACTCATATAACCCATATTTTTGTCTTAAAAAGAAGCAGTTTTCCATTCATCCCCTTCATGCATTCTAATCTGATGATAGCCACTTTTTAAGTCAATTTTAGAAAACACACAAGATCCATGCAATTCATCCAACATGTCATCTAACCTAGGAATGGGATGCCGATATTTTACCGTGATGTTATTTACCGCTCGACAATCAATGCACATACGCCACTTCCCATCTTTCTTAGGTACTAGAATAACAGGAACCGCGCAGGGACTCATGCTTTCCCTCACAAAACCTTTGTCCATTAGTGATGAGGACATCCATGATCCAGAAACCCGTGACACAACCCGAGAAGACCCATTGCAATTGCCACTTGGACCCATTACTAGAGCTCGAGCTAAAACCTTCAAAGACGGACTTAACGGAATGATCCATGAACTATGGAACGAGGTTGGATCAAGTATAGAAGTTATGGAGATGGAGTCCAAGCGTATGAAGCCCGTAAACATGTTGCGAACGGACGTAGCAATCAAAACGACGAAAGGGGACAGTTTGCTTGGAACAGACTATCTCGCCCCGGCGAGCTTTTTATAGGCCTTTTCTCTCGCCCCGGCGAGGTTTTCCAGAACAATTTTCTCGCCCCGGCGAGAGGCTCGCCCCGGCGAGGAATTTTCAATTCAAATCTCTCGCCCCGGCGAGAACCTCCTGGATGCAATTTGTTATTTTTTGACTTTCTTGATTTTTGAACCTTCTTTCATCCAAAACATGATATCAGTATTTAGGATCAATTACATGTGTTCTGATTGCAACATTTCCATATTTGTGTGCTTGTATTTCAAAGAGTGTGTGCTTCTAGAAGCTTCTAGTTTGTTTCTAAAACTAGTATAAATAGGTGCTATTGTAAACTTGAATTATTCATTAATATTCAGATTATCATCATTATTGTGAGATTGTTCTTTTCTTGTGGTTCTTGAGAAATTCCTAAGTATTCCTTAGTTTTCTTTGAGATTCATATTCGACTTATCATACAACCAATCATAGTTGTGTGTGGCGTCTTCTACCGCATCAATCGTCGATTGTACCAAGATTACCGCTTCAACATAAGCGAGGGGTCAAGGTGTCGTTGGTGTCCATCCTACGCAAACTTTCCTTTACAAGCAATTGTACCAAGATTACCGTCTACATATAGGCGAGGGGTTAAGGTGTTGCAAGCTATCCATCCTATCAACTTGTTAGAAACGATCCGGGCGACGACCACCTCACGCAAGCGTGCCGTGGAGTCTATCATTTGGTATCAAAGCTAAGTTTCCTATCAAGTTACTTATCTTTACTTTTATTGTTGGATCATAGTCAAAAAAAAAAAAAAAAAAAACTGCAAAAAAAAAAAAAATATAGCAGAAAATTTGTATTGTGAAATTGTTACCATTGAGATTTTCATTTGCAAGAATCATATTTGACGATTGGAAGTCTTGTGAAGAGTCGTACTTTCTATATTGTGTTCTTGATAAGTATTATTAGATTGTAATTAGAGAATTGAGGTAATATTTGTGAGAATTCAAAAGAACCTATTAGTGAGAACTACGAGCGGAAAAAGGCAAGAGTAGTAAGTTTAATTGAGGATAAAAGCCTAATTGTGTGATACACGAGCGTTTCCTATTTGTGTGATATATTGTTTGAGTGAAACACGTAAGGGAGTGGGGAGGAACTATTTTTCTACTAATCTTTGTTTTGCAGGAAATATGTCTAACACAAGAGATAAGACAATTGAAAATGAACCTTCCACATCAAATTTTGACCCAAAACTCATGATGGAGGCTATGATGAAAGAATTTTCTAGACAATTGGGGATGGCTATGGAGCAAGTGCATGATCGCATCGATCAATTGAGTGACACTCGAGGGGAACGAACTCAAATCCCTCCGGGGGGGGCGCCCCAAAAGGAAAGACCCAACAAAAGGAAGCAAGGCTAGAGGAGACAAATTACTATGATGAAAGGTTTAGTGAGGAAGAGGATTCGAGAAACTGACTTTATCCCTAGGAGACATTTTGCAAAGGATAGAGGCGGCCGAAATCGAGAGGACAACAATCTTGATAGCATCAAAATGAAAATTCCCACATTCCAAGGCAGAAGTGATCCCGAGGCATATTTAGAATGGGAGAGGAAAATGGAGTGGATCTTTGACTGTCACAACTACTCGGATCTCAAGAAAGTTAGAATTGCAGCTACCGAATTTTCAGACTATGCAGTTACTTGGTGGGATCAATTGATGATCAGCCGAAGGAGGTGCAGAGAACGTCCAATCGAGACTTGGGCAGAAATGAAAGCTGTAATGAAAAAGAGGTTTGTCCCAAGCCACTATTATCGAGATCTGTTTCGAAACTTACAAAATTTGAGACAGGGAAGCAAGAGTGTGGAGGACTACTTCAAGGAGATGGAGATGCTAATGTCTAGAGCTGACATCGACGAGGATAATGAGGCAACCATGGCCCGATTTTCAGCAGGTTTAAATTGGGACATTGCAAATTTGGTGGAGCGTCAACATTATGTGGCCAGCGAACAAATCCAACCACAGGTACATCATGGAAAGCCAATAATGTGAAGCGTGAGGAAAAGCCAACTATTTTCAAACCAAAGCCAGAAATCAAGCAAGGAGCGGCTACTCAAGTAGTGCAAGGTAAAACTAATACACCTTCTACTAGTCGTAATCGAGATATTGTATGCTTTAAATGTCAAGGCAGGGGACATATTGCAAATCAATGCCCAAATCAAAGAACTATGTTATTGCTTGATAATGGAGAGTTGGAAACCGAGGAAGAAGAAAGTGACAATGACTCTATGCCACCATTGGAGGAAGATAGAGAGGTTGCTATGCATGGCGAAGTGTTGGTTACACGGAGAATGCTTAGTACACAAGTAAAAGAAGAAAGTAGTGAGCAAAGAGAGAATCTATTTCATACTAGATTGCATGGTAAATGGTAAGATCTGTTGTGTTGTAATTGATGGTGGGAGCTGTAACAAATGTGGCAAGCATCACCATGGTGGAGAAATTGGGACTTACAACATCCAAACATCCTCACCCATACCGATTGCAGTGGCTCAATGACAGTGGCGACATCAAAGTTACTAAGCAAGTATCAGTGCCATTTACAATTGGGAAGTATGTTGATGAGATCCTTTGTGATGTAGTTCCTATGCAGGCAGGTCATTTACTACTTGGGAGACCTTGGCAGTTCGATCGGCGAGTAAAACACGATGGTTTTACTAATGAGTACTCTTTTGTTCACAATCAAAGAAAAGTTACCTTGTATCCTATGTCACCAAAACAAGTGCATGAGGATCAAATACATTTACAGAGAGATCATGAAAAGAAAACAAAAGAGAGAGAAAAAAAGAAAGAAGAGAGAAAAACAAACATTTTTGCAAAAATGAGTGATGTAAGGCGAGCTTTGGATTCTAAAAAGCCAATGATTATACTTCGGTATAAGGAGACACTTTTAAATACTAACGCTAATAATCCTTCTTTGCCTAGTGTTGTTTCTGCTCTTTTACAGGATTATTAGGATGTATTTCCCGAGGAACTTCCACAAGGATTACCACCAATTCGGGGAATTGAGCATCAAATTGACTTTGTCCCAGGCGCGACCATTCCAAATCGCCCGACATACCGAAGCAATCCCGAGGAAACAAAGGAATTGCAAAGGCAAGTTGACGAGTTAATGGACAAAGGTTTTGTGAGGGAAAGCATGAGTCCATGTGCGGTTCCTGTTATTTTAGTACCTAAGAAAGATGGGAAGTGGCGTATGTGCATTGATTGTCGAGCGGTAAATAACATCACGGTAAAATATCGGCATCCCATTCCTAGGTTAGATGACATGTTAGATGAATTGCATGGATCTTGTGTGTTTTTCTAAAATAGATTTAAAGAGTGGTTATCATCAAATTAGAATGCATGAGGGAGATGAGTGGAAAACTGCTTTTAAAACAAAATATGGGTTATATGAGTGGTTAGTCCTACCTTTTGGTTTAACTAATGCTCCTAGCACGTTCATGAGACTAATGAACCATGTTTTGCGTTCCTTCATTGGAAAGTTTGTAGTTGTCTACTTTGATGATATCTTAATCTATAGAAAAGATTTAGTTGAACATGCATTGCATATAAACTCTGTCCTAGATGTGCTTCGAAAAGAAAAATTGTATGCTAATATGGATAAATGCACATTTTGTACGGATCGAGTTGTGTTTCTTGGTTTTGTTGTTAGTGCACAGGGAGTACAGGTTGACGAAGAAAAGGTACGTGCAATCCAAGAATGGCCAACTCCTACGAATGTCAGTCAAGTTCGTAGCTTTCATGGACTCGCAAGTTTCTATAGACGGTTTGTAAGAAATTTCAGCGAAGTCACATCACCACTCACCGAAGTAATCAAAAAGAGTGTAGGATTCCAGTGGGGTGATGCACAGGAAAAGGCGTTTCAATTAATTAAAGAAAGATTAACTAACGCTCCTTTACTCGTATTGCCTAATTTCACTAAAACCTTTGAAATTGAATGTGATGCTTCAGGTTTAGGCATTGGAGCTGTGTTGATGCAAGAAGGAAAACCATTTGCATATTTCAGTGAAAAATTGAGTGGAGCAGCTTTGAACTATCCCACTTATGACAAGGAATTATATGCTTTGGTTCGATCGTTGGAGACTTGGCAACATTACCTGTGGCCTAAGGAATTTGTGATTCACACGGATCATGAATCATTGAAATATTTGAAAGGCCAACACAAGTTGAACAAGAGACATGCACGATGGATGGAGTTCATCGAGACATTCCCGTATGTCATTCGGTATAAACAAGGTAAGGAGAATGTCGTTGCCGACGCTCTCTCAAGAAGGTATGTGTTGTTAAATACTCTCGACACAAAATTACTTGGTTTTGAACAAATCAAAGAATTGTATGTTAATGACCATGATTTCTGTGAAGAGTTTAAAAATTGTGAAAAGAATGTTGTAGGTAAATACTTCAAAATGGATGGGTTCTTGTTCCGTGAGAATCGATTATGTATACCTGCATGTTCTTTGCGTGAGTTATTGTTTCGAGAGTCACATGGAGGTGGTTTGATGGGACATTTTGGTGTTGATAAAACCTTATCTGTGATAAAAGAACATTTCTATTGGCCTCATATGAAACGAGATGTGGAGAGAATCTGTGATAGATGCATTACATGTCGTCAGGCTAAATCTCGTGTTCAACCCCATGGGTTATACACACCGTTGCCTATTTCGAGTGAACCTTGGATTGACTTGTCTATGGACTTTGTATTGGGTTTACCTAGATCTAAGCATGGTCATAATTCTATATTTGTGGTTGTGGACAGGTTTTCAAAAATGGCACACTTTATCCCATGCCACAAGACTGATGATGCATCCCATATTGCTGATTTATTCTTTAGAGATATTGTGCGTTTGCATGGCATGCCCCGAACCATTGTTTCGGATAGAGATGCTAAATTCTTGAGCTATTTTTGGAAGACCTTGTGGTGTAAATTAGGAACTAAACTGCTATTTTCAACTACTTGTCATCCACAAACTGACGGTCAAAACGGAAGTAGTTAATAGAACTCTATCTGCATTACTAAGGGCTATCATTAAAAAGAATATTAAGCTTTGGGAAGAATGTTTACCTCATGTTGAGTTTGCTTATAATAGGTCTGGTCCACTCGGTTACTAAATTTTCACCTTTTGAAATTGTGTATGGTTTTAATCCTTTAACACCATTGGATTTAGCACCTTTACCTATTTCTGAGTATACTAACATGGATGGCAAAAACAAGGCTGATTTTGTTAAGCAGATACATGAGAAGACAAGGCTTAACATTGAGAAGAAGACGGATCAATATGCTCGACAGGCCAACAAAGGTCGGCGTCAAGTAGTCTTCAAACCCGGGGATTGGGTATGGCTTCACTTGCGTAAGGAAAGATTTCCTGCGCAAAGGCGTTCGAAACTACTCCCGAGAGGAGATGGACCATTTCAAGTGCTTGAACGCATTAACAACAATGCTTACAAATTGGATTTACCCGGTGAGTATACTGTTAGTGCAACTTTCAATGTTTCTGATCTAAGCCCGTTTGATGTAGGTGAAGATTTGAGGACAAATCCTTTTCAAGAGTAGAGGTATGATGAGGACATCCATGATCCAGAAACCCGTGACACAACCCGAGAAGACCCATTGCAATTGCCACTTGGACCCATTACTAGAGCTCGAGCTAAAACCTTCAAAGACGGACTTAACGGAATGATCCATGAACTATGGAACGAGGTTGGATCAAGTATAGAAGTTATGGAGATGGAGTCCAAGCGTATGAAGCCCGTAAACATGTTGCGAACGGACGTAGCAATCAAAACGACGAAAGGGGACAGTTTGCTTGGAACAGGCTATCTCGCCCCGGCGAGCTTTTTATAGGCCTTTTCTCTCGCCCCGGCGAGAGCTCGCCCCGGCGAGGTTTTCCAGAACAATTTTCTCGCCCCGGCGAGGAATTTTCAGTTCAAATCTCTCGCCCCGGCGAGAACCTCCTGGATGCAATTTGTTATTTTTTGACTTTCTTGATTTTCGAACCTTCTTTCATCCAAAACATGATATCAGTATTTAGGATCAATTACATGTGTTCTGATTGCAACATTTCCATATTTGTGTGCTTGTATTTCAAAGAGTGTGTGCTTCTAGAAGCTTCTAGTTTGTTTCTAAAACTAGTATAAATAGGTGCTATTGTAAGCTTGAATCATTCATTAATATTCAGATTATCATCATTATTGTGAGATTGTTCTTTTCTTGTGGTTCTTGAGAAATTCCTAAGTATTCCTTAGTTTTCTTTGAGATTCATATTCGACTTATCATACAACCAATCATAGTTGTGTGTGGCATCTTCTACCGCATCAATCGTCGATTGTACCAAGATTACCGCTTCAACATAAGCGAGGGGTCAAGGTGTCGTTGGTGTCCATCCTACGCAAACTTTCCTTTGCAAGCAATTGTACCAAGATTACCGTCTACATATAGGCGAGGGGTTAAGGTGTTGCAAGCTATCCATCCTATCAACTTGTTAGAAACGATCCGGGCGACGACCACCTCACGCAAGCGTGCCGTGGAGTCTATCAATTAGCTCGTCAACTTGCCTTTGCAATTCCTTTGTTTCCTCGGGATTGTTTCGGTATGCCGGGCGATTTGGAATGGTCGCGCCAGGGACAAAGTCAATTTGATGCTCAATTCCCCGAATTGGTGGTAATCCTTGTGGAAGTTCCTCGGGAAATACATCCTGATAATCCTGTAAAAGAGTAGAAACAACACTAGGCAAAGAAGGATTATTAGCGTTAGTATTTAAAAGTGCCTCCTTATACCGAAGTATAATCATTGGCTATTTTGAATCCAAAGCTCGCCTTACATCACTCCTTTTTGCAAAAATGTTTGTTTTTCTCTCTTCTTTCTTTTTTTCTCTCTCTTTTGTTTTCTTTTCATGATCTCTCTGTAAGTGTATTTGATCCTCATGCACTTGTTTTGGTGACATAGGACACAAGGTAACTTTTCTTTGATTGTGAACAAAAGAGTACTCATTAGTAAAACCATCGTGTTTTACTCGCCGATCGAACTGCCAAGGTCTCCCAAGTAGTAAATGACCTGCCTGCATAGGAACTACATCACAAAGGATCTCATCAACATACTTTCCAATTGTAAACGGCACTGATACTTGCTTGGTAACTTTAATGTCGCCGCTGTCATTGAGCCACTGCAATCGGTATGGGTGAGGTTGTTTTGGATGTTGTAAAGTCCCAATTTCTCACCATGGTGATGCTTGCCACATTTGTACAGCTCCCACCATCAATTACAACACAACAGATCTTACCATTTACCATGCACCGAGTATGAAATAGATTCTCTCTTTGCTCGCTGCTTTCTTCTTTTACCTGTGTACTAAGCATTCTCCGTGTAACCAATACTTCGCCATGCATAGCAACCTCTCTATCTTCCTCCAATGGTGGCATAGAGTCATTGTCACTATCTTCTTCCTCGGTCTCCAAATCCCCATTATCAAGCAATAACATAGTTCTTTGATTTGGGCATTGATTTGCAATATGTCCCCTGCCTTGACATTTAAAGCATACAATATCTCGATTACGGCTAGTAGAAGGTGTATTAGTTTTACCTTGCACTACTTGGGTAGCCGCTCCTTGCTTGATTTCTGGCTTTGGTTTGAAAACAGTTGGCTTTTCCTCACGCTTCACATTATTGGTTTTCCATGATGAACCTGTGGTAGGATTTGTTCGTTGGCCACCTCTCCTCTTAAGTTGCTTCTCTATTTTGATAGCCATGTGCACCCTGTCTTCTAATACCACATAATGTTGACGTTCCACCAAATCTGCAATATCCCAATTTAAACCTGCTGAAAATCGGGCCATGGTTGCCTCATTATCCTCATTGATGTCAGCTCTAGACATTAGCATCTCCATCTCCTTGAAGTAGTCCTCCACACTCTTGCTTCCCTGTCTCAAATTTTGTAAGTTTCGAAACAGATCTCGATAATAGTGGCTTGGGACAAACCTCTTTTTCATTACAGCTTTCATTTCTGCCCAAGTCTCGATTGGACGTTCTCTGCACCTCCTTCGGCTGATCATCAATTGATCCCACCAAGTAACTGCATAGTCTGAAAATTCGGTAGCTGCAATTCTAACTTTCTTGAGATCCGAGTAGTTTGTGACAGTCAAAGATCCACTCCCCATTTTCCTCTCCCATTCTAAATATGCCTCGGGATCACTTCTGCCTTGGAATGTGGGAATTTTCATTTTGATGCTATCAAGATTGTTGTCCTCTCGATTTCGGCCGCCTCTATCCTTTGCAAAATGTCTCCTAGGGATAAAGTCAGTTTCTCGATCCTCTTCCTCACTAAACCTTTCATCATAGTAATTTGTCTCCTCTAGCCTTGCTTCCTTTTGTTGGGTCTTTCCTTTTGGGCGCCCACCCGGAGGGATTTTAGTTCGTTCCCCTCGAGTGTCACCCAATTGATCGATGCGATCATGTACTTGCTCCATAGCCATCCCCAATTGTCTAGAAAATTCTTTCATCATAGCCTCCATCATGAGTTTTGGGTCAAAATTCGATGTAGAAGGTTCATTTTCAATTGTCTTATCCCTTGTGTTAGACATATTTCCTGCAAAATAAAGATTAGTAGAAAACAAGTTCCTCACCACTCCCTTACGTGTTTCACTCAAACAATATATCACACAAATAGGAAACGCTCGTGTATCACACAATTAGGCTTTTACCCTCAATCAAACTTACTACTCTTGCCTTTTTCCGCTCGTAGTTCTCTCTAATAGGTTCTTTTTGAATTCTCACAAATATTACCTCAATTCTCTAATTACAATTCAATGATAACTTATCAAGAACACAATATAGAAAGTGCGACTCTCCACAAGACTTCCAATCGTCAAATATGATTCTTGCAAATGAAAATCTCAATGGTAACAATTCACAATACAAATTTTCTGTTATATATATTTTTATGCAGTTTTTTTTTTTTGACTATAATTCAACAACAAAGGTAAAGATAAGTAACTTGATAGGAAACTTAGCTTTGATACCAAATGATGGACTCCACGGCACGCTTGCGTGAGGTGGTTGTCGCCCGGATCGTTTCTAACAAGTTGATAGGATGGATAGCTTGCAACACCTTAACCCCTCGCCTATATGTAGACGGTAATCTTGGTACAATTGCTTGCAAATGAAGTTTGCGTAGGATGGACACCAATGACACCTCGACCCCTCGCTTATGTTGAAGCGGTAATCTTGGTACAATCGACGATTGATGCGGTAGAAGACGCCACACACAACTATGATTGGTTGTATGATAAGTCGAATATGAATCTCAAAGAAAACTAAGGAATACTTAGGAATTCTCAAGAACCACAAGAAAAGAACAATCTCACAATAATGATGATAATCTGAAATATTAATTGGTGAAATTCAAGTTTACAATAGCACCTATTTATACTAGTTTTAGAAACAAACTAGAAGCTTCTAGAAGCACACACTCTTTGAAATACAAGCACACAAATATGGAAATGTTGTAATCAGAACACATTTAATTGATCCTAAATACTGATATCATGTTTTGTATGAAAGAAGGTTCGAAAATCAAGAAAGTCAAAAAATAACAAATTGCATCCAGGAGGTTCTCGCCGGGGCGAGAAAATTGTATTGAAAATTCTCGCCGGGGCGAGCTTCTCGCCGGGGCGAGAAAATTGTATTGAAAATTCTCGCCGGGGCGAGCGTCTCGCCGGGGCGAGAAAATTGTATTGAAAATTGTCGCCGGGGCGAGCCTCTCGCCGGGGCGAGAAAATTGGCCTGTGAAAGCTCGCCGGGGCGAGCTAGCCTGCTTCATGCAAACGGTTTTCTTTCATCGTTTTGATCGCTACGTCCATTCGTAACATGTTTACAGGTTTCATACGCTTGGACTCCACCTCCATAACTTCTATACTTGACCCAACCTCGTTCCATAGTTCACGTATCATCCCGTTAAGTCCGTCTTTGAAGGTTTTAGCTCGAGCTCTAGTAATGGGTCCAAGTGGCAATTGCAATGGGTCTTCTCGGGTTGTGTCACGGGTTTCTGGATCATGGATGTCCTCATCATACCTCTCCTCTTGAAAAGGATTTGTCCTCGAATCTTCACCTACATCAAACGGGCTTAGATCAGAAACATTGAAAGTTGCACTAACAGTATACTCACCGGGTAAATCTAATTTGTAAGCATTGTTGTTGATGCGTTCAAGCACTTGAAATGGTCCATCTCCTCTCGGGAGTAGTTTCGAACGCCTTTGAACAGGAAATCTTTCCTTACGCATGTGTAGCCATACCCAATCCCCGGGTTCGAAGATTACTTGACGCCGACCTTTGTTGGCTTGTCGAGCATATTGATCCGTCTTCTTCTCAATGTTAAGCCTTGTCTTCTCATGTATCTGCTTAACAAAATCAGCTTTGTTTTTGCCATCCATGTTAGTATACTCAGAAATAGGTAATGGTGCTAAACCCAATGGTGATAAAGGATTAAAACCATACACAATTTCAAAAGGTGAGAATTTAGTAGCTGAATGAACAGACCTATTATAAGCAAACTCAACATGGGGTAAACATTCTTCCCAAAGCTTAATATTCTTATTAATGATAGCCCTTAATAATGCAGATAGAGTCCTATTTACTACTTCCGTTTGACCGTCAGTTTGTGGATGACAAGTAGTAGAAAACAATAGTTTAGTTCCTAATTTACACCACAAGGTCTTCCAAAAATAGCTCAAGAATTTAGCATCTCTATCCGAAACAATGATTCGGGGCATGCCATGCAAACGCACAATATCTCTAAAGAATAAATCAGCAATATGGGATGCATCATCAGTTTTATGACATGGAATGAAATGTGCCATTTTTGAAAATCTATCTACGACCACAAATATAGAATCATGACCATACTTAGATCTAGGTAAACCCAATACAAAATCCATAGACAAATCAATCCAAGGTTCACTCGAAATTGGTAATGGTGTGTATAACCCATGGGGTTGAACACGAGATTTAGCTTGACGACAGGTAATGCACCTATCACAAATTCGTTCCACATCTCGTTTCATATGGGGCCAATAGAAATGTTCTTTTAATACAGATAAAGTCTTATCAACACCAAAATGTCCCATCAAACCACCTCCATGTGATTCACGAACCAATAGTTCACGTAAAGAACTTGCAGGTATACACAATCGATTCTCACGAAACAAGAACCCATCCATCTTGAAGTACTTACCTACAACATTCTTTTCACAAATTTTAAACTCTTCATAGAAATCATGGTCATTAACATACAATTCTTTGATTTGTTCAAAACCGAGTAATTTTGTGTCAAGAGTATTTAACAACACATACCTTCTTGAGAGAGCGTCGGCAACGACATTCTCCTTACCTTGCTTATACCGAATGACATACGGGAATGTTTCGATGAACTCCATCCATCGTGCATGTCTCTTGTTCAACTTGTGTTGGCCTTTCAAATATTTCAATGATTCATGATCCGTGTGAATCACAAATTCCTTAGGCCATAGGTAATGTTGCCAAGTCTCCAATGATCGAACTAAGGCATATAACTCCTTGTCATAGGTAGGATAGTTCAAAGTTGCTCCACTCAATTTTTCACTGAAATATGCCACGGGCTTCCATTCTTGCATCAACACCGCTCCACTGCCTAAACCTGAAGCATCACATTCAATTTCAAAGGTTTTAGTGAAATTTGGCAATACAAGTAAAGGAGCGTTAGTTAATTTTTCTTTAATCAATTGAAACGCCTTTTCCTGTGCATCACCCCACTGGAATCCTACATTCTTTTTGATTACTTCGGTGAGTGGTGTTGTGACTTCGCTGAAATTCCTTACAAACCGTCTATAGAAACTCGCGAGTCCATGAAAGCTACGAACTTGACTGACATTCGTAGGAGTTGGCCATTCTTGGATTGCACGTACCTTTTCTTCGTCAACCTGTACTCCCTATGCACTAACTACAAAACCAAGAAACACAACCCGATCCGTACAAAATGTGCATTTGTCCATATTAGCATACAATTTTTCTTTTCGAAGCACATCTAGGACAGATTTTATATGCAATGCATGCTCAACTAAATTTTTGCTATAGATCAAGATATCATCAAAGTAGACAACTACAAACTTTCCTATGAAGGAACGCAAAACATGGTTCATTAGTCTCATGAACGTGCTAGGAGCGTTAGTTAAACCAAAAGGCAAGACTAACCACTCATATAACCCATATTTTGTTTTAAAAGCAGTTTTCCACTCATCTCCCTCATGCATTCTAATTTGATGATAACCACTCTTTAAATCTATCTTAGAAAACACACAAGATCCATGCAATTCATCTAACATGTCATCTAACCTAGGAATGGGATGTCGATATTTTATCGTGATGTTATTTACCGCTCGACAATCAATGCACATACGCCACTTCCCATCTTTCTTAGGTACTAAAATAACAGGAACCGCACATGGACTCATGCTTTCCCTCACAAAACCTTTGTCCATTAGCTCGCCAACTTGCCTTTGCAATTCCTTTGTTTCCTCGGGATTGCTTCGGTACGCCGGGCGATTTGGAATGGTCGCGCCAGGGACAAAGTCAATTTGATGCTCAATTCCCCGAATTGGTGGTAATCCTTGTGGAAGTTCCTCGGGAAATACATCCTGATAATCCTGTAAAAGAGCAGAAACAACACTAGGCAAAGAAGGATTATTAGCGTTAGTATTTAAAAGTGCCTCCTTATACCGAAGTATAATCATTGGCTTTTTAGAATCCAAAGCTCGCCTTACATCACTCCTTTTTGCAAAAATGTTTGTTTTTCTCTCTTCTTTCTTTTTGTCTCTCTCTTTTGTTTTCTTTTCATGATCTCTCTGTAAATGTATTTGATCCTCATGCACTTGTTTTGGTGACATAGGACACAAGGTAACTTTTCTTTGATTGTGAACAAAAGAGTACTCATTAGTAAAACCATCGTGTTTTACTCGCCGATCGAACTGCCAAGGTCTCCCAAGTAGTAAATGACCTGCCTGCATAGGAACTACATCACAAAGGATGTCATTGAGCCACTGCAATCGGTATGGGTGAGGATGTTTGGATGTTGTAAGTCCCAATTTCTCCACCATGGTGATGCTTGCCACATTTGTACAGCTCCCACCATCAATTACAACACAACAGATCTTACCATTTACCATACATCTAGTATGAAATAGATTCTCTCTTTGCTCACTGCTTTCTTCTTTTACTTGTATACTAAGCATTCTCCGTGTAACCAACACTTCGCCATGCATAGCAACCTCTCTATCTTCCTCCAATGGTGGCATAGAGTCATTGTCACTTTCTTCTTCCTCGGTTTCCAACTCTCCATTATCAAGCAATAACATAGTTCTTTGATTTGGGCATTGATTTGCAATATGTCCCCTGCCTTGACATTTAAAGCATACAATATCTCGATTACGACTAGTAGAAGGTGTATTAGTTTTTACCTTGCACTACTTGAGTAGCCGCTCCTTGCTTGATTTCTGGCTTTGGTTTGAAAATAGTTGGCTTTTCCTCACGCTTCACATTATTGGCTTTCCATGATGTACCTGTGGTTGGATTTGTTCGCTGGCCACCTCTCCTCTTAAGTTGCTTCTCTATTTTGATAGCCATGTGCACCATATCTTCCAATACCACATAATGTTGACGTTCCACCAAATCTGCAATGTCCCAATTTAAACCTGCTGAAAATCGGGCCATGGTTGCCTCATTATCCTCGTCGATGTCAGCTCTAGACATTAGCATCTCCATCTCCTTGAAGTAGTCCTCCACACTCTTGCTTCCCTGTCTCAAATTTTGTAAGTTTCGAAACAAATCTCGATAATAGTGGCTTGGGACAAACCTCTTTTTCATTACAGCTTTCATTTCTGTCCAAGTCTCGATTGGACGTTCTCTGCACCTCCTTCGGCTGATCATCAATTGATCCCACCAAGTAACTGCATAGTCTGAAAATTCGGTAGCTGCAATTCTAACTTTCTTGAGATCCGAGTAGTTGTGACAGTCAAAGATCCACTCCATTTTCCTCTCCCATTCTAAATATGCCTCGGGATCACTTCTGCCTTGGAATGTGGGAATTTTCATTTTGATGCTATCAAGATTGTTGTCCTCTCGATTTCGGCCGCCTCTATCCTTTGCAAAATGTCTCCTAGGGATAAAGTCAGTTTCTCGATCCTCTTCCTCACTAAACCTTTCATCATAGTAATTTGTCTCCTCTAGCCTTGCTTCCTTTTGTTGGGTCTTTCCTTTTGGGCGCCCACCCGGAGGGATTTGAGTTCGTTCCCCTCGAGTGTCACTCAATTGATCGATGCGATCATGCACTTGCTCCATAGCCATCCCCAATTGTCTAGAAAAATTCTTTCATCATAGCCTCCATCATGAGTTTTGGGTCAAAATTTGATGTGGAAGGTTCATTTTCAATTGTCTTATCTCTTGTGTTAGACATATTTCCTGCAAAACAAAGATTAGTAGAAAAATAGTTCCTCCCCACTCCCTTACGTGTTTCACTCAAACAATATATCACACAAATAGGAAACGCTCGTGTATCACACAATTAGGCTTTTATCCTCAATTAAACTTACTACTCTTGCCTTTTTCCGCTCGTAGTTCTCACTAATAGGTTCTTTTGAATTCTCACAAATATAAATGATAGACTCCACGGCACGCTTGCGTGAGGTGGTCGTCGCCCGGATCGTTTCTAACAAGTTGATAGGATGGATAGCTTGCAACACCTTAACCCCTCGCCTATATGTAGACGGTAATCTTGGTACAATTGCTTGCAAATGAAGTTTGCGTAGGATGGACACCAACGACACCTCGACCCCTCGCTTATGTTGAAGCGGTAATCTTGGTACAATCGACGATTGATGCGGTAGAAGACGCCACACACAACTATGATTGGTTGTATGATAAGTCGAATATGAATCTCAAAGAAAACTAAGGAATACTTAGGAATTCTCAAGAACCACAAGAAGAGAACAATCTCACAATAATGATGATAATCTGAAATATTAATTGGTGAAATTCAAGTTTACAATAGCACCTATTTATACTAGTTTTAGAAACAAACTAGAAGCTTCTAGAAGCACACACTCTTTGAAATACAAGCACACAAATATGGAAATGTTGTAATCAGAACACATTTAATTGATCCTAAATACTGATATCATGTTTTGTATGAAAGAAGGTTCGAAAATCAAGAAAGTCAAAAAATAACAAATTGCATCCAGGAGGTTCTCGCCGGGGCGAGAAAATTGTATTGAAAATTCTCGCCGGGGCGAGAGTTTTGTAGTGTAAAAACCTCGCCGGGGCGAGAAAATTGGCCTGTGAAAGCTAGCCGGGGCGAGCTAGCCTGCTTCATGCAAACGGTTTTCTTTCATCGTTTTGATCGCTACGTCCATTCGTAACATGTTTACAGGTTTCATACGCTTGGACTCCACCTCCATAACTTCTATACTTGACCCAACCTCGTTCCATAGTTCACGTATCATCCCGTTAAGTCCGTCTTTGAAGGTTTTAGCTCGAGCTCTAGTAATGGGTCCAAGTGGCAATTGCAATGGGTCTTCTCGGGTTGTGTCACGGGTTTCTGGATCATGGATGTCCTCATCAAAGGTCTCCCTAAATCAAGACTTGTGTGAGATGTACACATCATTTTGAACGCGATAGTGATGAGATTGCTCCTTTAGATGCTAATCAAACTAGAACGAAGTAATAAGACTCCTAATCAACTCTTTCTTTGATAATTTGAAGGAAACTAATGAAACAATAAGAAGGCTTCCCTAAATCGAGACTTGTGTGAGATGTACACATCGTTTTGAACGCGATAGTGATGAGATTTCTCCTTTAGATGCTAATCAAACTAGAACAAAGTAATATGACTCATAATCACCTCTTTCTTTGACAATTTGAAGGAACTAATGAACCAATAAGAAGGTCTCCCTAAATCAAGACTTGTGTGAGATGTACACATCGTTTTGAACACCATAGTGATGAGATTGCTCCTTCTGATGCTAATCAAACTAGAACGAAGTAATATGACTCATAATCACCTCTTTCTTTGTCAATTTCAAGGAACTAATGAACCAATAAGAAGGTCTCCCTAAATCGAACCTTGTGTGAGATGTACACATCGTTTTGAACGTCATAGTGATGAGATTGCTCCTTCTGATGCTAATCAAACTAGAACGAAGTAATAAGACTCCTAATCACCTCTTTCTTTGATAATTTGAAGGAAACTAACGAAACAATAAGAAGGTCTCCCTAAATCAAGACTTGTGTGAGATGTACACATTGTTTTGAACGCTATAGTGATGAGATTGCTTCTTCTGATGCTAATCAAATTAGAACGAAGTAATACGACTCCTAATCACTTCTTTCTTAGACAATTTGAAGGAAACTAACGAAACAATAAGAAGGCTTCCCTAAATCGAGACTTGTGTGAGATGTACACATCGTTTTGAACGCGATAGTGATGAGATTGCTCCTTTAGATGCTAATCAAACTAGAACGAGGTAATAGGACTCCTAATCACCTCTTTCTTTGACAATTTGAAGGAACTAATGAACCAATAAGAAGGTCTCCCTAAATCGAGACTTGTGTGAGATGTACACATCGTTTTGAACGCCATAGTGATGAGATTGCTCCTTCTGATGCTAATCAAATTAGAACGAAGTAATTTGACTCCTAATCACCTCTTTCTTTGATAATTTGAAGGAAACTAACGAAACAATAAGAAGGTCTCCCTAAATCAAGACTTGTGTGAGATGTACATATCGTTTTGAACGCGATAGTGATGAAATTGCTCAATTTGATGCTAATCAAAAAAGAACGAAGTAATATGACTTCTAATCTTTTCTTTGATAATTTGAAGGAAACTAACAAAACAATAAGAAGGCTTCCCTAAATCGAGACTTGTGTGAGATGTACACATCATTTTGAACGCGATAGTATAGAGATTGCTCCTTTAGATGCTAATCAAACTAGAACGAAGTAATATGACTCCTAATCACCTCTTTCTTTGACAATTTGAAGGAACTAATGAACCAATAAGAAGGTCTCCCTAAATCAAGACTTGTGTGAGATGTACACATTGTTTTGAACGCGATAGTGATGAGATTGCTCCTTCTGATGCTAATCAAACTAGAACGAAGTAATATGACTCATAATCACCTCTTTCTTTGACAATTTGATGGAACTAATGAACCAATAAGAAGGTCTCCCTAAATCAAGACTTGTGTGAGATGTACACATTGTTTTGAACGCGATAGTGATGAGATTGCTTCTTCTGATGCTAATCAAATTAGAACGAAGTAATAAGACTCCTAATCACCTCTTTCTTTGATAATTTGAAGGAAACTAACGAAACAATAAGAAGGCTTCCCTAAATCGAGACTTGTGTGAGATGTACACATCGTTTTGAACGCGATAGTGATGAGATTGCTCCTTCTGATGCTAATCAAACTAGAACAAAGTAATAAGACTCCTAATCACCTCTTTCTTTAACAATTTGAAGGAAACTAACGAAACAATAAGAAGGTCTCCCTAAATCAAGATTTGTGTGAGATGTACATATCGTTTTGAACGGCATAGTGATGAGATTGTTCCTTCTGATGCTAATCAAACTAGAACGAAGTAATAAGACTCCTAATCACCTCTTTCTTTGACAATTTGAAGGAAACTAACGAAACAATAAGAAGGTCTCCCTAAATCAAGACTTGTGTGAGATGTACATATCGTTTTGAACGCGATAGTGATGAGATTGCTCCTTTAGATGCTAATCAAACTAGAACGAGGTAATTGGACTCCTAATCACCTCTTTCTTTGACAATTTGAAGGAACTAAGGAACCAATAAGAAGGTCTCCGGAGATTACTTCGCTCAGAGGGCTCCAAGTAGGGTAGAGAGAGAAGCTCTTCCTTCTCTCTAGGAAACCCCCCCTCCTCCGCCTCCTCCTCTATGCTGTCATCTCTCACCACCACCCCCCTCTTCCCTCACCTTCCTGCGGCCCACCCATTCTCCCCCCTCCTTCCCTTCATAGTCTTATCTTCTGTTTAGAGCCCCTCCGGCAACTCTAAGCGTGACCCACTCGAAAACATTTTTCTGGCCTTGATAGTACAGTCCGGTGACTTTGGCCATGTGTTATTTCATTGCTTTGTGAGTAGAGGAGCTATGTTTGGTTCTTGGTTGGGGTGTTTGGATCTGATCTGGTTTGGTGGTTTGGGGTTTATTGGGGCGGGGCTGTTCGTGTTCTCCATTTCCAGCCGGGGGTGTCCTTCACTCCTCTTGGTGAGCTCTTGCAACCTTGGTCTACTTTTTTATTGTACTTTGTTCCTCTCCACTCGGATATTTCCTGGGCTTAGGGATGCCTAGAGGCTGTGGGTTACTCCGAAGAGGCGTGAGTGGCCTGTTTTCATGGTCCTTGTGCTGAGGTTTTTTTTGTACAAATAATTTGCTATTCTTAGTTTGTTATCTCCTATTTGTCTGGTTTGGGCATGTTCAGTTTTGGTGGTGCAGATTTTGCTGCGTTTTTGGTGGTTATGGCGGTTCTTGGCTTCTTGTCGGAATCCATGGGAGTTTATGGCAGCTCAAGGACGTGGGGGTGGTGATTACCGATTCACTTTCCTTTTCAGTCCACCTGATCTCTCTTGAGGATGTCTCCTGAGCAAAGGGCTTAGTGCTTAGAGGATGTAGGTCTCTCCGAAGAGGAGTGAGAGGCTTGTGCTTCATGTATCTTTCTTAGTGAGTTTCATTGGTTCTGAAGGAGTTTGTGGATTTCTGTTCTGGCCATTTTCCTTTTGTTTCCGTTCTCATAGGTTTCCTTTACCTCACAGCTTCCTTTTCTACTATGGCGGACTTCCTTGGTAGAGAGGGCCTTTGGTTGTTCCCATGGTGAGCGTTGGATGGCTTTGTTGTGTTGGGTTCTTATTTCAACGTATTTTGTTCTTGCTCGCTGATTTTCTTCTATCCTTGGACCTAATTCATGCTTTGGTTCTCTCCATCTGATTTGGGTTATTGGGTTTGGCTTCCGGTCGGTATCCATGATCTTTCCCGTCCTGTCTCCTGCTATAGGGGGCATTTGCTGGTGGTTTTCATGCGGTGGGGGATAAAAGGTTTGATAATGCCCTCATGTTCTTCCCCACTTGGGCGCATGGGATTTTATGGCTGTGCAGTCACGGTTTGCAGGTCCTTTGGGCAGCTTTATGCACACGGGTCTCCATGTTTCTCTGTTCATGGTTGTTCTGTTCTGGGTGTTTTGACTTTTCATTGCTTATCTATTTAAATATTCAGATTATCGATTTGGATTTCCTGACTTTGGTCGGAAATCATGGTGCCTTGCCGGCTGGTTCCTATCCGGCCGGTCCTGGGTTTGTTTTGCAGCAGCTTCGGTTATTGCGTGCCTTGCAGCTGTTATGGTTCTGTTGGTTATGGTTTTGAGTCTCGATCTGGTTCATGGCTTTCTAGCGTTTATCTTTGTGTATGAGCAGATTTGAGTTATCTATGTTCATGGCTTTCTGGGTTCCTTCCTGTTGCATGGTCATTTCGCTTGTGCCTTCGGGTTCATGCAGTTTCGTGCCTGCCGGATGTGCGTTCGTCTTGCTGCAGCTTTGCAGCTGGTTTTTCAGCGATCGGTGTCAGCTTTGGGGCTGATGCTTCGGTGCTATTTTGTTCGACTGCTTTGGCCGGAATCTATGGTTTTCGGTCGGTGTCTGTTGATGTTTTTCCGGCAGTTTCGCCGGTGCAGTGTGCTTTGACCCAATTCGTTGCTGCTCCTTCGCGCATGGGCTGTCCTTGCCGGTTTCTTTGTCGATTGTTGGTCGCCGGTGTGGTTTGGGGCAACTCACGTGTTTGTTGATGTTGTTGTTCCTTTATTGGCCGACAGCTTTGTCTAGCATGCGTTGTTGTCCTTTGGCTGCTACTGCCTCGTTTTGCATGATTATCTCTCTTGGTGGCTGGTGCTAATTTGATTTTGAATTATGGGTCATCTGCTGGGTTTCACATGTTTGTGCTGATATTACTGATTTTGCATGGCCCACGTGGGTTTGTGCTGTTCTTATTTCGAAAATCTGAAATGTTTTGGCAAATGGGTCCCTTACCAGTTGGAGTAATTGCTGAAAATTTCTGTCTTTTTAGACATATTTTCTAGCTTTTCTTTCGGGTTTGTGGTCCTATTTGTTGTTGCTAAAGTTTTTTTTTTAGCTGTTTTCTTTTGCCTAACCTCGGGTTGTGAGGTATAATATTATTAGGTTAGGTAATTGAGTTCCTAGTAAGTCTAGGTGTTTTAGTCCTCTCGGGAGAAGAGGACTATGTTCTGATCTTCATTGTAATATCCTTAGTTTTTTGCATATTTATATACAAACAAAATTTAGCAAAAAAAAAAAAATAAGAAGGTCTCCCTAAATCGAGACTTGTGTGAGATGTACACATCGTTTTGAACGCCATAGTGATGAGATTGCTCCTTCTGATGCTAATCAAACTAGAACGAAGTAATTTGACTCCTAATCACCTCTTTCTTTGATAATTTGAAGGAAACTAACGAAACAATAAGAAGGTCTCCCTAAATCAAGACTTGTGTGAGATGTACACATCGTTTTGAACGCGATAGTGATGAAATTGCTCCTTTAGATGCTAATCAAACTAGAACGAAGTAATATGACTTCTAATCTTTTCTTTGATAATTTGAAGGAAACTAACAAAACAATAAGAAGGCTTCCCTAAATCGAGACTTGTGTGAGATGTACACATCATTTTGAACGCGATAGTAATGAGATTGCTCCTTTAGATGCTAATCAAACTAGAACGAAGTAATATGACTCCTAATCACCTCTTTCTTTGACAATTTGAAGGAACTAATTAACCAATAAGAAGGTTGATAGACTCCACGGCACGCTTGCGTGAGGTGGTCGTCGCCCGGATCGTTTCTAGTAAGCCAATTTGATGGAACTCTCCCGACACCTTAACCCAACGTCTATATGGAGACGAGAACTCCGGTATAATCGTTCAAGCAGATGAATTCGCGTAGGTGGATTATCAATGACACCTAAACCCCGTACTTATATGAAGCAGGAACCTTCGGTACCATCAACGATTGATAACTGGTAGATAACGCCACACACAACTATGGATTGTTGTATGATAAGTTAACTTAGAATCTCAAAGAAAACTAAGAAAATTACTTAGAAATTCTTCAAAGAACCAAAAGTAGAGAATAGCTCTCAAGTATGAATAAACTCTAAATTATTATTGAATTGTATTTGAATTACAAGCATAAAACTTATTTATACTAACTATGAAACCCTAGAATCCAAAAAGGAAATAACAATTGACTTGGAATCAAAATCCTATCTTAAAATATCCTAGTTACAATAGAATTATGAAAATATACTGAATCCCTAAAATTAAGGAAAGGAAATCTGATAAAAATCTTCAAAAACGCGTCGCCTCGAAAAACGCGCCAACTCATTCTGCATGTTCTCGTCGGGGCGAGAAAATTGAACTGAGACTTCTCGCCGGGGCGAGAATGAACAGTAAGTTCTTCGCTGGGGCGGATCAATTTGGGCCGGGGCGAACTTGAACAGTCAGTTTCTCGCCGGGGCGAGAATTTTGGCTTTGAAGTTCTCGCCGGGGCGAGAACTCTGCAACTTGGAATTCTTCGTCCTTTCTCGTTTCCAACGCTTCCAACCTTGGCATGTTTGTTTGTATCATCATAACTAAATGTAAATCCTTAGAATCCGGGTCCACACTCGATCTATCCTCGCTCCACATGCCTTGAATCAACCCATTAATGCTCTCCTTGAAACGTTTAGCCCGAGCTCTCGTCACGGGACCATCCGGCATACACAAAGGATCCACTTTATGGATGTCAATCGCTCCAGAGCCAAGGATGCCCTCATCATTCCTCTCCTCTTGAGAAAGATTTGTCCTCAAATCGTCACCTACATCAAACGGACTAAGATCAGTAACGTTAAAAGTGGCACTAACGTTATACTCACCAGGCAAATCCAATTTGTAGGCATTGTCATTGATGCGCTCAAGAACTTGAAATGGACCATCCCCCCTTGGAAGAAATTTTGAACGTCGTTGAGCTGGAAATCTTTCCTTCCGCATATGTAACCACACCCACTCTCCTGGTTCAAAAATCACTTGACGTCGACCCTTGTTGGCCTGTTTCGCATATTGCTCCGTCCTCCTTTCAATGTTAAGCCTTGCCTTTTCATGTATCTGCTTGACAAATTCAGCCTTTTTCTTTCCATCCATGTTAGTATATTCAGACAAAGGTAATGGCAATAAATCCAACGGTGTCAAAGGATTAAACCCATAAACAACTTCAAATGGTGAAAATTGTGTAGCAGAATGAACAGATCGATTATAAGCAAACTCAACATGTGGTAAACACTCTTCCCAAACTTTAATGTTCTTTTTGATAACAGCTCTTGATACAAAATTGCCTGACCTCTTTCCGATCAACCTTATCCCGTCCGTCTCCCCTTGGTTTTTTTTTATCATGTTCATTTCGAACTCCTCTCCTTCTACTGTGGTCACTAGTGTCTCTAATATTTCAAATGTCTCTAATATTATTGTTCCTTCTGAGGATCATTCTAATGTTATTGTTCATTCAGAGGATCATTCTCCTTTGGTCCTTTCTAATAATCCTTCCAAGCCCACCTCTGTTATTGGTCAATCTGTTTTGGGTTTTATTGAATCCGCAGACTCTTCTTTGGGGGTTTCGTCTCCGGCTGGTTTCAATGTTCTTCTTGATGCTCCTTCCTTGGCTGACCTTAGTTCTGATGACGAAGCTATCCAGTTTGGGTCTGCACAAAATTGTCTTAACAAGGATTTTGTCATAGTTGCTCCGGCTGCCGTTTCTGACCATTCCGTCGCAACCTTCGAGATCCCACGCCACTATCCTTGCAATTCCCTTGATATCCACGCCTTCAGTAACCCATTCCCTTCCCCCAGCTCTGTCCAGGTTTCCCACCCCAGTCATCCCATTCTTGTCGGCCACCCTCCTAGTGATCAGCATGTTTCATCCGTCTCCAAACTTAGTGGACCTCACGTTGCACATTCCCATCACCTTGATTTTTTAGAGGTTCCTTTTATTGGAACGTGTGGTGCTGCCCAACTTGGCCCCCATTCCTTTCCCCCTAATATTGGTACCTTCCCGTTATTTTCACCCGTTATTCTTGAAGAATCCAATACCACTGACCTATCCCACGTGGGTCCTTCCCGTGCCACCTCTCCTGACCTCCTTCACCATAATTTCCACCATGCTGCCCACACTCACGATTATTCTGATTTTTTTTTAAATGCTGCTGCTGCACCCCCGCGTTCTCCTCACTCCCCGACCATCTCTGTATCTCCTCCTTTACCCATGCTGGTAGGCCACCTCACCTCCAATCCTTTAGTGTTGCATGCCCATGTTATTTCAAACTCGGTTTATTCTCCCAAGCACGAACCTGTTCCCCTTATTAAGGGTTCCTCCTTTTTTAATCATCCACCCCATGCAGCCTCACCCAATATTCCCACGGAATCTACCACAATGGAGTGCGGTGCTGCCCCCCATATATCTTATTCTTCTTCCTTAACCCCTTCTGCAGACCTCGTTAATCCCACCGACGTGCTCAAACCCACAGGCTCTTGTCAGCTTCTTGATTCCCTCGTGGGTGGTGGCCATCCCATCCCCGCACTGTTTCCCTCGCATGTTGACCACTCATTTGTCCCTCATGCTTGTGCTGCTGATGGTTCCTCCCATGCAGCCCATGCAACCCTTACAGCCCACTCAATTGGATACCATGCTATTCCTTGCTTGCCGGTCTCCCCCACCGTGTCTGGACCATCATCCCTTACCACCGTCTTTCCACGTCACTCACTTTCTAGCCTTGCCCATACTGCTCCTGCCCTCTCTGCCCTTACTCCCGACCCTCGTCTCTCCCAACGCAGCCACGCACATGCTCAGCATGCTTCCCACCACGTTGGGCTTACCACCCTTCCCCCAAAACTTTCAAACTCCACTTTGTCCCCTACCTCGCTTAACCCACTTGTCAGCCAACCCCATCCCACTAAACCCATTACTGTCGGCCAACCCCATCCCCACCCACCCTTTTCTCCTCATGTTGACCAGCCCAGTCCACTATATTCTATTCTCCCTCCTGATCAGCTCTCCACTAATGATTCCTCTTCTTTTTTAATTCATCCACCCCATGCTGCCTATGAGCATGCTTCTCCCCATGCAGCTCATTCCCTCGTGCTTTCTACAGATTCTCCACCCGTGCTCCCTCACCCTTGTCGCCACGTTAGTCATGCTGATGGGTTTTATTATTCCCCCATTTCTATAGTTGATTCCGTTTCTATCAGTGGAAGTGGTACTCCCCAAGCAGCCCATGATATTCCTCTCTCCCAACTGGTTTCGGTTCCTGCCCAAATACCTTTAATTTTTCCTCTCTTTTCAGATGTAATCCACGCTACCCCCTGTTCCCTATCGGTTTCGGTTCCCACTGTTCCCATACCTGCCTGTTCCCCTCTCTCCCGGTCTTATTCCGTTGACCAGCTACCATCGTCCCCTGCAGTCCATGCAACCCCTCTACCGTCTACCCATACCCCTGCAGCCTTTTCGAACCAATCTAATGCTGATATTATCCCTCCTGGATTTTATAATAATTTGTTATCCCAGTCAGCTCCCCTTATTCCTGCTGTCAAATTCCCACCCAACTCCATCAAGGGGATTCTGAAGCACCCCTCCGCAGTCTCTATCCTCGGTCCCTTACCACCTCTCCAAGATAATTTGTCCCCCACTACTGTCAGTAGGTCTAGGCTGCCCGATATTCTCTCTGATCCACAGGTGCAACCACTCCTACCCGTTAGCTCACCTCTCTCTCCAGCTCTTTCTCTCCTCACCTCTCAACCTACACCTCCTCCATACCCTGCTTTCATTCCCTACCTCGCCGACCACAAGTTCTCATCTGATCCGCAGCCTGTGTCCTCCCCCTCCTCTCATCTTCTAAACACCGTTGACCAAACAGTTGTCAACCCTTCCAATCCTCCTGTTGTTAGGAACCTAGGTTTACCCACGGGGGGAAACTCTATTTCTTGGAGTCAAGTTGTTTCTGCTCAACCTAAACAAATACCAAACCGTACCAAAACCCCTATGACCTTCTATCCTCCTTCAACAGAAAACGGTACAGTTGTTATCAACCTCCCTTCGGAGGTGTTTTTGAAAGGCTATAACCGTTGGTCCTCTAGTTTGGTTGGCCTTTTCAATTCTAAAATGCCTTTCAAACTGGTTGAGGCCCAAACCTTTAAGATTTGGGGGAAATATGGTCTTCAGAAGGTTTTTCTTCACGAGAAGGGTTATTTTATCTTCCAATTTCCTTCCTCTGAAGCCAGAGATAATGTCCTCGCCTTGGGCCCTTGGTATGTGGCTAATAAGCTCGTTTCGTTGCAGAAATGGCAAGAAGGGGTTGATTTCCATGCTGTTCCTTGCTTAAAAATGCCTATCTGGGTTAAGTTTAAACATATACCCTACTCCCTCTGGACTCACGAGGGTCTCTGCCACCTTGCAAGTGGTATCGGTAAGCCTTTATTCATGGATCACAGTACAGAATCCTTAGACCCTATGACCTTTGCACGGATTTGTGTGGAAGTTGGGGTGGACTCTCCGCTACCTGAATCCATTGTGGTGATTGTTCCTAGTACTGACGGGAGCACCCACTCCTCCTTTGAAGTGGTTGTCGAATACCAGAACAAGCCTATTCTCTGCCGGCATTGCATGTCTTTCGGCCACTCTATGATCAAATGTCCTATGGCAAACTATATTTGGCGTGCTAAGCCCCCAAGGAAAGAAAAGTCTTCTTCGAGCTCCCCTCCCTCCCCGGCCCAAGATGCTTCTTCCCATGTCTCTTCCTTACCTTCCTCAGTTGCCCCTGCTCTTATCCCTACACTTCCGTTGGGTTATGTTTCTCACCCTGACGATAGTTGGGTCACTGTCTCTAATGTTAAAACATCTTCCTTTACATTGCCTAGTCCTCAAGAGGGGTGCCCAGATGCTCCTTCCCCTCTCTTTACCCCTGTTTCCAATCCTTTCTTTCCTCTAGCTGCTGAGTTTTCTTCTGACACAGAGGTCTCTCCTAATCCTTTGGTTCAGAAGTTAAAAGGTATTGATGAAAAGGAGACCAAAGAGCTGACATTTTTTATTAAAAAGAGGGATAGTCTTTCCAAGAAGAAATCCAAACATGGCAGGGGGGGTGGAAAAACCTCTTCTTAATATCCTTTTTTTTTATGATTAATTTCTGTTCCTATAATGTTCGTGGTTTAAATAAAAAGCCTAAGCAGGCTTTTGTTCGTAATCTTATTAATTTTAACCATATTTCATTTGTTGGTCTGATTGAGACTAGAGTCAAAACTCATAAGGCTTCTCGCATCTCCAAAGCTATTTGTAGACATTGGGATTGGGAATTCAATTATGATCATCACTACAATGGTAGGATTTGGGTGGGGTGGGATCCTAGAATCTGGAGGGTAGATATCTTATTTCGATCTTCTCAGGTTATTCATTGTAAACTGCATTTGGTTGATAATAATTCTTCTTACCTTGTCTCTATTGTTTATGGCATGAACTCTGTCATTGATCGTAGGCCTCTTTGGCATGACTTGCATCTTTGTTCATCTGATTTAGCTTGGTGTATTCTTGGTGACTTTAATTCTATCAGGGGTATTCATGAAGCTGATGGTGGTGACAATTCTTGGGACAATGGTATGACTGACTTTAATGATTGTCTTGAAACTCTTGGAGTTGATGACATCAGGGCTATTGGTCCCATCTTCACTTGGTGGAATTGTCAGAATCGTAACCCTATTTACAGGAAGTTGGACCGAGCTTTGGGTAACCCTGCTTGGTTTTGCAACATGACTGACTCTCATGCCTGCTTTGATCCAAGAGGTCTGTCTGATCATAGTCCTATTATTCTAAAAACTGGCATCCATATCCAAAGGTTTCCAAAGCCCTTTCAATTCTTCAACTATATGCTTGAACTAGAAGGGTTCAATGATACTGTCCAGGAATCTTGGAGCTCTCCAATCTCAGGGAATCCAATGTTTATCCTTGCTGAGAAGTTGAGGAATTTAAAGAAGGCCCTTATTTCTCTTAATGCGTCTAATGGGAATCTCATTTCTAATGTCAAAGCTCTTCATGGTCAGCTCCATTCCATCCAAACCTCCCTTCATTCTGATCCTTATAATTCCTCCTTGAGAAGCCAAGAATCTTCTTGCTCGGCTTCTTTATGGAGGGCTTTATCCTTGGAGGAATCTCTGCTGCAGCAAAAATCTAGGGCTCTCTGGATTTCCCAAACAGACAAAAACTCGAATTATTTTGCAAATGTTATCAAGAGTAGATGGAATCACAATAAAATCATGGCTATCAACAATAGCAACGGTGATTTGGTGGAGGACCAATCTTCTATTCGGCAAGTGGCTGTGGATTATTTCCAGGATCTTCTTGGCTCGTCGGCCAATGACTATCCTGGTCATGGGGATCTTTCTTCTTATATCACAAAGCACATCAGCCCTTTGCAAGCCTCGGTTTTGGAAGCCCCAATTCTTGATGCTGAAATTTTGACTGTGCTCAGATCTATGAAGAAAAACAAAAGTCCTGGTCCTGATGGTTTCAATGTGAACTTTTTCCTCCACTGTTGGGACATTATTGGAGTTGATTTCTCTACTGCTGTCCACTACTTCTTCAATACCTGTCATCTCCCCAGCAGGATTAATGCTACTGCCATCGCACTTATTCCAAAGACGGAAAACCCAACTTCCATGTCTGACTTTAGACCCATTTCCTGCTGCAACACTATTTACAAATGCATCTCTAAGCTTCTTGCAAACAGACTCAAGATGGTTCTCCCATCTCTTATTGACAGAGCCCAATCTGCTTTTATATCTGGCCGTAGTATCACAGACAATATTCTTCTAGCCCAAGAGCTTATGCGAAATTATCACAGAAACTCTGGCTCTGCTAGATGTGCTCTTAAAATTGATATAAGGAAAGCCTTTGACACGGTTAACTGGGATTTCCTCTTTGACTTGCTGGGGCTTCTGAAATTCCCATCTAGATTTGTTAATTGGATCCGTGCTTGTATTACTACTGCTATGTTTTCAGTTAAAATTAATGGGTCTTTTGCTGGCTATTTCAAGGGTGCTCGAGGGTTAAGGCAGGGGGATCCTCTTTCCCCCTACTTGTTTGTGCTGACCATGGAAGCTTTAAGGAATTCTTCATAAAGAAACTCTCCACTCTGACTTTAAGTTCCATTGGAGAGCTAAGGACTGCAATCTCACCCACCTGTGCTTCGCTGATGATCTTTTGATTTTCTGTCATGGGAGCCTGCCTTCTGTTTCTATTGTCCACTCTTGTATTCAGTCTTTCTCATTGTTCTCGGGCCTAATCCCTAATGCTCACAAGAGTCAGTGTTTCTTCTCTAACGTGGGCGACATGGATCAACAGCTTATCATTAGCTTACTTGGGTTTCCGGTTGGCACATTGCCAATCCGTTTCCTAGGAGTCCCCTTATTATCCTCCAAGCTGTCTCATAATGATTGCATGCCTCTTATCCAGAAAATTACTTCAAGGATCTCCTCTTGGACGTCTAAGTTCCTTGCTTATTCTGGCAGATTGCAGTTGATCAAATCTGTGCTTATTTCTATTCAGTCTTTTTGGTCAGCTCATTTCCTTCTGCCCAAATCTGTTCTTAGATCAATCCAATCTATTCTTACTAGATTTCTTTGGAAAGGGCCTTCCCTTCAGAAACACGGGGCTAAAGTCTCTTGGAAGGTTATTTCTCTGCCTTATAATGAAGGTGGTCTGGGTGTTAAGGACCTCGAGGACTGGAACAAGGCCCTCATTATTCAGCACTTAACCAAGGTTATCCAGCATAAACCATCTTCCCTGTGGGCTTCATGGATCCAGGCCTCAGTTCTCAAACAAAATAATTTTTGGCATATCAAAATCCCCTCTGATTGCTCTTGGATTTGGCGCAAAGTTCTTAAATTGCGAACCCTAGCGCAACAATTTAACTCTTACCGTGTAGGCAGGGGGAACCACTTTAGCCTATGGTTTGACCCTTGGCTGAATGGCCACCCTTTATCCCCGAATGCTTACTTGCTGTCTAACTCGGGGATCCCAAAAGCTGCTCTTCTCTCTAGCATCATTTCCCACTCAAATTGGGTGCTTCCCCAGAGTAACCATCACGATGTTGTCCAGTTTCGGAGCCTGTTCATTTCTGCTCCTCCTCCATCTGTAAATGATGACTCTATCACTTGGGATTCGGTGGATATCCGGCTTTTAAAAGCTAACAAAATTTGGGACTCCATCCGTCACCGAGGTAGTGTTGTCTCTTGGGCCAATATCCCCTGGCACAAGCATTATGTTCCTCGGTTCTTTTTCTTTCTTTGGCTTGCATTACATAAAAGATTCCCTACTAATGATGCATTTATTTCTCACTCTACTTATTCTCTGCTGAGGTGTCCCTTATGTAGTTATGCCAACGAAACATTTAACCACCTCTTTTTTACCTGTCCTTATTCTAGTGGAGTGATTTCTAATGTCTTGGCGGTTGGAAACTGGCACAATATTCCAACTGACTGGGATAATCTGATAGCGTTTATTCAGCAGTTTCAAGGGCGGAAAATGCATTTGGAAATTTTAAAACTCATTCTTGCCACCTCCCTTTACAAAATTTGGGGTTCTCGGAATTCTATGCTACATGATGGGTCTATGTTGCCCCCTCATGCCTTGACTAAGGAAATCATCAACTTGATTAAAGCTCGTCTCTCAAGTTCTACGAAATTTCAACAGGCTGTTCAAAAATGTCATACATATCATAATTGGTTGTAATTGGTTGCTTTTATGCTCTGATTCTATTTCTTTTGTTGAATAGTTATCTTTGTTTGTTCCTCATGGGGCCTGTCTCATGATGACTTTCATTCTCTGGGGTATGCCCCTTTGCCATTGTATTTTTGGTTTTTTTTTATACATCAACAAATTTAGCAAAAAAAAAAAAAAAAATAACACGTACCTTCTCGAAAGAGCATCAGCAACAACATTTTTTTTTTTTTTTTTTTTTTTTGCTAAGTTTAGCTGAAATCTTAACATTCCTGCCTTTGGCAGGAATGGATCCCCCGACCTCTTGGACTCAAGAGCCTTTTGAGTAGTTGTTTTACCACTTGAGCCAAGAAGCCTTGGTCAGCAACAACATTCTCCTTACCCTGTTTGTATCGGATGACATACGGAAATGTCTCAATGAACTCCATCCACCTAGCGTGTCTTTTGTTCAACTTATGCTGTCCCTTCAAGTATTTCAATGATTCATGATCCGTGTGAATCACGAACTCTTTAGGCCAAAGGTAGTGCTGCCACGTCTCCAATGCTCGTACCAATGCATACAACTCCTTGTCATACGTCGGATAGTTCAAAGCGGCTCCACTCAACTTCTCACTAAAGTATGCTACTGGCTTTCCTTCTTGCATCAGCACCGCTCCAATCCCTAAACCTGAAGCATCACACTCAATTTCAAAGGTTTTAGCAAAATTAGGTAAAACAAGCAAAGGCGCATTAGTCAATTTATCCTTAATTAAATTAAATGCCTTTTCCTGTTCATCACCCCACTTAAATCCTACACTTTTCTTGATCACTTCCGTTAAGGGTGCTGTGATGTCGCTGAAATTCCTCACGAACCGCCGGTAAAAACTAGCCAATCCATGAAAGCTTCGAACTTGGCTCACATTTGTTGGACTCGGCCATTCTCGGATCGCACGTATTTTCTCCTCATCCACTTGAACTCCCTGTGAACTCACAACAAATCCAAGAAAAACAACTCTATCCGTACAAAACGTGCACTTATCCATGTTAGCAAACAACTTTTCTTTCCTAAGAACATCTAAAACAGATTTCAAATGCAATGCATGCTCTCCCAAGTTTTTGCTATATATCAAGATATCAATCAAAATAAACTACCCACAAATTTGCCAATGAATGGTCGCAAAACATGGTTCATCAACCTCATAAAAAGTACTAGGAGCATTAGTTTTAAACCAAAAGGTAATACTAACCACTCATAAAGACCACATTTTGTTTTGAAAAGCAGTTTTCCATTCATCACCCTCTTGCATTCTAATTTGATGATAACCACTTTTTTAAATCAATTTTTGAGAATATACAAGACCCATGCAATTCATCTAACATGTCATCTAATCGAGGAATGGGAATGTCGATACTTCACCGTAATATTGTTTACCGCTCGACAGTCCAATACACATACGCCACTTCCCATCCTTCTTAGGCCACTAAAGATCACTGGAACTGCACATGGACTCATTGCTTTCCCTCACGAACCCCTTCTCCATTAATTCTCCAACTTGTTTTCTGCAACTCCTTTGTCTCCTCTGGATTGCTCCGATAAGCTGGACGATTTGGAATGGAGAGCTCCGGCACGAAATCAATCTGATGTTCAATTCCCCGAATTGGTGGTAATCCCTGTGGAAGCTCCTCGGGGAAACACATCCTTATAATCCTGCAAAAGAGATGAAACAACACTAGGCAAAGAAGAATCATTAGCGTTAGTATTCAAAAGCGCCTCCTTATATACCGAAGTATAATCATCGGCTGTTTAGCATCTAAAGCTCGCCTCACGTCACTCTTTTTTGCATAGATATTGGGTTTTTTTTTCGCTCATACATCTTTTCTTTTCTCTCTTTCTTTTTCTCTCTTATTTTTTTCCTCATTTTTCCCCTCAATTTTTTTCTCACTTTCTTTTTTTTCACTTTCTTTTCTTTGTACATGATCTTTTTGCAGATATAATTGATCCTCATGAACCTGCTTTGGTGACATAGGACATAACGTAACCTTTCGTTGATTATGAACAAAAGAATACTCGTTCGTGAAACCATCATGCTTCACCCGCCGATCAAACTGCCATGGGCGGCCCAGCAATAAATGACCCGCCTGCATCGGAACCACGTCACACAATGATGAGGGCATCCTTGGCTCTGGAGCGATTGACATCCATAAAGTGGATCCTTTGTGTATGCCGGATGGTCCCGTGACGAGAGCTCGGGCTAAACATTTCAAGGAGAGCATTAATGGGTTGATTCAAGGCATGTGGAGCGAGGATAGATCGAGTGTGGACCCGGATTCTAAGGATTTACATTTAGTTATGATGATACAAACAAACATGCCAAGGTTGGAAGCGTTGGAAACGAGAAAGGACGAAGAATTCCAAGTTGCAGAGTTCTCGCCCCGGCGAGAAACTGACTGTTCAAGTTCGCCCCGGCCCAAATTGATCCGCCCCAGCGAAGAACTTACTGTTCATTCTCGCCCCGGCGAGAAGTCTCAGTTCAATTTTCTCGCCCCGGCGAGAACATGCAGAATGAGTTGGCGCGTTTTTTTTTTTTTTTTTTTTTTTTTTTTTTTGATGATGTGGAGTTTCCGGGTCGCAACCCGACTAATCTCCCCAGCCCGGTGCCAGTGCTTTTTTGCTTCCCAGCTTGCGCTTAAGGGGGACCGTGGCCACAGAACATTTTTAAGTGTCCCCAAGTGTTGCTAGTGGGAGTCGATCCCCAAGTTGGCGCGTTTTTCGAGGCGACGCGTTTTTGAAGATTTTTATCAGATTTCCTTTCCTTAATTTTAGGGATTCAGTATATTTTCATAATTCTATTGTAACTAGGATATTTTAAGATAGGATTTTGATTCCAAGTCAATTGTTATTTCCTTTTTGGATTCTAGGGTTTCATAGTTAGTATAAATAAGTTTTATGCTTGTAATTCAAATACAATTCAATAATAATTTAGAGTTTATTCATACTTGAGAGCTATTCTCTACTTTTGGTTCTTTGAAGAATTTCTAAGTAATTTTCTTAGTTTTCTTTGAGATTTCTAAGTTAACTTATCATTACAACAACAATCCATAGTTGTGTGTGGCGTTATCTACCAGTTATCAATCGTTGATTGTACCGAAGGTTCCTGCTTCATATAAGTACGGGGTTTAGGTGTCATTGATAATCCACCTACGCGAATTCATCTGCTTGAACGATTATACCGGAGTTCTCGTCTCAATATAGACGTTGGGTTTAAGGTGTCGGGAGAGTTTCCATCAAATTGGCTTACTAGAAACGTTTCGGGGGTCGACCACCTCACGCACGCGTGCCGTGGTGTCTATCTTTTGGTATCAAAGCTGCTTTTTCTTGATTATTATCTATCTTTTTTGTTTGGTTGTTTTTTTTTTCAAAAAAAAAAAAAAAAAAAGAGTATAGAAAATTTTATTTCAGTTATTTCAATTTGTTCGTGGATTTCATCTTCAATTCCGTAATTGAGATTGTTTGGTACTTATAGTCATAACCTACTATAGTTGTTTGTGATAAAGTTATTTTTGAATTGATTAGTAAACCCGAGGATTTTGCTAGGTAAATTTCGAAAAGAACTATTAGAGAGAATATTTAGAGGTAAAAGGCTTAGTTTGTGAGATCATTCGAGGGGAAAAGAACTATTGAGTGATTACACGAGCGAAACATTAACCGAGTGAAACACGTAAGGGAGTGGTGAGGAAAATATTTTTGCTACTAACCCTTTGTTTTGCAAGGAAAATGTCTAGTTTCAAAAAAGATAAAGGTGTTATGGAAGATTCTCCAGCAAAGTTTGATTCCAAAATTTGTGATGGGAAGCTATGATGAAAGGAATTCACAAGAAAGTTGGATATGGCGATGGAGCAAGTGAATGAGCGTTTCGACCAAATGAGTGACTTCCCAAGGACCCCCGTTTTCAAACATCCTCATGGGGGGCAACGTCCAGCACGGAAGAACGCATCAAAGAGAAGCTAGACAAGAGGAAAATTACTATGAAGGGGGATTTAGTGAAGAGGAGGATCGAGGGTCCGACTTCTTACATCGCAGGCAACGAGGAGCTAGGGATAGAGGGGGTCGAGATAGAGAGGACAACAACTTGGATAGTATAAAGATGAAAATTCCGACTTTCCAAGGAAGAAGTGATCCAGAGGCCTATCTAGAATGGGAGAAGAAGATGGATTGGATATTTGAATGTCATAACTACTCGGGGCTAAAGAAAGTAAAAACTCGCCGCTACAGAATTCTCAGCTTATGCTGTTACTTGGTGGGATCAGTTGATGATCAGTCGGAGGAGATGTGGGGAACGTCCGATTGAAACTTGGGAAGAAATGAAGACCGTGATGAAAAAGAGGTTCGTTCCAGATTACTATCACCGAGAGCTAGTTCGGAGTTTGCAAAGCTTGAGGCAAGGAAGTAGGAGCGTAGAAGATTATTACAAAGAAATGGAGATGTTGATGGCTAGGGCAAACATCAATGAGGATGGTGAATCAACAATGGCTAGGTTTTCGGTGGGATTAAATTGGGAGATTGCCGACTTAGTGGAACGACAACATTATTTGGTATTGGAGGATATGGTTCACATGGCTATCAAGATTGAGAAACAGCTTAAGAGGAGAGGTAGCCAACGTTCGATACCTAACGCAGGATCATCATGGAAGTCTATTGTTGGGAAGCGAGAGGAGAAGCCAGCCGTAAGTAAATCCAAGTTTGAACCAAAGACAGAGACGATTAATAAGGGAGTGCGAGGTAAAACTGACCCTTCTTCTTTTAATCGTAATCGGGATATAAAATGCTTCAAGTGTCAAGGAAGGGGACATATTGCAAATCAGTGCCCAAATCAAAGGACAATGTTGTTACTTGACAACGGAGAGGTGGAAACTGAAGAAGAAGCTAGTGATACCGACTCAATGCCACCGTTAGAGGATATAGATGATAGGGAGTTGGCTATGCATGGTGAGATGCTGGTTACAAGGCGAGCACTTAGTACGCACGTGAAAGAGGAGAACGGGGAGCAACGGGAAAATTTATTTCATACCAGATGCCTTGTGAATGGTAAGGTTTGTTGTGTGGTGATAGATGGAGGAAGTTGCACAAATGTGGCCAGCACGATCATGGTGGAGAAGTTGGGAATGTCCACAACCAAACATCCCCAACCATATAGATTGCAGTGGCTTAATGATAGTGGAGATATAAAGGTGACTAAGCAAGTGTTGGTACCGTTCACGATTGGGAAATATGTGGATGAGGTATTGTGTGCCGTGGAGTCTATCAAAGGTCTCCCTAAATCAAGACTTGTGTGAGATGTACACATCGTTTTGACCGCGATAGTGATGAGATTGCTCCTTTAGATGCTAATCAAACTAGAACGAGGTAATAGGACTCCTAATCAACTCTTTCTTTGACAATTTGAAGGAACTAATAAACCAATAAGAAGGTCTCCCTAAATCGAGACTTGTGTGAAATGTACACATCGTTTTGAACGCCATAGTGATGAGATTGCTCCTTCTGATGCTAATCAAACTAGAACGAAGTAATTTGACTCCTAATCACCTCTTTCTTTGATAATTTGAAGGAAACTAACGAAACAATAAGAAGGTCTCCCTAAATCAAGACTTGTGTGAGATGTACACATCGTTTTGAACGCGATAGTGATGAAATTGCTCCTTTAGATGCTAATCAAACTAGAACGAAGTAATATGACTTCTAATCTTTTCTTTGATAATTTGAAGGAAACTAACAAAACAATAAGAAGGCTTCCCTAAATCGAGACTTGTATGAGATGTACACATCATTTTAAACGCGATAGTAATGAGATTGGTCCTTTAGATGCTAATCAAACTAGAACGAAGTAATATGACTCCTAATCACCTCTTTCTTTGACAATTTGAAGGAACTAATGAACCAATAAGAAGGTCTCCCTAAATCAAGACTTGTGTGAGATGTACACATTGTTTTGAACGCGATAGTAATGAGATTGCTCCTTCTGATGCTAATCAAACTAGAACGAAGTAATAAGACTCCTAATCAACTCTTTCTTTGATAATTTGAAGGAAACTAACGAAACAATAAGAAGGCTTCCCTAAATCGAGACTTGTGTGAGATGTACACATCGTTTTGAACGCGATAGTGATGAGATTTCTCCTTTAGATGCTAATCAAACTAGAACAAAGTAATATGACTCATAATCACCTCTTTCTTTGACAATTTGAAGGAACTAATGAACCAATAAGAAGGTCTCCCTAAATCAAGACTTGTTGAGATGTACACATCGTTTTGAACGCCATAGTGATGAGATTGCTCCTTCTGATGCTAATCAAACTAGAACGAAGTAATATGACTCATAATAACCTCTTTCTTTGTCAATTTGAAGGAACTAATGAACCAATAAGAAGGTCTCCCTAAATCGAACCTTTTTTTTTTTTTTGCTAAATTTGTTTGTATATTAAATTGCAAAAAACTAAGAATATTACAATGAAGATCAGAGCATAGTCCTCGTCTCCCGAGAGGGCTAAAACACCTAGAAAAACTAGGAAACTCAATGCCTAACCTAATAGATATTAATCTCACAACCCGAGATTAGGCAAAGAAACCAACTAATATAATAAATTAGATAAAATTGCTGCAACAAAGGACCCCAAATTCGTCCAAATCAAATAAACACTAAAAAGTGCCCGATCAATATTGTTCAAATTGTAGACCAACTGTTGCACAAGAGAACAACCAACAAAGTAGGCCAATAACAGCTGAAAAGCATAGTCCAATTCAGCAGAAAACACCAATCACATGAGCATGACCACACGATAACTTGGTGAAAGTGGCAAGCAAGTCACCGTGGGAAACCAAGACTTCTTGGCTCAAGTGGTAAAACAACTACTCAAAGGGCTCTTGAGTCCAAGAGGTCGGGGGATCCATTCCTGCCAAAGGCAGGAATGTTAAGATTTCAGCTTAACTTAGCAAAAAAAAAAAAAAAAAAAAAAAAAAAAAAAAAAAGTCACCGTGGGACCCTATGTCACCCACCAAAACAAGATTTCAGCACCACAGGAGTCATGCACGCCTAAATCGAACCTTGTGTGAGATGTACACATCGTTTTGAACGTCATAGTAATGAGATTGCTCCTTCTGATGCTAATCAAACTAGAACGAAGTAATAAGACTCCTAATCACCTCTTTCTTTGATAATTTGAAGGAAACTAACGAAACAATAAGAAGGTCTCCCTAAATCAAGACTTGTGTGAGATGTACACATTGTTTTGAACGCGATAGTGATGAGATTGCTTCTTCTGATGCTAATCAAATTAGAACGAAGTAATACGACTCCTAATCACTTCTTTCTTAGACAATTTGAAGGAAACTAACGAAACAATAAGAAGGCTTCCCTAAATCGAGACTTGTGTGAGATGTACACATCGTTTTGAACGCGATAGTGATGAGATTGCTCCTTTAGATGCTAATCAAACTAGAACGAGGTAATAGGACTCTTAATCACCTCTTTCTTTGACAATTTGAAGGAACTAATGAACCAATAAGAAGGTCTCCCTAAATCGAGACTTGTGTGAGATGTACACATCGTTTTGAACGCTATAGTGATGAGATTGCTCCTTCTGATGCTAATCAAACTAGAACGAAGTAATTTGACTCCTAATCACCTCTTTCTTTGATAATTTGAAGGAAACTAACGAAACAATAAGAAGGTCTCCCTAAATCAAGACTTGTGTGAGATGTACACATCGTTTTGAACGCGATAGTGATGAAATTGCTCATTTAGATGCTAATCAAACTAGAACGAAGTAATATGACTTCTAATCTTTTCTTTGATAATTTCAAGGAAACTAACAAAACAATAAGAAGGCTTCCCTAAATCGAGATTTGTGTGAGATGTACACATCATTTTGAACGCGATAGTATAGAGATTGCTCCTTTAGATGCTAATCAAACTAGAACGAAGTAATATGACTCCTAATCACCTCTTTTTTTGACAATTTGAAGGAACTAATGAACCAATAAGAAGGTCTCCCTAAATCAAGACTTGTGTGAGATGTACACATTGTTTTGAACGCGATAGTGATGATGATAGACTCCACGACACGCTTGCGTGAGGTGGTCGTCGCCCGGATCGTTTCTAGTAAGCCAATTTGATGGAACTCTCCCGACACCTTAACCCAACGTCTATATTGAGACGAGAACTCCGGTATAATCGTTCAAGCAGATGAATTCGCGTAGGTGGATTATCAATGACACCTAAACCCCGTACTTATATGAAGCAGGAACCTTCGGTACAATCAACGATTGATAACTGGTAGATAACGCCACACACAACTATGGATTGTTGTATGATAAGTTAACTTCGAATCTCAAAGAAAACTAAGAAAATTACTTAGAAATTCTTCAAAGAACCAAAAGTAGAGAATAGCTCTCAAGTATGAATAAACTCTGAATTATTATTGAAGTGTATTTGAATTACAAGCATAAAACTTATTTATACTAACTATGAAACCCTAGAATCCAAAAAGGAAATAACAATTGACTTGGAATCAAAATCCTATCTTAAAATATCCTAGTTACAATAGAATTATGAAAATATACTGAATCCCTAAAATTAAGGAAAGGAAATCTGATAAAAATCTTCAGAAACGCGTCGCCTCGAAAAACGCGCCAACTCATTCTGCGTGTTCTCGCTGGGGCGAGAAAATTGAACTGAGACTTCTCGCCGGGGCGAGAATGAACAGTAAGTTCTTCGCTGGGGCGGATCAATTTAGGCCGGAGCGAGCTTGAACAGTAAGGGTGCTGTGATGTCGCTGAAATTCCTCACGAACCGCCGATAAAAGCTAGCCAATCAATGAAAGCTTCGAACTTGGCTCACATTTGTTGGACTCGGCCATTCCCGGATTGCACGTATTTTCTCCTCATCCACTTGAACTCCCTGTGAACTCACAACAAATCCAAGAAAAACAACTCTATCCGTACAAAACGTGCACTTTTCCATGTTAGCAAATAACTTTTCTCTCCTAAGAACATCTAAAACATATTTCAAATGCAATGCATGCTCTCCCAAGTTTTTGCTATATATCAAAATATCATCAAAATAAACTACCACAAATTTGCCAATGAATGGTCGCAAAACATGGTTCATCAATCTCATAAAAGTACTAGGAGCATTAGTTAAACCAAAAGGTAATACTAACCACTCATAAAGACCATATTTTGTTTTGAAAGCAGTTTTCCATTCATCACCCTCTTGCATTCTAATTTGATGATAACCACTTTTTAAATCAATTTTTTGAGAATATACAAGACCCATGCAAATTCATCTAACATGTCATCTAATCGAGGAATGGGATGTCGATACTTTACCGTAATATTGTTTACACCGCCTCGACAGTCAATACACATACGCCACTTCCCATCCTTCTTAGGCCACTAAGATCACTGGAACTGCACATGGACTCATGCTTTCCCTCACGAACCCCTTCTCCATTAATTCTCCAACTTGTTTCTGCAACTCCTTTGTCTCCTCTGGATTGCTCCGATAAGCTGGACGATTTGGAATGGATGCTCCGGGCACGAAAATCAATCTGATGTTCAATTCCCCGAATTGTTGGTAATCCCTGTGGAAGCTCCTCGGGAAACACATCCTTATAATCCTGCAAAAGAGATGAAACAACACTAGGCAAAGAAGAATCATTAGCGTTAGTATTCAAAAGCGCCTCCTTATACCGAAGTATAATCATCGGCTGCTTAGCATCTAAAGCTCGCCTCACGTCACTCTTTTTTGCATAGATATTGGTTTTTCGCTCATCATCTTTTCTTTTCTCTCTTTCTTTTTCTCTCTTATTTTTTTCCTCATTTTTCCCCTCAATTTTTTTCTCACTTTCTTTTTTTTGTACATGATCTTTTTGCAGATATAATTGATCCTCATGCACCTGCTTTGGTGACATAGGACATAACGTAACCTTTCGCTGATTATGAACAAAAGAATACTCGTTCGTGAAACCATCATGCTTCACCCGTCGATCAAACTGCCATGGGCGGCCTAGCAATAAATGTCCCGCCTGCATCGGAACCACGTCACACAATACCTCATCCACATATTTTCTAATCGTGAACGGTACCAACACTTGCCTAGTCACCTTTATATCTCCACTATCATTAAGCCACTGCAATCTATATGGTTGGGGATGTTTGGTTGTGGACATTCCCAACTTCTCCACCATGGTCGTGCTGGCCACATTTGTGCAACTACCTCCATCTATCACCACACAACAAACCTTACCATTCACAAGGCATCTGGTATGAAATAAATTTTCCCGTTGCTCCCCGTTCTCTTCCTTCACATGCGTACTAAGTGCTCGCCTTGTAACCAACATCTCACCATGCATAGCCAACTCCCTATCATCTATATCCTCTAACGGTGGCATTGAGTCGGTATCACTAGCTTCCTCTTCGGTTTTCCCCACCTCTCCGTTGTCAAGTAACAACATCGTCCTTTGATTTGGGCACTGATTTGCAATATGTCCCCTTCCTTGACACTTGAAGCATTTTATATCCCGATTACGATTTAAAGAAGAAGGGTCAGTTTTACCTTGCACTCCCTTATTAATCGTATCCGTTTTTAGCTCAAACTTGGATTTACTTACGGCTGGTTTCTCCTTTCGCTTTCAAACATTAGACTTCCATGATGATCCTGCGTTAGGTATCGAACGTTGGCTACCTCTCCTCTTAAGCTGTTTCTCAATCTTGATAGCCATGTGAACCATATCCTCCAAAACCAAGTAATGTTGTCGTTCCACTAAGTCGGCAATCTCTCAATTTAGTCCCGCCGAAAACCTAGCCATTGTTGATTCACCATCCTCATTGATGTTTGCTCTAGCCATCAACATCTCCATTTCTTTGTAATAATCTTCTACGCTCCTACCACCTTGCCTCAAGCTTTGCAAACTCCGAACTAGCTCTCGGTGATAGTAATCTGGAACGAACCTCTTTTTCATCACGGTCTTCATTTCTTCCCAAGTTTCAATCGGACGTTCCCCACATCTCCTCCGACTGATCATCAACTGATCCCGCCAAGTAACAACATAAGCTGAGAATTCTGTGGCGGCGAGTTTCACTTTCTTTAGCCCCGAGTAGTTATGACATTCAAATATCCAATCCATCTTCTTCTCCCATTCTAGATAGGCCTCTGGATCACTTCTTCCTTGGAAAGTCGGAATTTTCATCTTTATACTATCCAAGTTGTTGTCCTCTCTATCTCGACCCCCTCTATCCCTAGCTTCTCGTTGCCTGCGATGTAAGAAGTCGGACTCTCGCTCCTCCTCTTCACTAAATCCCCCTTCATAGTAATTTTCCTCTTGTCTAGCTTCTCTTTGATGCGTTCTTCCGTGCTGACGTGCCCCATGAGGATGTTGAAACTGGGGTCCTTGGGATGCACTCATTTGGTCGAGACGCTCATTCACTTGGTCCATTGCCATATCCAACTTTCTAGTGAATTCTTTCATCATAGCTTCCATCACAAATTTTGTATCGAACTTTGCTGGAGAATCTTCCATAACACTTTTATCTTTTGAACTAGACATTTTCCTGCAAAACAAGGGTTAGTAGCAAAATATCTTCCTCACCACTCCCTTACGTGTTTCACTCGGTTAATGTTTCGCTCGTGTATCACTCAATAGGCTTTTCCCCTCGAATGATCTCACAACTAAGCCTTTTACCTCTAAATATTCTCTCTAATAGGTTCTTTTCGAATTTACCTAGCAAAATCCTCGGTTTTACTAATCAATTCAAAAATAACTTATCACAAACAACTATAGTAGGTATGACTATAAGTACCAACAATCTCGATTACGGAATTGAAGATGAAATCCACGAACAAATTGAAATAACTGAAATAAAAATTTCTATACTTTTTTTTTTTTTTTTTGCTCACAAATTCAACGATACAATAAAGATAGATACTTAGCTAGAAAACGCAGCTTTGATACCAAATGATAGACTCCACGGCACGCTTGCGTGAGGTGGTCGTCGCCCGGATCGTTTCTAGTAAGCCAATTTGATGGAACTCTCCCGACACCTTAACCCAACGTCTATATTGAGACGAGAACTCCGGTATAATCGTTCAAGCAGATGAATTCGCGTAGGTGGATTATCAATGACACCTAAACCCTGTACTTATATGAAGCAGGAACCTTCGGTACAATCAACGATTGATAACTGGTAGATAACGCCACACACAACTATGGATTGTTGTATGATAAGTTAACTTCGAATCTCAAAGAAAACTAAGAAAATTACTTAGAAATTCTTCAAAGAACCAAAAGTAGAGAATAGCTCTCAAGTATGAATAAACTCTGAATTATTATTGAATTGTATTTGAATTACAAGCATAAAACTTATTTATACTAACTATGAAACCCTAGAATCCAAAAAGGAAATAACAATTGACTTGGAATCAAAATCCTATCTTAAAATATCCTAGTTACAATAGAATTGTCGACGCCGGGTTTTCGTCTCTTCTGGTCTTTTCCAATTTTAGCCTTTTGATTTAATGATTTCTTTGGAAAAGATCGGCATTGATGTCGACGGGGTTTTGAAAGATCGTTTTTTTATGATGAGCCAATTAACCAGAGTCGCCAGTTGGTATATTTGAAATGGATGTACCAACTCATCCGAGTTTTCGTTTTTTATAAATCGATGGCTCATATGTGACTCCGAATTAATTGGTCTGCGAACCGAGATTCATAGAGTTCGGGGGCTTGCTTAAGCGAGGGGAAGGTGTTAGGCACCCCCCGACTTCCGTGAAACACGGTTACCGCAATCTTGATGCTTTTCCTATCCTTTGATTCATGAAATGTGTGTGTACGTGCGCGCGTGTGTGTGTGCCTGTGTGAATGTTGTGGTGAGTTTGTATGAAAGAATCATTTGGATTTTTAGGGAAAGTCGTGCTTTAATTTGAGAACGCTTTGGAATGTCTCTTCGGTATACACGAGAAAGCTTTATGTGAAAGGTTTGATTTTAACTGTCAAAAATTGCAAGATTTTCATTAGATGTCGTTTTGGCAAAACAAGAGTTTTAAACCTTCGTCAAAATAGGAATCGAGACCTATACGTTGCTTTCGTAACTCAAACAATGGGCAACTTCTAGAATCTCTTTTAACCCTATGCACAACGGTTTAATAAAACGCCAATTATTTGACAAAATCATTCCTTATGATATTTGAAAAACGATTTTCTTTAGCTTTCTCGTTAAATAGGAATCGACATTCATTAGCATTTCCAATTTTTTAGCCTCGTGATTCTAATAACCTAGTTTGATTGATTTTATGAAAATCTTATCGTTTAACTTTGAAATCAATTTCGTGTCATAAATCAAATCAAGCATAAACACGCGTCGGGGCTATTCATGGGCATGTAAGCCATCAAAATAACCCCAAACGCCTACAATCACAAGTTTCACTATTTCGGGGCCTTAAACACGATTCTCGCCTTGGCGTCGTTTTAAGGCCCGACGATTACATATTTACAATGAAAGGTACATCGAATTTATTACATATATCAAAAGATGTCCATCATCGGATTTGGACCACGGGGTCGTTTTCCTAGGCTCACATCCAAAATCGCCACACACCCACAAGATCCTAAGAATAGCAATCTAAACAGTCTATGCACAATACATCATTACAAACGAGCTAAAATTCACCAAATGGATATCATCGGGCCATTAGGAGGAATTTCGTTCCATTGGGAACCCTCATTAATAGCCCTCAATCCATGGATCCACAACAATATAGAAGAATAACTACATTTAATATGATTCGGGTGATAAAAGCTTAACAAAAATGGTATGACAAAATGCTATAACAAAGGGTTTTTTACCTTGCAAATGATCCTCACAAATTGTATGAACTTATATATTGAGTAGAGTAGAAAATATATGATATATAATCTCACAAATGGATACAATTCCTCACTATTTTCTCTCTTTTTCTCTCCTTTCCCGAGCTGCTGCTGCTATTTTTTCTCCTCTCGCCGCCTGCTCCTCTCCCTGGATGAAATGAAGAAACTGAGCTGAAATAGGCTGGATTAGGGCAGCCGCAGATTGATCTGCGGCTGGCCGCAGATGGATCTGCGGCTGGCTGGCCCACCCCCCATCGCACTCAGCTGGTTTCCTGGTTTCGAGTCCCGTGCGCACCACCATTATTTTAATCGTTTGGCCGCAGATCAATCCGCGGCTGGGTGGGCCGATTTTCTCGATTTCCGTACCGTACCTCGATTCGCGTGTCGTGACGTCAGTTTTCGCCGACAGGTTTATATTTTGCAGTCCGGGAATCACTGGGAGACGTGCCGCATCATTCGGGCATGCTCATTTCGGACGGCCCTGCTGTCACGTCGGTTTCGGTTGTAAATCGTCGCGGTGGCGTCGAATGTTCGTTCTTGTGCATCCCTCGCCCTCACAGGCCGGTTCATTTGACGATTTTGCCCTCCTGTCATGGTTAGTATACGAAGCGCAAAATTTGGGTGTCTACAAGAATTATGAAAATATACTGAATCCCTAAAATTAAGGAAAGAAAATCTGATAAAAATCTTCAGAAACGCGTCGCCTCGAAAAACGCGCCAACTCATTCTGCGTGTTCTCGCCGGGGCGAGAAAATTGAACTGAGACTTCTCGCCGGGGCGAGAATGAATAGTAAGTTCTTCGCTGGGGCGGATCAATTTAGGCCGGAGCGAGCTTGAACAGTAAGTTTCTCGCCGGGGCGAGAATTTTGGCTTTGAAGTTCTCGCCGGGGCGAGAACTCTGCAACTTGGAGTTCTTCGTCCTTTCTCGTTTCCAACGCTTCCAACTTTGGCATGTTTGTTTGTATCATCACGACTAAATGTAAATCCTTAGAATCCGGTTCCACACTCGATCTATCCTCGCTCCACATGCCTCGAATCAACCCATTAATGCTCTCCTTAAAACGTTTAGCCCGAGCTCTCGTCACGGGACCATCCGGCATACACAAAGGATCCACTTTATGGATGTCAACCGCTCCAGAGCCAAGGATGCCCTCATCACCTAATCACCTCTTTCTTTTATAATTTAAAAGAACTATTGAAACAATAAGAAGGTCTTCCTAAATCAAGACTTGTGTGAGACGTACACATCGTTTTGAACGCAATATTGATGATATTGCTTCTTTTGAAGCTAATCAAACTAGAACGAAGTAATATGACTCCTAATCATCTCTTTCTTTGGTAATTTGAAGCTACTAATGAAACAATAAAAAGTCTCATAAATTAAGACTTGTGTGAGATGTACACATCGTTTTGAATGCGATATTGATGATATTGCTCCTTTTGAATCTAATCAAACTAGAACGAAGCAATAGGACTCCTAGTCGCCTCTTTCTTTGGCAATATGAGGAAACTAATGAAACAATAATAAGGTCTCCCTAAATCAAGACTTGTACTAGATGTACACATCGTTCTTAACGCGATAGTGATGGGATTGCTCCTTTAGATGCTAATTAAACTAGAACGAAGTAATAGGACACCTAATCACCTCTTTCTTTTACAATTTAAAAGAACTAATGAAACAATAAGAAGGTCTCCCTAAATTAAGACTTGTGTGAGACGTACACATCGTTTTGAACGCGATATTGATGATATTGCTCCTTTTGAAGCTAATCAAACTAGAAAAAAGTAATAGAAGTCCTAATCACCTCTTTCTTTGGTAATTTGAACTACTAATAAAACAATAAAAGGTCTCCTTAAATTAAGACTTGTGTCAGATGTACACATCAATCGCGACAGTTGTCGTAGTGGTTTAAATGAGGCCCGAGGTAGAACCGTAAACACGGAGGTCCTGGGATCGAATCCCACTAGCAACAATTGTTAAGCCTGCAAAGGCAACGCGGCCACGGGTCGTACATTTCTGGGTGAAGCCATGTCTTAGGAAAAGCGTGTACGCAAAGCCTGGCACGGGGTGGGGAGACTTAGTCCGACTGCGGTTGGGAAACTCCACATTATCAAAAAAAATAACAAAATAAAAAAAAAATAAAAAATGAAGAGATGTACATATCGTTTTGACCGCGATATTGATGATATTGCTCCTTTTGAAGCTAATCAAACTAGAACGAAGTAATATGACTCCTAATCACCTCTTTCTTTGGTAATTTGAAGCTACTAATGAAACAATAAAAAGTCTCCCTAAATCAAGACTTGTGTGAGATGTACACGTCGTTTTGAATGCGATATTGATGATATTGCTCCTTTTGAAGCTAATCAAACTAGAACGAAGCAATAGGACTCCTAGTTGCCTCTTTCTTTGGCAATTTGAGGAAACCAATGAAACAATAAAAAGATCTCCCTAAATCAAGACTTGTATTAGTTGTACACATCGTTTTTAACGCGATAGTGATGGATTGCTCCTTTAGATGCTAATTAAACTAGAACGAAGTTATAGGACTCCTAATCACCTCTTTCTTTTACAATTTAAAAGAACTAATGAAACGATAAGAAGGTCTCCTGATATAAGCATGAGGGGGTCAGAATTTTATGACAATTGTTCGACACAACCTACTCGATACAAACCAAACCATCATGCAATGGCGGAAACGAATTCTAGCTATATCACATGGCGTTCATCATGGAGATTGATTCAAATAGCTTGGATCCATAATGGTTCGAGTATAGCAGTTTTGGGAATGGATTCCAAGTGCGTGTGGACCCTAAACACCTTGCAAACGGATGTAGCGGATCAGAAAATCAAAAGGAAGCAGTTTGCTTGGAACAGCATGGCTCGCCCCGGCGAGGATTTCCCAGCCAAGATTCTCGCCCCGGCGAGGTCTCGCCCCGACGAGGATTTGCAAGCCAAATCTCTCGCCCCGGCGAGAATTTTCAATGCAATTTTCTCGCCCCGGCGAGAACCCCCTGGATGCAGTTTGTCTATTTTTGACTTTCTTGATTTTCGAACCTTCTTTCACCCAAAACATGATATCAGTATTTAGGTTCAATTACATGTTTTATGATTGCTATTTTTCAACATTTGTGTGCTTGTATTTCAACAAGTGTGTGCTTCTAGAAGCTTCTAGTTGGTTTCCTAGACTAGTATAAATAGGCTTCATTTGTAAGACATTAGGGACTTGAATTATTCATTAATATTCAGATTATCATCATTAATGTGAGATTGTTCTCTTCTTGTGGTTCTTGAGAATTCCTAAGTATTCCTTAGTTTTCTTTGAGATTCATATTCGACTTATCATACAACCAATCATAGTTGTGTGTGGCGTCTTCTACCGCATCAATCGTCGATTGTACCAAGATTACCGATTCAACATAAGCGAGGGGTCGAGGTGTCGTTGGTGTCCATCCTACGCAAACTTCATTTGCAAGCAATTGTACCAAGATTACCGTCTACATATAGGCGAGGGGTTAAGGTGTTGCAAGCTATCCATCCTATCAACTTGTTAGAAACGATCCGGGCGACGACCACCTCACGCAAGCGTGCCGTGGAGTCTATCATTTGGTATCAAAGCTAAGTTTCCTATCAAGTTACTTATCTTTACTTTTATTGTTGAAATATAGTCAAAAAAAAAAAAACTTCATAAAATATATAGCAGAAAATTTGTATTGTTGAATTACTATCATTGAGATTTTCATTTGCAAGAATCATATTTGACGATTAGAAGTCTTGTGGAGAGAGTCGTACTTTCTATATTGTATCATTGATAAGTTATTATTGGATTGTAATTAGAGAATTGAGGTAATATTTGTGAGAATTCAAAAAGAACCTATTAGAGAGAACTACGAGCGGAAAAAGGCAAGAGTAGTGAGATTACTAAAGGGTAAAAGCCATAAGTGTGATACACGAGCGTTTCATATTTGTATTACATTGTTTGAGCGAAACACGTGAGGGAGTGTGTGAGGAAATTTTCTTTATGTACTAACCTTGTTTTGCAGCAATCATGTATGGATATAAATGTGAAAATAATTATTGGCAAAAAGGATCTTTTCAAGGTAGAGCGGATCCCGAAGCTTATCTAAGTTGGGAGAAAGGAAAGGAGCGAGAGTTTAGCTTTCATGAATACTCCGAGCAAAAGAAGTTCAAACTTGCAGTCCTAGATTTGTCCGGTGATGCACGTACATGGTGGGCTCAATTTGAACGTGATAGGAGAAAATATGGAGAACCTCCGATCGATGCATGGAAAGAATTGAAAACCGTGATGAGAAGGCGGTATGCTCCAGTACAACCTAGCAAGAGGAATGAATATGTATCTCCAAGGCATAAAGAGCAACCTTCAAGGCGAGCCACTTGGGAGGATGAAACGAGGGTTCAAAGGCATGAGGAGTCGCATCGGAAACAACCACGCGAAACTCCTAGAGCATATGTGAAACCAATATCATTCGAGGACATCATGAGAACATATAATGAGTTAAAGAATGATCATTTGAAACAACAAGTCACTCTTAAGGCACAAAAAGAGCAAGATCGGCCGAAGGAGGAAGACGATGGAATCGAGTATGCAGTCCAAGGAAAATTGTTAGGTTCCAATGAACATGATGAAGTTCATGAAGATTTAATGATTGTACAAAAGGATTGTAATCGAAAGAGAGAAAAAGAAAAGAATGAAAAGAATGAGAGAGAAAATACTCGAGAGAAAAACAAACGAGAGAATGAGCAAAAAGAAAAAGAGAGAAAAATAAGTAGCTATGAAAAAGAGAGTGGAATTGAAAGTGAGTTGTATTTTGAAAAGCCAATGACTGTACATTCGTACAAGACGACGCTTTTGGATACTAACCAAAATAACTCTGTTTTGTCTAGTTCTGTTGTTTCTCTTATACAGGTGAAGGATTATATACCTAACGCTATCATTCCATATCCGTCAGCTATTGGTGTTCTTGAGGAGACGAAGGAGTCACCAAGACAAGTTGGTGAGTTGATAGAGGAAGGTATAGTGGATGAGGTCATGAGTACAAGTGCTATTGATGAGATCATAATACCTAAGTGGGATGAGGCGTCGAGCATGTTTGTCGATTTTACATTGGTAAACAAGTATCGTTGTTATTTTCTTTACTTAGATAATATGTTTGATAACTTGCATAATGCTTATATTTTATCTACATTGGATGATGATTGTGTGATTACAATACCTAATCAAGTTAGCAAGATAGGTTGTGAAAAAGGGAAAATTATGTTAACATGTAACTTGTATAGATGGATAGTTATTTCTGTTAGATTAACTGATGCATCTAGTGTTTTCATGAGTTATCTAAAATATGTTTTGCATGCTTCCATTGGTAAATTTGTGATTAGCTATTTTGAAGATAGAATTGTTTTTGTCATAAATTATGGAGGATATTTGAACTTTGTTGAGTTAATTTATGATCATGATATTTCTCCTCGTTTTCAAAACTCTAGTTTGCATGAAATTGTTTCTAATCCATATGCCGAGTTAGATTTTCATGTTAGTCATTCTTTGCTTAATTTGTCGTTAGAAACATCGTCATTGCATAAGCTACTATCATTTGGTATTATTTCACCAAAGCAAACTTCATTACGTGAAAAACTATCATTTGATGATATTCCTAGTTGTTTCAACATTTGTGAAAGTTCTTTAGCATGTAGTGAGTTTGGTTGTGATCATCGTATGTATGCTAATGAATTTTCATCTTGTGGTGTTGGTTGTGAACTTTCGATGCCATTGACATCATTGTGTGATCTTGAGTTTGCTATTGTCAATGGAAAGGGAAAGATTGTTTGTGTTTTGAAGATTCGGGATGGGATCTTACTCTCCAAGGATAAAATCATGGTTTGTTGGATAGATCCATTCGAACATCATATTGAGAGTCTACAGGGAAGTAATTTGAATTTTGATTTAGTAGACTATACATATGAATTTGAGTTTCTTGAGTTTTCCTTGATTATACAAAAGATTCATATTGATTGGTGTTATTTTGTGTTTAACCCAGGAATTCAAGATTGCTTACTTGAACAACGTAATGAGTTTCAACAATTCATATTTGATCCAGGATCATTAAAAATGATGTATTTACAAAAACACGAGATCCTCAAATTGATTTTTGACCCAGAGATTCATAAATGTAAATTGATGGAATGTGAATTGTACTATGTGCTGATACTAGACCCAGGAGGAGACTATCAATTGGTATCATTTGTGTCTAATCCAGGAATTCGTGTGTATTTGCACATACGATGTGCAAGCTTACAAAGATGGGTATTTGACCCAGGTGAATTGAAATGGTCCGATGTGTGGCACAATCCTTTTCGAGAGAGGGAAATGCTAGATTTGAGGACAAATCCTTGTGAAGAGGAGGGGGATGATATAAGCATGAGGGGGTCAGAATTTTATGACAATTGTTCGACACAACCTACTCGATACAAACCAAACCATCATGCAATGGCGGAAACGAATTCTAGCTATATCACATGGCGTTCATCGTGGAGATTGATTCAAATAGCTTGGATCCATAATGGTTCGAGTATAGCAGTTTTGGGAATGGATTCCAAGTGCGTGTGCACCCTAAACACCTTGCAAACGGATGTAGCGGATCAGAAAATCAAAACGAAGCAGTTTGCTTGGAACAGCATGGCTCGCCCCGGCGAGGATTTCCCAGCCAAGATTCTCGCCCCGGCGAGGTCTCGCCCCGGCGAGGATTTTCAAGCCAAATCTCTCGCCCCGGCGAGAAGCTCGCCCCGGCGAGAATTTTCAATGCAATTTTCTCGCCCCGGCGAGAACCCCCTGGATGCAGTTTGTCTATTTTTGACTTTCTTGATTTTCGAACCTTCTTTCACCCAAAACATGATATCAGTATTTAGGTTCAATTACATGTTTTATGATTGCTATTTTTCAACATTTGTGTGCTTGTATTTAACAAGTGTGTGCTTCTAGAAGCTTCTAGTTGGTTTCCTAGACTAGTATAAATAGGCTTCATTTGTAAGACATTAGGGACTTGAATTATTCATTAATATTCAGATTATCATCATTATTGTGAGATTGTTCTCTTCTTGTGGTTCTTGAGAATTCCTAAGTATTCCTTAGTTTTCTTTGAGATTCATATTCGACTTATCATACAACCAATCATAGTTGTGTGTGGCGTCTTCTACCGCATCAATCGTCGATTGTACCAAGATTACCGCTTCAACATAAGCGAGGGGTCGAGGTGTCGTTGGTGTCCATCCTACGCAAACTTCATTTGCAAGCAATTGTACCAAGATTACCGTCTATATATAGGCGAGGGGTTAAGGTGTTGCAAGCTATCCATCCTATCAACTTGTTAGAAACGATCCGGGCGACGACCACCTCACGCAAGCGTGCCGTGGAGTCTATCATCTCCCTAAATCAAGACTTGTGTGAGTCGTACACATCGTTTTGAACGCGATATTGATGATATTGCTCCTTTTGAAACTATTCAAATTAGAACGAAGTAATAGAACTCCTAATCACCTCTTTCTTTGGTAATTTGAACTACTAATAAAACAATTAAAGGTCTCCTTAAATCAAGACTTGTGTGAGATGTACAAATCGTTTTGAATGCGATATTGATGATATTGCTCCTTTTGAAGCTAATCAAACTAGAACGAAGCAATAAGACTCCTAGTCGCCTATTTCTTTGGCAATTTGAGGAAACTAATGAAACAATAAGAAAGAAGGTCTCCCTAAATCAAGACTTGTATTAGATGTACACATAGTTCTTAACGCGATAGTGATGGGATTGCTTCTTTAGATGCTAATTAAACTAGAACGAAGTTATAGGACTCCTAATCACCTCTTTCTTTTATAATTTAAAAGAACTAATGAAACGATAAGAAGGTCTCCCTAAATAAAGACTTGTGTGAGACGTTGATAGACTCCACGACACGCTTTTTTTTTTTTTGCTAAATGTGTTTGTTGTATTTCATTAGAAAATAAACAAAAGCAAAGGGGCATACCCCAGGCTATAGCATGGTCATCAAGTGACTTACAAAAGATGAAGTAGCTATAGAAGCAATACAGTCAACAATTACAATAACCAATTACAGTAATACGGACAAAAATTAGTAGCCTTAAGAAAGGTGGTACATTTGGAGAGCCTAGACTTAATTATGTTAGTGACATCCTTTGCCAGGGACCTTGGAGGGGTAAGATTATCATTATGCACTTTGGAGTTTCTGGCCTCCCAAATCTTGTAAAAAGATGCCGCCACCGTTAGGTACATGATGTTCCTTGTAAGTTTGGTGCCTTGAAAGGATAAGAGGAAGGAGATCAGGCCATCCCAATCCATTGGAATATGATTCCAATTGCCCAGACTAAGAGCTGCTCCCAAAACAGTTCTTGAATAATCACAGTCAAAGAAAAGATGTGCAAAGGTCTCGTTGTGATGTTGGCAAAGAGGACATAGAATGATCCTTCCTGTGTATTGGGAGGAGATGTCATTGGTTTGAAGTCTTTTCCAAAATCCCAACCATAGTAGAAATGAGTATCTAGGCACATGAAGATTATTCCAAGTGATTTTGTGCCAATTAACCTGCTGATGACGAGGCCTAATACTGTCCTAAATTTGCCGAGCTTTGACAGTATTGATGTTATGGGGACCCCATGAAATACAGTCATCACTGTCAGGAGGAGGGGGCAAGGCCTCAATAAGTCTTCTGAAAGTAATAACATCATGATGATTGCTAACAGGAAGATGCCAAGCAGTAGCATGAATAATATCACAAACTTTGGCCTTATCAGTCAAACCCGAATTAGATAACAGAGCAGTACTAGGGTTGATTGCATTGCCATTAATCCAAGGATCATACCAAAGATTAAATTGATTACCTCTGCCAACTTTGTATTTGAGATGCAGCAACGCAAGAGGTCTAAGTTTGAGGACCTGTTTCCAAATCCATGAACAGTCAGTTGGTATGGGAGTCTGCCAGATTGAGCGACCTTTAAGAATAGTAGTTTTGACCCAAGCAGCCCAGGATGAGTTTGGAGAAAATTGAAGCACATGCAGCAGGTGGAGCATAATTTGGGATTTATTCCAGTCCAAAATATTTTTAATACCCAATCCCCCTTCAGATTTAGGGAGAGAGATAGAATTCCATGCCACTTTCGCTCCATAATGGGCGAGAGAGGAACCCTTCCATAGGAAACGACAAAGGATGGACTGAATGTGTCTAATTACACCTTTGGGAAGCAAGAAGTGATGGCACCAAAAAATTTGCATAGAAAAAAGGACAGACTGAATAAGCTGGAGCCGGCCAGAATATGCAAGCATAGAGGAAGCCCAAGAAGAAGCTTTATGAGTGATCTTGTGAATGAGGGGGACACAATCCTGGAAAGAAAGCTTAGATGAAATGAGAGGGACACCCAGAAACTTAGTAGGTAGCTTACCAAGCGGATAACCAAGAAGGTCAAGGATGCTCCGGGAGGTGGCTGAATCGGTGTTTGCAAGGAAGCAGTGGCTTTTGTGAACATTAGGAATCAATCCAGAAACCAACGAGAAGGAGTTTATGCATGAATGGATAATAGAGACTGATGGTAGATTAGCATGACAAAAAATAATGATGTCATCTGCAAAAAACAGGTGAGTGAGTTGACACTCTTTTGTTCTCCAATGATGTTTGAAATCCTGTTGCTTAGTACCATGGTTAAGCTTCAGCGATAACATTTCCATTACCAAAACAAAAATGTAAGGAGAGAGTGGGTCTCCTTGACGAATGCCCCTAGAGCTTGGGAAATAACCAGCCAAAGTACCATTAATCTTAATAGAAAACATAGCTGTGGTAATACAGGCCCTTATCCATTCAATAAATCCAGCTGGGAATCCGAAGAACTTTAGAGTGTCAAAAATGAAGTCCCAACACACCGAATCAAAGGCTTTCTTGAGATCAATTTTGAGGGCGCAACGCGGCGATCCTGATGCTCTGTGATAATTCCTTAATAACTCCTGAGCAAGCAATATATTGTCACTGATGGATCTACCTCTAATAAAAGCAGATTGTGCTTTGTCAATAATAGACGGCAACACCTCCTTAAGTCTATTGGAAAGAATCTTGGTAATACATTTGTAAAGGGTGTTGCAGCAAGCAATGGGTCTGAAATCTGCCATGGTTGTAGGGTTTCCACATTTTGGGATGAGGGCAATTGCAGTAGAATTAATACCTTTTGTCATTCGACTAGCGGAGAAATAGTACTTAACAGCATTAATAAAGTCAGCACCCACAATGTCCCAGCAGTGGGTAAAGAAGTTAACATTGAATCCATCAGGTCCCGGGCTTTTGTTCCTTTTCATAGATTTGAGCACATTGAGAATTTCCATATCTGAGACAGGGGCAGAGAGCAAGTTTGCTTGAACAGGACTAATAACCTTATGAGGTAGAGCTTCATAGTCTGCCATACCAATGTAAGGAGTTACCGAAGAAGGGGAGAATAGATGTTTGAAGTAATCAACAGCCACACCCTCCACCGCCTCTTGACCATGGACTAGTTCACCATTAGCATTTTGAATAGATAAAATTTTATTTGAATTCCATCTGCATTTCAACATGTTGGAGAAGTACCTGGAGTTTCTATCATCTAGAGCCAACCAAGAGGTTCTTGATTTCTGCTGAAGAAGAATTTCCTCATTGTCCAGAGCCTGCCATAGAGTTAAAGTGCAATTCTTCTCCTTTTCCATTAGATCCTTGTTTTCAGGAGTAGATTGGAGAAGAGCTTGAACATCATGAAGATCAGCGGTGGCTTTCTTAACTGTGGTAAAGAGATTCCCAGCATTGGAATTAAAAATAATCAAAGCCCTCTTAGTGCGCTTAAGTTTCTCAGTAAACACATAAAAGGGATTTCCATGAACTGGTGAACACCAAACCTCTTGGACGCATTTGTGGAACCCCTCCATCTGCAGCATATGATTGAAAAATTGAAATGGCTTCCTGTATCTAATAATAGGAGTACCAGTATTGATGATAACTGGAGAGTGATCAGACAGTCCCCTAGTAGCATAGGTAACTTGAGCATTAGGGAAAGAAGAGAGCCATGAAACATTCCCCATAGCTCTATCCAGCTTCTTGTGAATGGGATTATTAATTTGGGAGTTCCACCAGGTGTAAAGAGGCCCAATGCCACGAATGTCATCAGCCCCAATGAGTTGCAAACAATCAATAAAATCCTCCATACCCGAGTCCCATGAAGCATCCTCTCTATCAGTCTCCACAAGGTTTTTGATAACATTAAAGTCCCCCATCATACACCAAGAATTGGGTGTGGAGAAGGTAGTTAAGTCTCTCCAAAGAACCCTCCTTTCAACAGAAGTGTTTAATCCATATACAAAAGATATCAGAAAATCTGGGCTATTGCTATTAGTAGGTTGTACTTTACAATGAATCACTTGAGAGGAAACAAAAAGGATATCCACATTCCAGAAGGAGGGATTCCATCCAACCCAAATTCTTCCATTGTGGTGAGTGTCGTAATTGAAAGCCCAATTCCAGTTTTTACAAACTGCTCTAGAGATTCGATAAGCTTTGTGTTCTTTGACACGAGTTTCAAGCAGTCCAACAAAAGTGATACTATTATCAGTAATAAATTGTCTAACATAAGCCTGTTTAGGCTTTTTATTCAGTCCTCTAACATTATACGAAGCTAACATCGATAAAAATTATAGAGATGGGTTGCCAGCATGGCCCTTGCCCTTATTTCTACGCTTGGCAGCCTGAGAAGAAACATTACCCTTCATTTGATGTTTTAGATCCTTACCTTCTTTTTCATCAACCACCTTCAGCTTAGAAACCAGAGGATTGTCTTTAGGAGGAGAGTCATTAACCGAAAAAGGTTGAATTCCAGTTGTGGCAATGGGAGAGAAGGAGTTCGAAACTGACATGGATGGGGGAATGGCCAAATGGTCTTTACGAGTCTTGGCGCCTCTGGAGATAGTAACCCAGTCGGAAGAAACAGGGACTGAGATGTCCGGCGCAGGCAGGGCACAAACAGGATTGGACTGATCCACATGGTTATTAGCAACCAGCTCCTGGGAACTAGAATGATTGGTCACATCATTAGCATCAGAATTGACAGAGGGAGGTTGGGCTTTGGGAACCCATTTGAAATTTGATTTGGGACATTTGAGAGGAGAATGTCCAAACACTTTACAAACTGGGCATGAGGGGGGCCTGCTTTGATACTCAACATCAATGGGGACAATGATGTCCTCCATAGTATCTTCATTGTAGACAGTGACATCAATAGAGGAAGGGAAGGAGAATGTAGCATTAACTTCGATGCAAACTCTAGCAAAGTTTAGGAGATCAAATTTTGACGTTAGATCGTCCGCAAATAGCGGTTTACCTATTCCACTTGCTATGTAGCTAACTCCTTCTGAAGACCAATAAGATAAAGGAATTTGACTTAGCTTTACCCATATAGGAAATTTATCACAATCAGATTTTGCAAATTCAACTCCTTCTTTCCATGGTTGGAGAACAATAACTTTGGATGCAAAGTGCCAAGGACCAGATGCCAAGATATTATTTCGTTCTGCAACAGATTGGAATTTAAAGATGTAATAGCCCTTACTATGAAGAATTACCTTAGAAAGGCCCAAGTTACCCCATAAGCGCCGAGCAATGGGTTCCACAACCTTAAAAGGGAGTTTTGAATGAAGGAAATAACCAACAATACTAGCTGACCAAATTTGATTCCCACGTTTGAGCACCTCAAGAGGAGGTTTAATGAGAATATTGCCCTCTTTGGAAGAAGGGGGGAAATAATTGAGGGATACAGAAGCCCTTCCAGCCTTGTCAGACACAATGTCACACCAAGATTTTGAGTTTCCAGCCAACTGATGAGGGTTAGCCACTTCCCCAGATTGAGAGTATGTAGGAATATTAGGGGTTGGGGTCGAACCTCCCGAGCCACAACTTTGGTCCACAGCTAGCAATGGAGATGGGTGAGAAGGTAAGGATTCTGGACCCCCTAGCTTTGGGTCTTCACCCACACAGGAAACCAGTTGCAGCTGGCCTCCCAAGAATTGGGGCTGAGGAATGGTGGGGGGGATAGTCCCAGAAGATTCACCCAAACCAGTTGAACCTTTACCAAACACCTCGTGGGCAGACACAGCATTTGCCAGTTTACCCTCCAAAATAAAGGAGTTAACATCCTTAGAAGAAAACCCATGGGCTGAGATGAAATTTGCAAGCTGCAAATTCTTTTTCCTCTCAAGAAGAGCTTCTTCTCTAGCCCAGAGAAATAATGGGCTGCTCTGAAAATGTCCTGAGCCTCAGAGCTCAGAGGCGGGCCAGCGTGAACCTCCATAGCGTTATCCAACGAAGTGGATTCCTCAGAACTAAAGGAAGCAGTAACAGGGATTGGGTCTGACTCCACCATGTCCTCACAACTAAGAACAAGCGGAGAAGAGATTGAAGGGGAGTTAGGGCGAGAAATGCCAAAATCAGCAAATAAGTCGCGAGATTGGCTACTCTCAGAGTTTCCCGCGGAGAGGTGCGAGTGGCTGACCATGATAAAGGCAGAGAATGAAAACGCAAGTAGCAGAACGGAGAGAAGGGGAGGGTTTTATGCCGGACGACAGAGAGTTTAGATCTGATCTGGAGGGTGATCTGGGGTTGACTTGGGCTATTTCGTTGAATTGGGAGAGCCGCAGAATGTTGGTTTTTTGGTCTGTATCCTCTGGTGAACTTCCTAACTCCGGTCCCCCTCCTCTTTCGCCGGCCCACCCATTCTCCCTTCCCACCCATTGTAATGCTTGACTTCTGTTTTGGGATTTTCTGGCATCCCCTAGCGTGACTTAACCTGAAATCTAGCTTCCACCTATTTTAACTTAGTCCAGTGGCTTATAGGTTGTTGTTCGGTCCATTGCTTATGTGAGTAAGGGAGGATTACTTTGGGGCTATTGGGTTGGGTTGTTTTGGATCTGGTCTGGAGGGCTTTTCTTGGACGGTGTCTGGTTGTTCCCGGTCTCTTTCAGATCTTTGGCGGTGATGGATCGGCTGGTTTCGTCTTGTTGCCTTTTTCGGTCACTCTCACCGGACTTTGTTCTTGGTGAGTTGTGTTGGTTGACTGTTATCTGACATCCCTAGCGATTGTTGCTCTGATGCTGGGCTTACCCATTTGGTTTCTTCACCCCCATCTCCGGCCCACCAATACCCACAGTTTAGGAGGGGCTGTGATGGTTTTGATCTGGATTGGTTGTGTCGAAGCTGTGTGGGGGGTTTATCTGGGGTTGGTTTCGTGATCAATGATTCTAGGTTGCTGTCGGTGATGTCTAGCGGCTGGTTGATGGGTGTCTTGGATTTTCCGGCTCATAAATTACCGTCTGTGTGGCCATTTTGGTCTGGTTGTGGCTGAGTTTTGTGCTTAAATTATATCCTTAAACTGGCTGGATTGTTGTTGTGCCGTGTTACGGTGCTCTGTTTCTGTTTTGTTTTGTTTGTTCCTTTAATCTATTCTTGCGCCTATTGATTATCCGATCTTGGATTAGAGGTTCTGTTTGGGGGGGGGGGGTTTCGTCGGTTGGGCTTGGAGATGTTGATGGGTGTCTTGGATTTTCCGGCTCATCAGTTGCCGACCCACCGATGGACTCCTGCCGGAATCTGGGTTTTGTTGGTATTGTTTGGGGTACCGACTGGTTGTCTCTTTCAATCCTTGCCCATCTGTTCATTTTATTTCCTTGGCTAGGATTGATTGTGTTGGATGGAGCCGCTTGATTTCCCATTTATTGTTGCCGTCGTCGGCTGGTTTTGGGTTTGATCTGCGGGTTTGTTTTATATTCCGGCATGTTCGCCGGTGGTTTTCTGCTTTCCGCTGACTGTGGGTTGTTGCCGGAGTTTGGTCGGACATCTCGCCGGTGGTTTGCTTGCTGGTTGGACCCTTTTTCGGGTATGGTGCTGCTCACGGGTTTCCATGTCTGGGGTCTACTGGTCATGGGCAGCTGCTTTGGGGCCCACTTTACTTTTAATTTTCTAATTGACTGATAATGTGGGTCTGTTGTTGGTTTTGGATGGCTCAGCAATTGTGGCGCTTTTATTATGATTAAATTGAATTGCTGATGACAGATGTTGCTGGCTTTTTGGGCTGATTGGTTCAAGCTGATGGTGGGGGTATCCTCGGGTCCCACGTCCTTGGTTTTTAAAATTTAATCTGATGTATGGACAATTCGGGGACCCACGGCTGTTTTCCTGCTTGTAACAAATGTTTTGTTGTATCACCCTTTACCTTGCTTCGGGTTATGAGGATTATTATTAATAGGTTAGGTATTTGGGTGTTTTGTTTTAACAAGCGGGACTCTTTTTTAGTATAATTTGGCATGACTTTCAGCCTTTTTAGGATGTTATGACGAATTCACTGCCTGTGATCCCACTTTGTTGTTACTTATTATGATTATCTATTTTAGATAGTGTTTTAAGTTGTTTTTCTTTGCCTAACCTCGGGTTGTGAGGAAAATTTTAAATTAGGTTAGGTATTGGTTTCCTAGTCTTTCTAGGTGTTTTAGTCCTCTCGGGAGAAGACGACTATGACTTGATCTTCATTGTAATATCTTTCGATTTTTTGCATTTTTAATATACAAACAAATTTAGCAAAAAAAAAAAAAAAAAAAAAAAGAGTTAACGGAAGGAAAAGGAGACCGGGCTGAAAATCCTAGAGAGAAGGGAGAGGAGATTTCTAGAGAGAGAAACATCCTTCCTTTTGATGAGAAATCGAATTTCTTGCTGAATCAATCCACGGCACGCTTGCGTGAGGTGGTCGTCGCCCGGATCATTTCCAGCAAGTTATGAAGGTGGAACGCTCACAACACCTTAACCCTTCGCCTATATTGAGACGAGAACCTTGGTATAATTGCTTTGCGCTAGGAAGCTTGCGTTGAATGGACACCAACGACACCTAAACCCCATGTTTATAGAGAAACAGGAACCTCGGTACAATCGACGATTGATGGTTCGGTAGAATGACGCCACAAACAACTATGATATGTTGAATGATAAGTCGGTAATTGAATCTTAAGAAAACTAAGAAAATAATCTAGGAATTCTTAAAAAACCAAAAGATGAGAAGAATCTCACAATAATTTCATTAATCAAAAAGTGTCTATCTTATTACATCAGCCATGTATTCTATTTATACTAATAACATAGAAACCCTAAATCCTAAAAGGAATAGAACAAGGCCCTCATTATCCAGCACTTAACTAAGGTTATCCAATATAAACCATCTTCCCTTTGGGCTTCTTGGATCCAAGCCACAACACTAAAGAATAAAAACTTTTGGCATATCAATATTCCTTCTGACTGTTCTTGGATTTGGCGCAAGGTGCTTAAATTGCGAAATCTTGCTAAACAATTTCTATCCTACCGTGTAGGCAGAGGGAACCATTTTAGCCTCTGGTTTGATCCTTGGTTAAATGGCCAGCCTCTATCTCCCAATGCTTATCTGTTGTCTAACTCTGGGATCCCAAAAACTGCACTCCTTTCTAACATTATCTCCAACTCAAATTGGGTGTTACCTCGGAGTAACCATCATGATGTCGTCCAATTTCGTAGTCTTTTCACCTCTGCTCCCTCTCCGACTTCAACTGACGACTCTATCACTTGGGATTCTGTTGATATCCGGCTCCTAAAAGCCAACAAAATTTGGGATTCCATCCGTATCCATGGTAGTGTTGTCCCTTGGGCAAATATATTATGTTCCACGATACTCTTTCTTTCTTTGGCTTGCTTTTCTCAAAAGATTTCCTACTAATGATGCTTTCACGTCTTACTCTAACTATTTCTCAATGAGATGTCTCTTATGTAACTCTGTCAACGAAACTTTTAACCACCTCTTCTTTAACTGTCTCTAGTGTTGTGATTTCAAATGTACTAGCAGTTGGAAACTGGTTCAATATCCCAACCGACTGGGATAATCTGATTGATTATATTCAGAAGTTCCAAGGAAGGAAAATGCATTCTGAAATTTTGAGACTAATTCTTGCCACTTCCCTGTACAAAATTTGGGGGACTCGGAATTCTATGCTCCATGATGGGTTTATATTGCCCCCTCATGCCTTGACTAAGGAAATCATCAACTTGATTAAAGCTCGGCTCTCAAGTTCTTCGAAGTTTCAACAAGCTGTTTTAAAATGCCATACATATCATAATTGGTTGTAATTGGTTGTATTTGGTTGCTTTTATGCTTTGATTCTATTTCCTTTGGTGAATAGCTTTCTTTTATGTTCTTCATGGGGCCTGTCTCATGTTGACTTATTTTCTCTGGGGTATGCCCCTTAGCCTCTGTATTTTTTGAGTTTCTAATACACAAACAAATTTAGCAAAAAAAAAAAAAAATCAAATCCTACCTAACTAATTAATATGGAAATCCAATCATATCTAATAAATATCCTAATTACAATAGAAATCTAAAAGATATGTAAATCCCTAAAATAAAAGAAAGAAATCTGCCAAAACCGCGTGCCTCGAAAAACGTGTCAGGCAAATCTGGCTGTTCTCGTCGGGGCGAGAAAATTGAACTGGGACTTCTCGCCGGGGCGAGAATGGACAGTAGCTTCTTTGCCGGGGCGGATCAATTTGGGCCGGGGCGAGCTTGAACAGTAAGTTTCTCACCAGGGCGGATCAATTTGCGTGAGGTGGTCGTCGCCCGGATCATTTCCAGCAAGTTATGAAGGTGGAACGCTCACAACACCTTAACCCTTCGCCTATATTGAGACGAGAACCTTGGTATAATTGCTTTGCGCTAGGAAGCTTGCGTTGAATGGACACCAACGACACCTAAACCCCGTGTTTATAGAGAAATAGGAACCTCGGTACAATCGACGATTGATGGTTCGGTAGAATGACGCCACAAACAACTATGATATGTTGAATGATAAGTCGGTAATTGAATCTTAAGAAAACTAAGAAAATAATCTAGGAATTCTTAAAGAACCAAAAGATGAGAAGAATCTCACAATAATTTCATTAATCAAAAAGTGTCTATCTTATTACATCAGCCATGTATTCTATTTATACTAATAACATAGAAACCCTAAATCCTAAAAGGAATAGAAATCCAATTGGAAATCAAATCCTACCTAACTGATTAATATGGAAATCAAATCATATCTAATAAATATCCTAATTACAATAGAAATCTAAAAGATATGTAAATCCCTAAAATAAAAGAAAAAAATCTGCCAAAACCGCGTGCCTCGAAAAACGTGTCAGGCAAATCTGGCTGTTCTCGCCGGGGCGAGAAAATTGAACTGGGACTTCTCGCCGGGGCGAGAATGGACAGTAGCTTCTTTGCCGGGGCGGATCAATTTGGGCCGGGGCGAGCTTGAACAGTAAGTTTCTCGCCGGGGCGAGAAAAATAGGCTGGCGATTCTCGCCGGGGCGAGAACCCTGTTTTCCAACCTGAATAATTTTCTCCGATTCCCTCGCTCCGAGCAATCTAAAACTCATCATGCTTGAATATCCATCATGTAAAAACTCTAATCCCATCATGAATTGAAATCTAACTTTGTCGATGATTAGACGATACAAACGAACATGACGAACACTATCTCGAACGCCTGAGTTGCATTGATTTGGTCTTACCACATATATCGTATCTAGCAATCCCAAATCACATGAATGACTCTCTCCTCGAAGTTCATATGAATTGAGCTCCAATGTAAGCATCCTTGAGTAGATTCCAGCCCAATCCCTTGAATTCGTTTGTTGAACCCTCGAAACTTGAGTAGAGCCGATGACGCTTGATGCAAGCCTGGTCAGGATCGTATCATTCCCCTCCTCTTGAAAAAGATTTGTCCTCAAATCTGACATCCCCTCCTCTTTTTTTTTTTGCTAAGTTTGGTTTGTATTAAAGTGACCAAATATACAATGGCAAAGGGGCATACCCCAGACTATAGGTAGGTCCTCTCAAGACAAGCCAAGAGTGGAGCTAACTATAGGAAGGTAACAACAAACATATTACAAAATCCAGTTGCAGTAATAAGTACAAACTGAAGTAGCCTTATGAAAGGACTGAGCAGTGGAAAGTCTAGATTTAATAATGTTAACCACCTCATTTGCAAGTCTCATAACAGGGATAAGAGTATCTCTATGAAGTTTGTTGTTCCGGGCTTCCCAAATTTTGTAAAATGAGGTAGCAAGAGTCAAACATATTACAAACCCTCCTCTTGAAAAGGATTTACTCACAAATCTGATCCTATATAAAAACAAATCAAGTTAGTAGCATCAAAAAACTCATAATCCCAAAACTCATCTTGCAAACGAAATATATAAGCAATATCAACAATGCAAGTAAAGTAATGAAAATAATCATCAAAAACTCCAACTCCTGCAAAGAATATAGCAACAATGTCCGGCAATTTTCCCGAATTGATATGAACATCTCGTATATGTTTCCTTCCAAGCGATACTCGACATAATATAACACACTGCAAACTCCTCATAGCACAACTTGGAAACTCAAACTTTCGATCTCTTTTACTCAAGAACATGTCCACATCAACACGATGGTCTTCCACACGTAAACCAATTTCTTCCACAATAACAACTACACCAAAACAAACTAAAGAAACAACTATAGCTAAAATGCAAACAAAATATCTACCTAAGAAATCAAATGCATATATAGTAAAATAAAAGCAAATAAAACTATGAAAAGTCCTATATCCTCCTGGATCAAATATCAGCACGTAGAACTCTTCACGAAGCATATTCTCCCAATGACGAATTCCTGGATCGAAAATCAATTTAATGATCTCGTCCATTTGCAAATATACCCACTTCAATGCACCCGGATCAAATGTCAAAATTTGAAACTTGACTCGTTGCATTTGCAAACACCTTTAACTCTATGGCAGGCTCTGGACAATGAGGAAATTCTTCTTCAGCAGAAATCAAGAACCTCTTGGTTGGCTCTAGGTGATAGAAACTCCAGGTACTTCTCCAACATGTTGAAATGCAGATGGAATTCAAATAAAATTTTATCTATTCAAAATGCTAATGGTGAACTAGTCCATGGTCAAGAGGCGGTGGAGGGTGTGGCTGTTGATTACTTCAAACATCTATTCTCTCCTTCTTTGGTAACTCCTTACATTGGTATGGCAGACTATGAAGCTCTACCTCATAAGGTTATTAGTCCTGTTCAAGCAAACTTGCTCTCTGCCCCTGTCTCGGATATGGAAATTCTCAATGTGCTCAAATCTATGAAAAGGAACAAAAGCCCGGGACCCGATGGATTCAATGTTAACTTCTTTACCCACTGCTGGGACATTGTGGGTGCTGACTTTACTAATGCTGTTAAGTACTTTTTCTCCGCTAGTCGAATGACAAAAGGTATTAATTCTACTGCAATTGCCCTCATCCCAAAATGTGGAAACCCTACAACCATGGCAGATTTCAGACCCATTGCTTGCTGCAACACCCTTTACAAATGTATTACCAAGATTCTTTCCAATAGACTTAAGGAGGTGTTGCCGTCTATTATTGACAAAGCACAATCTGCTTTTATTAGAGGTAGATCCATCAGTGACAATATATTGCTTGCTCAGGAGTTATTAAGGAATTATCACAGAGCATCAGGATCGCCGCGTTGCGCCCTCAAAATTGATCTCAAGAAAGCCTTTGATTCGGTGTGTTGGGACTTCATTTTTGACACTCTAAAGTTCTTCGGATTCCCAGCTGGATTTATTGAATGGATAAGGGCCTGTATTAACACATCTATGTTTTCTATTAAGATTAATGGTACTTTGGCTGGTTATTTCCCAAGCTCTAGGGGCATTCGTCAAGGAGACCCACTCTCTCCTTACATTTTTGTTTTGGTAATGGAAATGTTATCGCTGAAGCTTAACCATGGTACTAAGCAACAGGATTTCAAACATCATTGGAGAACAAAAGAGTGTCAACTCACTCACCTATTTTTTGCAGATGACATCATTATTTTTTGTCATGCTAATCTACCATCAGTCTCTATTATCCATTCATGCATAAACTCCTTCTCACTGGTTTCTGGATTGATTCCTAATGTTCACAAAAGCCACTGCTTCCTTGCAAACACCGATTCAGCCACCTCCCGGAGCATCCTTGACCTTCTTGGTTATCCGCTTGGTAAGCTACCTACTAAGTTTCTGGGCGTCCCTCTCATTTCATCTAAGCTTTCTTTCTAGGATTGTGTCCCCCTCATTCACAAGATCACTCATAAAGCTTCTTCTTGGGCTTCCTCTATGCTTGCATATTCTGGCCGGCTCCAGCTTATTCAGTCTGTCCTTTTTTCTATGCAAATTTTTTGGTGCCATCACTTCTTGCTTCCCAAAGGTGTAATTAGACACATTCAGTCCATCCTTTGTCGTTTCCTATGGAAGGGTTCCTCTCTCGCCCATTATGGAGCGAAAGTGGCATGGAATTCTATCTCTCTCCCTAAATCTGAAGGGGGATTGGGTATTAAAAATATTTTGGACTGGAATAAATCCCAAATTATGCTCCACCTGCTGCATGTGCTTCAATTTTCTCCAAACTCATCCTGGGCTGCTTGGGTCAAAACTACTATTCTTAAAGGTCGCTCAATCTGGCAGACTCCCATACCAACTGACTGTTCATGGATTTGGAAACAGGTCCTCAAACTTAGACCTCTTGCGTTGCTGCATCTCAAATACAAAGTTGGCAGAGGTAATCAATTTAGTCTTTGGTATGATCCTTGGATTAATGGCAATGCAATCAACCTTAGTACTGCTCTGTTATCTAATTCGGGTTTGACTGATAAGGCCAAAGTTTGTGATATTATTCATGCTACTGCTTGGCATCTTCCTGTTAGCAATCATCATGATGCTATTACTTTCAGAAGACTTATTGAGGCCTTGCCCCCTCCTCCTGACAATGATGACTGTATTTCATGGGGTCCCCATAACATCAATACTGTCAAAGCTCGGCACATATGGGACAGTATTAGGCCTCGTCATCAGCAGGTTAATTGGCACAAAATCACTTGGAATAATCTTCATGTGCCTAGATACTCATTTCTACTATGGCTGGGATTTTGGAAAAGACTTCAAACCAATGACATCTCCTCCCAATACACGGGAAGGATCATTCTATGTCCTCTTTGCCAACATCACAACGAGACCTTTGCACATCTTTTCTTTGACTGTGATTATTCAAGAACTGTTTTGGGAGCAGCTCTTAGTCTGGGCAATTGGAATCATATTCCAATGGATTGGGATGGCCTGATCTCCTTCCTCTTATCCTTTCAAGGCACCAAACTTACAAGGAACATCATGTACCTAACGGTGGCGGCATCTTTTTACAAGATTTGGGAGGCCAGAAACTCCAAAGTGCATAATGATAATCTTACCCCTCCAAGGTCCCTAGCAAAGGATGTCACTAACATAATTAAGTCTAGGCTCTCCAAATGTACCACCTTTCTTAAGGCTACTAATTTTTGTCCGTATTACTGTAATTGGTTATTGTAATTGTTGACTGTATTGCTTCTATAGCTACTTCATCTTTTGTAAGTCACTTGATGACCATGCTATAGCCTGGGGTATGCCCCTTTGTTTTTGTTTATTTTCTAATGAAATACAACAAACACATTTAGCAAAAAAAAAAAAAAGTTCCTTTCGTTTAATCACCAAGAAATCAAATAATTCAAATCCACATGCAAAGTCTACTAAAACAAAATTCAAAACACTTCCCTTTAGACTTCCCATGCATTGCTCGAATTGTTTTGCACCACAACTTATATTTCCCTTCTCGACGAGTATAAACCCATCTCGAACCTGCAAAACAAACTTAACCTTTCTCTTCCCATTGACATTAACCAATGCAAAATCAAATAACGACATCAATGGAATTGAAAGATCAAAACCAACACCACAAGATAAAAACTCACTGGCATATTTATGATACGCACCATCAAACTCAACATATGCTAAAGAATTTTCCCAAGTGTCAACAAAAGTCGAAATATCACCAAAACAAATATTATCACATTTTCCCATGAAAGAATGCAAAATATGATTTAACATGAAAACATTTAATGCATTAGTTAATCCCAACGATTTAACTAAACATGTATGTAAACCATATCTCAATCTAATCTGATGATAATCACTTTTCAATTCAATACCCAATAATAGAAATTCTTTCCCATTCAAGACAACATTCTCAAAATCATGCAATGATAACAACTCTAATGGAAAGACATTACCAAATGATAGCAAATCATGCAATGATAATTTCTCTACTGAAGAATCATGATCACTAACATTATCAATTAACGACATGCAATGTAAAGATTGATTAACATCTAATTCATCATGTGAATGGAAAACCCTAGATTGAATTTCATGCAAGTACATACGTTGAAAACGAGAATACCCACAAAAATCACTAGAATAAATTCTACGAAGATATGCACTTTGACAATGAGAATTTACCAAATGATAGTAGGAATATTGACAACGAGAATATAACGCATGCTCATAAACTAACTCAACAAATATCAAATATCCTCCATAGCTTATGATAAAGACGATTCTACCATCAAAATAGCTAACAATAAATTTATCAATGGAAATATGCAAAACATGTTTTAACAAACTCATAAACATACTAGATACATTAGTTAATCTAACAGAAATAACTATCCACCTATACAAGTCACATGTTAACACAACTTTCCATTTATCACAATAACTCATGCTAATTTGATTAGGCATAAACATCACATGGTCATTTTCCAACGTAGATAAAACATAAGCACTATGCAATTTATCAAACATATTATCTAAGTAAAGAAAATAAAAACGATACTTGTTTACCAATTCGAAATCGATGCACAAGCTAAACATCTTATCCTCCTTAGGTACTATGATCTCATGAATAGCACACGAACTCATGTCTTCATCCACGATACCCGCTTTGATGAAGTTGGACTCCATCAATTCTCCCACCCGCCTTGGTAACTCCGTCGTCTCCTCGGGAATACTACAAGTTGGCTGATATGGAATGATAGCTCGGGGTATTTCCTCAATCACCTGTATAAGAGAAACAACAGAACTAGACAAAGAAGAGTTAATCTCGTTAGTATTCAAAAGCGCCGTCTTGTACGAATGTACAGTCATTGGCTTTTCAAAATACAACTCACTTTCCAACTCACTCTCCTCTTTTTTTTCACTCTTACTCTCCACTGTTTCTTTCTCTCGTTTATTTTCACTCTCATTCCCTTTATTCTCTCGTTTCTTTTCATTCTCTTTTCCACACTTTTCTTTTTCACACTCAATCTTTTTTTCAATTTCTTTTTCACTTTCGTTTTGTCGTTTAATTTCACTGGTATTTTCTTCCTCAAGACCATGGACTTCATCTCGAACATCAGAACTAAACAACTCTCCTTGAACAGCATATTCTTTTCCATCTTCTTCCTCTTGCGGCTGATCTCGCTCTTTTTGTGCCTTAAAAGTAACTCGTTGCTGTTTCAAATGATCATCCGTTAACTCATTATACGTTCTCATGATGTCCTCAAATGATACCGGTTCAATATACACCCTAGGAGTTTCTCTTCGCTGTCTCCACTGTAAATCTTCATGTCTACGACCCTTCTTTTCATTATCACAAGTTGAACGCCTTGAAGGTTGCTCTACATGTTTCGGGGATGCATGTTCATTCCTCCTACTAGGTTGTCCTGGAGCATACCGCTTTCTTATCACGGTTTTCAATTTTTCCCACGTCTCGATCGGACGCTCTCCATACCTTTTTCTGCTACGCACAAATTCAGCCCACCATGTAGCTGCATAATCAGAAAAATCTTGAACTGCAAGTTTGAACTTCTTGTACTCGGAATAATTATGATAGCCAAACTCTCGTTCCTTCCTTTCCTCCCAACTCAAATAAGCTTCAGGATCGCGCCTTCCTTGAAAAGATCTTTTTTGCCACTCAAAATTATTTTCACAATTATATCCATACATGATTGCTGCAAAACAAAGGTTAGTACATAAAAAAAAAAGATTCCCTCACACACTCCCTTACGTGTTTCGCTCAAACAATGTATCACACAAATATGAAAACACTCGTGTATCGCACAAATCGGCTTTTACCCTCAATTGATCTCACACTCTTGCCTTTTGCCACTCAAATTCCCTCTAATAGGTTCTTTTTGAATTCACCAAATAAATATCTCAGCTTTTCTATCAATTCAACAAGAACTTATCACAAAACAAAATATAGCAGTATATGACGTATGATAACCAATAGAATTCCTCAATCGCCAATTAAAATCCTCTTGAGTGAAATCCCAATATCCTCAAAATTCACAAAGTCCAATAATATAACCAAATAATAGCTTCTTCAATATAATCCAAATATTCACGAACTTATGAACCCAAGCAATTGCAACAATAACAAATTTCTCTTTCTTTTTTTTTTTTTAATCACGAATTTTTTTTTTTGACTACTGATTTTTTTTTTCTTCAATATATATACCAACACGAAAAATAAAGGATAAGTAACTCGCCAGGAACTTAGCTCTGATACCAAATGATAGACTCCACGGCACGCTTGCGTGAGGTGGTCGTCGCCCGGATCGTTTCCAGCAAGTTATGAAGGTGGAACGCTCACAACACCTTAACCCTTCGCCTATATTGAGACGAGAACCTTGGTATAATTGCTTTGCGCTAGGAAGCTTGCGTTGAATGGACATCAACGACACCTAAACCCCGTGTTTATAGAGAAACAGGAACCTCGGTACAATCGACGATTGATGGTTCGGTAGAATGACGCCACAAACAACTATGATATGTTGAATGATAAGTCGGTAATTGAATCTTAAGAAAACTAAGAAAATAATCTAGGAATTCTTAAAGAACCAAAAGATGAGAAGAATCTCACAATAATTTCATTAATCAAAAAGTGTCTATCTTATTACATCAGCCATGTATTCTATTTATACTAATAACATAGAAACCCTAAATCCTAAAAGGAATAGAAATCCAATTGGAAATCAAATCCCATCTAACTGATTAATATGGAAATCAAATCATATCTAATAAATATCCTAATTACAATAGAAATCTAAAAGATATGTAAATTCTTAAAATAAAAGAAAGAAATCTGCCAAAACCGCGTGCCTCGAAAAACGTGTCAGGCAAATCTGGCTGTTCTCGCCGGGGCGAGAAAATTGAACTGGGACTTCTCGCCGGGGCGAGAATGGACAGTAGCTTCTTTGCCGGGGCGGATCAATATTGATAGACTCCACGGCACGCTTGCGTGAGGTGGTCGTCGCCCGGATCGTTTCTAGTAAGCCAATTTGATGGAACTCTCCCGACACCTTAACCCAACGTCTATATTGAGACGAGAACTCCGGTATAATCGTTCAAGCAGATGAATTCGCGTAGGTGGATTATCAATGACACCTAAACCCCGTACTTATATGAAGCAGGAACCTTCGGTATAATCAACGATTGATAACTAGTAGATAACGCCACACACAACTATGGATTGTTGTATTATAAGTTAACTTCGAATCTCAAAGAAAACTAAGAAAATTACTTAGAAATTCTTCAAAGAACCAAAAGTAGAGAATAGCTCTCAAGTATGAATAAACTCTGAATTATTATTGAAATTGTATTTGAATTACAAGCATAAAACTTATTTATACTTACTATGAAACCCTAGAATCCAAAAAGGAAATAACAATTGACTTGGAATCAAAATCCTATCTTAGAATATCCTAGTTACAATAGAATTATGAAAATATACTGAATCCCTAAAATTAAGGAAAGGAAATCTGATAAAAATCTTCAGAAACGCGTCGCCTCGAAAAACGCGCCAACTCATTCTGCGTGTTCTCGCCGGGGCGAGAAAATTGAACTGAGACTTCTCGCCGGGGCGAGAATGAACAGTAAGTTCTTCGCTGGGGCGGATCAATTTAGGCCGGAGCGAGCTTGAACAGTAAGTTTCTCGCCGGGGCGAGAATTTTGGCTTTGAAGTTCTCGCCGGGGCGAGAACTCTGCAACTTGGAATTCTTCGTCCTTTCTCGTTTCCAACGCTTCCAACCTTGGCATGTTTGTTTGTATCATCACGACTAAATGTAAATCCTTAGAATTCGGGTCCACACTCGATCTACCCTCGCTCCACATGCCTTGAATCAACCCATTAATGCTCTCCTTAAAACGTTTAGCCCGAGCTCTCGTCACGGGACCATCCGGCATACACAAAGGATCCACTTTATGGATGTCAACCGCTCCAGAGCCAAGGATGCCCTCATCATACCTCTCCTCTTGAGAAAGATTTGTCCTCAAATCGTCACCTACATCAAACGGACTAAGATCAGTAACGTTAAAAGTCGCACTAACATTATACTCACCAGGCAAATCCAATTTGTAGGCATTATCATTGATGCGCTCAAGAACTTGAAATGGACCATCTCCCCTTGGAAGCAATTTTGAACGTCATTGAGCTGGAAATCTTTCCTTCCGCATATGTAACCACACCCACTCTCCTGGTTCAAAAATCACTTGACGTCGACCCTTGTTGGCCTGTTTCGCATATTGCTCTGTCCTCCTTTCAATGTTAAACCTTGCCTTTTCATGTATCTGCTTAACAAATTCAGCCTTTTTCTTTCCATCCATGTTAGTATATTCAGACAAAGGTAATGGCAATAAATCCAACGGTGTCAAAGGATTGAAACCATAAACAATTTCAAATGGTGAAAATTGTGTAGCAGAATGAACAGATCGATTATATGCAAACTCAACATGTGGTAGACACTCTTCCCAAACTTTAATGTTCTTTTTGATAATAGCTCTTAACAATGCAGATAAAGTTCTATTTACCACCTCAGTTTGACCGTCAGTTTGTGGATGACAAGTAGTTGAAAATAACAGTTTAGTACCTAACTTACACCACAATGTCTTCCAAAAATAACTCAAAAATTTAGAATCTCTATCTGAAACAATGGTTCTAGGCATACCATGCAAACGCACAATTTCTCTAAAGAACAAATCAGCAATATGGGATGCATCATCAGTTTTGTGACATGGAATAAAATGTGCCATCTTAGAAAATCTATCCACGACCACAAATATAGAATCATGACCACGCTTAGACCTAGGTAAACCCAATACAAAATCCATAGACAAATCAATCCAAGGTTCACTAGATATAAGCAATGGTGTATACAATCCATGAGGTTGAACACGAGACTTAGCTTGCTTACACGTAATGCATCTATCACAAATTCTTTCCACATCTCGTTTCATGTGAGGCCAATAAAAATGTTCTTTCAAAACAAATAAAGTCTTTTCCACACCGAAATGACCCATTAAACCTCCCCCATGTGACTCCCTAATCAACAACTCACGCAAAGAACATGCAGGTATACATAGCTTATTTTCTCGAAACAGAAAACCATCAACTTTAAAGTATTTACCTACAACATTCTTTTCACATGATTTAAACTCTTCACCAAAATCAAGGTCATCAACATACAACTCTTTAATTCGTTCAAACCCAAGCAATTTTGTATCAAGAGTATTCAATAACACGTACCTTCTCGAAAGAGCATCAGCAACAACATTCTCCTTACCCTGTTTGTATCGGATGACGTACGGAAATGTTTCAATGAACTCCATCCACCTTGCGTGTCTTTTGTTCAGCTTGTGTTGTCCCTTCAAGTATTTCAATGATTCATGATCCGTGTGAATCACGAACTCTTTAGGCCAAAGGTAGTGCTGCCACGTCTCCAAAGCTCGAACCAATGCATACAACTCCTTGTCATACGTCGGATAGTTCAAAGCGGCTCCACTCAACTTCTCACTAAAGTATGCTACTGGCTTTCCTTCTTGCATCAGCACCGCTCCAATCCCTAAACCTGAAGCATCACACTCAATTTCAAAAGTTTTAGTAAAGTTAGGCAAAACAAGCAAAGGCGCATTAGTCAATTTATCCTTAATTAAATTAAATGCCTTTTCCTGTTCATCACCCCACTTAAATCCTACACTTTTCTTGATCACTTCCGTTAAGGGTGCTGTGATGTCGCTGAAATTCCTCACGAACCGCCGATAAAAGCTAGCCAATCCATGAAAGCTTCGAACTTGGCTCACATTTGTTGGACTCGGCCATTCTCGGATCGCACGTATTTTCTCCTCATCCACTTGAACTCCCTGTGAACTCACAACAAATCCAAGGAAAACAACTCTATCCGTACAAAACGTGCACTTATCCATGTTAGCAAACAACTTTTCTTTCCTAAGAACATCTAAAACAGATTTCAAATGCAATGCATGCTCTCCCAAGTTTTTGCTATATATCAAAATATCATCAAAATAAACTACCACAAATTTTCCAATGAATGGTCGCAAAACATGGTTCATCAATCTCATAAAAGTACTAGGAGCATTAGTTAAACCAAAAGGTAATACTAACCACTCATAAAGACCATATTTTGTTTTGAAAGCAGTTTTCCATTCATCACCCTCTTGCATTCTAATTTGATGATAACCACTTTTTAAATCAATTTTTGAGAATATACAAGACCCATGCAATTCATCTAACATGTCATCTAATCGAGGAATGGGATGTCGATACTTTACCGTAATATTGTTTACCGCTCGACAGTCAATACACATACGCCACTTCCCATCCTTCTTAGGCACTAAGATCACTGGAACTGCACATGGACTCATGCTTTCCCTCACGAACCCCTTCTCCATTAATTCTCCAACTTGTTTCTGTAACTCCTTTGTCTCCTCTGGATTGCTCCGATAAGCTGGACGATTTGGAATGGATGCTCCGGGCACGAAATCAATCTGATGTTCAATTCCCCGAATTGGTGGTAATCCCTGTGGAAGCTCCTCGGGAAACACATCCTTATAATCCTGCAAAAGAGATGAAACAACACTAGGCAAAGAAGAATCATTAGCGTTAGTATTCAAAAGCGCCTCCTTATACCGAAGTATAATCATCGGCTGTTTAGCATCTAAAGCTCGCCTCACGTCACTCTTTTTTGAATATATATTGGTTTTTCGCTCATCATCTTTTATTTTCTCTCTTTCTTTTTCTCTCTTATTTTTTCCCTCATTTTTTCCCTCAACTTTTTTCTCACTTTCTTTTTTTTTGTACATGATCTTTTTGCAGATATAATTGATCCTCATGCACCTGCTTTGGTGACATAGGACATAACGTAATCTTTCGCTGATTATGAACAAAAGAATACTCGTTCGTGAAACCATCATGCTTCACCCGCCGATAAAACTGCCATGGGCGGCCCAGCAATAAATGACCCGCCTACATCGGAACCACGTCACACAATACCTCATCCACATATTTCCCAATCGTGAACGGTACCAACACTTGCTTAGTCACCTTTATATCTCCACTATCATTAAGCCACTGCAATCTGTATGGTTGGGGATGTTTGGTTGTGGACATTCCCAACTTCTCCACCATGGTCGTGCTGGCCACATTTGTGCAACTACCTCCATCTATCACCACACAACAAACCTTACCATTCACAAGGCATCTGGTATGAAATAAATTTTCCCGTTGCTCCCCGTTCTCCTCCTTCACATGCGTACTAAGTGCTCGCCTTGTAACCAACATCTCACCATGCATAGCCAATTCCCTATCATCTATATCCTCTAACGGTGGCATTGAGTCGGTATCACTAGCTTCCTCTTCGGTTTCCACTTCTCCGTTGTCAAGTAACAACATCGTCCTTTGATTTGGGCACTGATTTGCAATATGTCCCCTTCCTTGACACTTGAAGCATTTTATATCCCGATTACGATTTAAAGAAGAAGGGTCAGTTTTACCTTGCACTCCCTTATTAATCGTCTCCGTTTTTAGCTCAAACTTGGATTTACTTACGGCTTCTCCTCTCGCTTCCCAACAATAGACTTCCATGATGATCCTGCGTTAGGTATCGAACGTTGGCTACCTCTCCTCTTAAGCTGTTTCTCAATCTTGATAGCCATGTGAACCATATCCTCCAAAACCAAGTAATGTTGTCGTTCCACTAAGTCGGCAATCTCCCAATTTAATCCTGCCGAAAACCTAGCCATTGTTGATTCACCATCCTCATTGATGTTTGCTCTAGCCATCAACATCTCCATTTCTTTGTAATAATCTTCTACGCTCCTACTACCTTGCCTCAAGCTTTGCAAACTCCGAACTAGCTCTCGGTGATAGTAATCTGGAACGAACCTCTTTTTCATCACGGTCTTCATTTCTTCCCAAGTTTCAATCGGACGTTCCCCACATCTCCTCCGACTGATCATCAACTGATCCCACCAAGTAACAGCATAAGCTGAGAATTCTGTGGCGGCGAGTTTCACTTTCTTTAGTCCCGAGTAGTTATGACATTCAAATATCCAATCCATCTTCTTCTCCCATTCTAGATAGGCCTCTGGATCACTTCTTCCTTGAAAAATCGGAATTTTCATCTTTATACTATCCAAGTTGTTGTCCTCTCTATCTCGACCCCCTCTATCCCTAGCTCCTCGTTGCCTGCGATGTAAGAAGCCGGACTCTCGATCCTCCTCTTCACTAAATCCCCCTTCATAGTAATTTTCCTCTTGTCTAGCTTCTCTTTGATGCGTTCTTCCGTGCTGACGTGCCCCATGAGGATGTTGAAACTGGGGTCCTTGGGACGCACTCATTTGGTCGAGACGCTCATTCACTTGGTCCATCGCCATATCCAACTTTCTAGTGAATTCTTTCATCATAGCTTCCATCACAAATTTTGGATCGAACTTTGTTGGAGAATCTTCCATAACACTTTTATCTTTTGAACTAGACATTTTCCTGCAAAACTAAGGTTAGTAGCAAAATATTTTCCTCACCACTCCCTTACGTGTTTCACTCGGTTAATGTTTTGCTCGTGTATCACTCAATAGGCTTTTCCCCTCGAATGATCTCACAACTAAGCCTTTTACCTCTAAATATTCTCTCTAATAGGTTCTTTTCGAATTTACCTAGCAAAATCCTCGGTTTTACTAATCAATTCAAAAATAACTTATCACAAACAACTATAGTAGGTATGACTATAAGTACCAACAATCTCGGTTACGAAATTGAAGATGAAATCCACGAACAAATTGAAATAACTGAAATAAAATTTTCTATACTCTTTTTTTTTTTTTTTGCTCACAAATTCAACGATACAATAAAGATAGATACTTAGCTAGAAAACGCAGCTTTGATACCAAATGATAGACTCCACGGCACGCTTGCGTGAGGTGGTCGTCGCCCGGATCGTTTCTAGTAAGCCAATTTGATGGAACTCTCCCGACACCTTAACCCAACGTCTATATTGAGACGAGAACTCCGGTATAATCGTTCAAGCAGATGAATTCGCGTAGGTGGATTATCAATGACACCTAAACCCCGTACTTATATGAAGCAGGAACCTTCGGTACAATCAACGATTGATAACTAGTAGATAACGCCACACACAACTATGGATTGTTGTATGATAAGTTAACTTCGAATCTCAAAGAAAACTAAGAAAATTACTTAGAAATTCTTCAAAGAACCAAAAGTAGAGAATAGCTCTCAAGTATGAATAAATTCTGAATTATTATTGAAATTGTATTTGAATTACAAGCATAAAACTTATTTATACTAACTATGAAACCCTAGAATCCAAAAAGGAAATAACAATTGACTTGGAATCAAAATCCTATCTTAAAATATCCTAGTTACAATAGAATTATGAAAATATACTGAATCCCTAAAATTAAGGAAAGGAAATCTGATAAAAATCTTCATAAACGCGTTGCCTCGAAAAACGCGCCAACTCATTCTGCGTGGTCTCGCTGGGGCGAGAAAATTGAACTGAGACTTCTCGCCGGGGCGAGAATGAACAGTAAGTTCTTCGCTGGGGCGGATCAATTTAGGCCGGAGCGAGCTTGAACAGTAAGTTTCTCGCCGGGGCGAGAATTTTGGCTTTGAAGTTCTCGCCGGGGCGAGAACTCTGCAACTTGGAATTCTTCGTCCTTTCTCGTTTCCAACGCTTCCAACCTTGGCATGTTTGTTTGTATCATCACGACTAAATGTAAATCCTTAGAATTCGGGTCCACACTCGATCTACCCTCGATCTACCCTCGCTCCACATGCCTTGAATCAACCCATTAATGCTCTCCTTAAAACGTTTAGCCCGAGCTCTCGTCACGGGACCATCTGGCATACACAAAGGATGCACTTTATGGATGTCAACTGCTCCAGAGCCAAGGATGCCCTCATCAAATTTGGGCCGGGGCGAGCTTGAACAGTAAGTTTCTCGCCGGGGTGAGAAAAATAGGCTGGCGATTCTCGCCGGGGCGAGAACCCTGTTTTCCAACCTGAATAATTTTCTCCGATTCCCTCGCTCCGAGTAATCTAAAACTCATCATGCTTGAATATCCATCATGTAAAAACTCTAATCCCATCATGAATTGAAATCTAACTTTGTCGATGATTAGACGATACAAACGAAGACGAACACTATCTCGAACGCCTGAGTTGCATTGATTTGGTCTTACCACATATATCGTATCTAGCAATCCCAAATCACATGAATGACTCTCTCCTCGAAGTTCATATGAATTGAGCTCCAATGTAAGCATCCTTGAGTAGATTCCAGCCCAATCCCTTGAATTCGTTTGTTGAACCCTCGAAACTTGAGTAGAGCCAATGACGCTTGATGCGAGCCTGGTCAGGATCGTATCAGACGTACACATCGTTTTGAACGCGATATTGATGATATTGCTCCTTTTGAAACTATTCAAATTAGAACGAAGTAATAGAACTCCTAATCACCTCTTTCTTTGGTAATTTGAACTACTAATAAAAAAATAAAAGGTCTCCTTAAATCAAGACTTGTGTGAGATGTACAAATCGTTTTGAATGCGATATTGATGATATTGCTCCTTTTGAAGCTAATCAAACTAGAACGAAGCAATAAGACTCATAGTCGCCTATTTCTTTGGCAATTTGAGGAAACTAATGAAACAATAAGAAAGAAGGTCTCCCTAAATCAAGACTTGTATTAGATGTACACATAGTTCTTAACGCGATAGTGATGGGATTGCTTCTTTAGATGCTAATTAAACTAGAACGAAGTTATAGGACTCCTAATCACCTCTTTCTTTTACAATTTAAAAGAACTAATGAAACAATAAGAAGGTCTCCCTAAAGAAAGACTTGTGTGAGACGTACACATCGTTTTGAACGCGATATTGATGATATTGCTCCTTTTGAAGCTAATCAAACTAGAACGAAGTAATATGATTCCTAATCACCTCTTTCTTTGGTAATTTGAAGCTACTAATGAAATAATAAAAAGTCTCATAAATCAAGACTTGTGTGAGATGTACACATCGTTTTGAATGCGATATTGATGATATTGCTCCTTTTGAAGCTAATCAAACTAGAACGAATCAATAGGACTCCTAGTCGTCTCTTTCTTTGGCAATTTGAGGAAACTAATGAAACAATAAGAAAGAAGGTCTCCCTAAATCAAGACTTGTATTAGATATACACATAGTTCTTAACGCGATAGTGATGGGATTGCTTCTTTAGATGCTAATTAAACTAGAACGAAGTTATAGGACTCCTAATCACCTCTTTCTTTTACAATTTAAAAGAACTAATGAAACAATAAGAAGGTCTCCCTAAATCAAGACTTGTGTGAGACACACACATCGTTTTGAACGCGATATTGATGATGTTGCTCCTTTTAAAGCTAATCAAACTAGAACGAAGTAATATGACTCCTAATCACCTCTTTCTTTGGTAATTTGAAGCTCCTAAAGAAACAATAAAAAGTCTCCCTAAATTAAGACTTGTGTGATATGTACACATCGTTTTGAATGCGATATTGATGATATTGCTCCTTTTGAAGCTAATCAAACTAGAACGAAGCAATAAGACTCCTAGTCGCCTCTTTCTTTGGCAATTTGAGGAAACTAATGAAACAATAATAAGGTCTCCCGAAATCAAGACTTTTATTAGATGTATACATCGTTCTTAACGCGATAGTGATGGGATTGCTCCTTTAGATGCTAATTAAACTAGAACGAAGTTATAGGACTCCTAATCACCTCTTTCTTTTACAATTTAAAAGAACTAATGAAACGATAAGAAGGTCTCCCTAAATAAAGACTTGTGTGAGACGTACACATCGTTTTGAACGCGATATTGATGATATTGCTCCTTTTGAAACTATTCAAATTAGAACGAAGTAATAGAACTCCTAATCACCTCTTTCTTTGGTAATTTGAACTACTAATAAAACAATAAAAGGTCTCCTTAAATCAAGACTTGTGTGAGATGTACAAGTCGTTTTGAATGCGATATTGATGATATTGCTCCTTTTGAAGCTAATCAAACTAGAACGAAGCAATAAGACTCCTAGTCGCCTATTTCTTTGGCAATTTGAGGAAACTAATGAAACAATAAGAAAGAAGGTCTCCCTAAATCAAGACTTGTATTAGATGTACACATAGTTCTTAACGCGATAGTGATGGGATTGCTTCTTTAGATGCTAATTAAACTAGAACGAAGTTATAGGACTCCTAATCACCTCTTTCTTTTACAATTTAAAAGAACTAATGAAACAATAAGAAGGTCTCCCTAAATCAAGACTTGTGTGAGATGCACACATCGTTTTGAACGCGATATTGATGATATTGCTCCTTTTGAAGCTAATCAAACTAGAACGAAGTAATATGACTCCTAATCACCTCTTTTTTTTCTTTTTTTTCTTTTTTTTTTTTTTTTTATTTTTTTATTTTTTTTTGCATATTTATACAAACAAAAATTTAGCAAAAAAAAAAAAAAAAAAAAAAATCACCTCTTTTTTTGGTAATTTGAAGCTACTAATGAAACAATAAAAAGTTTCCCTAAATCAAGACTTGTGTGAGATGTACAAATCGTTTTGAATGCGATATTGATGATATTGCTCCTTTTGAAGCTAATCAAACTAGAACGAAGTAATAGAACTCCTAATCACCTCTTTCTTTGGTAATTTGAACTACTAATAAAATAATAAAAGGTCTCCTTAAATCAAGACTTGTGTCAGATGTGCACATCAACCGCGGTAGTTGTCGCAGTGGTTTAAATGAGGCCCGGGGGCGAACCATAAACTCTGACGTCCTAGGATCGAATACCACTAGCAACAATTGTTAAGCCTGCAAAGGCAACGCCGGCCACGGATCGTACATTTCTTGGTGAAGCCATGTCTTAGGCGGAGCATGTACGCAAAGCCTGGCCCGGGGTTGGGAGACTTAGTCCGACTGCGGTTGGGAAACTCCACATTATCAAAAAAAATAATAAAATAAAAAAATAAAAAATAAAGAGATGTACACATCATTTTGAACTCGATATTGATGATATTGTTGCTTTTGCAATTTGAGGAAACTAATGAAACAATAATAAGGTCTCCTTAATTCAAGACTTGTATTAGATGTACACATCGTTCCTAACGCGATCATGATGGGATTGCTCCTTTAGATGCTAATTGAACTAGAACGAAGTTATAGGACTCCTAATCACCTCTTTCTTTTACAATTTAAAAGAACTAATGAAACAATAAGAAGGTCTCCTACTGGCTCTCCTTTGCCCGGTTGGTTAGTGTTCCAAATCATTAACTCCCAGGTCAAGGGTTCAAGAGCTGGTAGAAGAAGAACAAAAAAAAATAAAAATAAGAAGGTCTTCCTAAATAAAGACTTGTGTGAGACGTACACATCGTTTTGAACGCGATATTGATGATATTGCTCCTTTTGAAGCTAATCAAACTAGAACGAAGTAATATGATTCCTAATCACCTCTTTCTTTGGTAATTTGAAGCTACTAATGAAATAATAAAAAGTCTCATAAATCAAGACTTGTGTGAGATGTACACATCGTTTTGAATGCGATATTGATGATATTGCTCCTTTTGAAGCTAATCAAACTAGAACGAATCAATAGGACTCCTAGTCGTCTCTTTCTTTGGCAATTTGAGGAAACTAATGAAACAATAAGAAAGAAGGTCTCCCTAAATCAAGACTTGTATTAGATATACACATAGTTCTTAACGCGATAGTGATGGGATTGCTTCTTTAGATGCTAATTAAACTAGAACGAAGTTATAGGACTCCTAATCACCTCTTTCTTTTACAATTTAAAAGAACTAATGAAACAATAAGAAGGTCTCCCTAAATCAAGACTTGTGTGAGACACACACACTGCGTTTTTGAACGCGATATTGATGATGTTGCTCCTTTTAAAGCTAATCAAACTAGAACGAAGTAATATGACTCCTAATCACCTCTTTCTTTGGTAATTTGAAGCTCCTAAAGAAACAATAAAAAGTCTCCCTAAATTAAGACTTGTGTGATATGTACACATCGTTTTGAATGCGATATTGATGATATTGCTCCTTTTGAAGCTAATCAAACTAGAACGAAGCAATAAGACTCCTAGTCGCCTCTTTCTTTGGCAATTTGAGGAAACTAATGAAACAATAATAAGGTCTCCCGAAATCAAGACTTTTATTAGATGTATACATCGTTCTTAACGCGATAGTGATGGGATTGCTCCTTTAGATGCTAATTAAACTAGAACGAAGTTATAGGACTCCTAATCACCTCTTTCTTTTACAATTTAAAAGAACTAATGAAACGATAAGAAGGTCTCCCTAAATAAAGACTTGTGTGAGACGTACACACATCGTTTTGAACGCGATATTGATGATATTGCTCCTTTTGAAACTATTCAAATTAGAACGAAGTAATAGAACTCCTAATCACCTCTTTCTTTGGTAATTTGAACTACTAATAAAACAATAAAAGGTCTCCTTAAATCAAGACTTGTGTGAGATGTACAAGTCGTTTTGAATGCGATATTGATGATATTGCTCCTTTTGAAGCTAATCAAACTAGAACGAAGCAATAAGACTCCTAGTCGCCTATTTCTTTGGCAATTTGAGGAAACTAATGAAACAATAAGAAAGAAGGTCTCCCTAAATCAAGACTTGTATTAGATGTACACATAGTTCTTAACGCGATAGTGATGGGATTGCTTCTTTAGATGCTAATTAAACTAGAACGAAGTTATAGGACTCCTAATCACCTCTTTCTTTTACAATTTAAAAGAACTAATGAAACAATAAGAAGGTCTCCCTAAATCAAGACTTGTGTGAGATGCACACATCGTTTTGAACGCGATATTGATGATATTGCTCCTTTTGAAGCTAATCAAACTAGAACGAAGTAATATGACTCCTAATCACCTCTTTTTTTGGTAATTTGAAGCTACTAATGAAACAATAAAAAGTTTCCCTAAATCAAGACTTGTGTGAGATGTACAAATCGTTTTGAATGCGATATTGATGATATTGCTCCTTTTGAAGCTAATCAAACTAGAACGAAGTAATAGAACTCCTAATCACCTCTTTCTTTGGTAATTTGAACTACTAATAAAATAATAAAAGGTCTCCTTAAATCAAGACTTGTGTCAGATGTGCACATCAACCGCGGTAGTTGTCGCAGTGGTTTAAATGAGGCCCGGGGGCGAACCATAAACTCTGACGTCCTAGGATCGAATACCACTAGCAACAATTGTTAAGCCTGCAAAGGCAACGCCGGCCACGGATCGTACATTTCTTGGTGAAGCCATGTCTTAGGCGGAGCATGTACGCAAAGCCTGGCCCGGGGTTGGGAGACTTAGTCCGACTGCGGTTGGGAAACTCCACATTATCAAAAAAAATAATAAAATAAAAAAATAAAAAATAAAGAGATGTACACATCATTTTGAACTCGATATTGATGATATTGCTGCTTTTGCAATTTGAGGAAACTAATGAAACAATAATAAGGTCTCCTTAATTCAAGACTTGTATTAGATGTACACATCGTTCCTAACGCGATCGTGATGGGATTGCTCCTTTAGATGCTAATTGAACTAGAACGAAGTTATAGGACTCCTAATCACCTCTTTCTTTTACAATTTAAAAGAACTAATGAAACAATAAGAAGGTCTCCTACTGGCTCTCCTTTGCCCGGTTGGTTAGTGTTCCAAATCATTAACTCACAGGTCAAGGGTTCAAAAGCTGGTAGAAGAAGAACAAAAAAAAAAAAAAATAAATAAGAAGGTCTCCCTAAAGAAAGACTTGTGTGAGACGTACACATCGTTTTGAACGCGATATTGATGATATTGCTCCTTTTGAAGCTAATCAAACTAGAACGAAGTAATATGATTCCTAATCACCTCTTTCTTTGGTAATTTGAAGCTACTAATGAAATAATAAAAAGTCTCATAAAATCGAGACTTGTGTGAGATGTACACATCGTTTTGAATGCGATATTGATGATATTGCTCCTTTTGAAGCTTAATCAAACTAGAACGAATCAATAGGACTCCTAGTCGTCTCTTTCTTTGGCAATTTGAGGAAACTAATGAAACAATAAGAAAGAAGGTCTCCCTAAATCAAGACTTGTATTAGATATACACATAGTTCTTTAACGCGGATAGTGATGGGATTGCTTCTTTAGATGCTAATTTAAAACTAGAACGAAGTTATAGGAACTCCTAATCACCTCTTTCTTTTACAATTTAAAAGAACTAATGAAACAATAAGAAGGTCTCCCTAAATCAAGACTTGTGTGAGACACACACATCGTTTTGAACGCGATATTGATGATGTTGCTCCTTTTAAAGCTAATCAAACTAGAACGAAGTAATATGACTCCTAATCACCTCTTTCTTTGGTAATTTGAAGCTCCTAAAGAAACAATAAAAAGTCTCCCTAAATTAAGACTTGTGTGATATGTACACATCGTTTTGAATGCGATATTGATGATATTGCTCCTTTTGAAGCTAATCAAACTAGAACGAAGCAATAAGACTCCTAGTCGCCTCTTTCTTTGGCAATTTGAGGAAACTAATGAAACAATAATAAGGTCTCCCGAAATCAAGACTTTTATTAGATGTATACATCGTTCTTAACGCGATAGTGATGGGATTGCTCCTTTAGATGCTAATTAAACTAGAACGAAGTTATAGGACTCCCTAATCACCTTTTTCTTTTACAATTTTAAAAGAACTAATGAAACGATAAGAAGGTCTCCCTAAATAAAGACTTATGTGAGAAGTACACATTCGTTTTGAAACGCGATATTGATGATATTGCTCCTTTTGAAACTATTCAAATTAGAACGAAGTAATAGAAACTCCTAATCTCCTCTTACTTTTGTTATTTGAAGATACTAATGAAACAATAAATAGTCTACCTAAATAAACACTTGTGTGAGATGTACACTTCGTTTAGAATACTATATTTATGATATTGCCCTTTTTGAAGCTAATCAAACTAGAACGAAGCAATAAGACTCCTAGTCGCCTATTTCTTTGGCAATTTGAGGAAACTAATGAAACAATAAGAAAGAAGGTCTCCCTAAATCAAGACTTGTATTAGATATACACATAGTTCTTAACGCGATAGTGATGGGATTGCTTCTTTAGATGCTAATTAAACTAGAACGAAGTTATAGGACTCCTAATCACCTCTTTCTTTTACAATTTAAAAGAACTAATGAAACAATAAGAAGATCTCCCTAAATCAAGACTTGTGTGAGACACACACATCGTTTTGAACGCGATATTGATGATGTTGCTCCTTTTAAAGCTAATCAAACTAGAACGAAGTAATATGACTCCTAATCACCTCTTTTTTTGGTAATTTGAAGCTACTAATGAAACAATAAAAAGTTTCCCTAAATCAAGACTTGTGTGAGATGTACACATCGTTTTGAATGCGATATTGATGATATTGCTCCTTTTGAAGCTAATCAAACTAGAACGAAGTAATAGAACTCCTAATCACCTCTTTCTTTGGTAATTTGAACTACTAATAAAATAATAAAAGGTCTCCTTAAATCAAGACTTGTGTCAGATGTGCACATCAACTGCGGTAGTTGTCGCAGTGGTTTAAATGAGGCCCGGGGGCGAACCATAAACTCTGACGTCCTAGGATCGAATACCACTAGCAACAATTGTTAAGCCTGCAAAGGCAACGCCGGCCACGGATCGTACATTTCTTGGTGAAGCCATGTCTTAGGCGGAGCATGTACGCAAAGCCTGGCCCGGGGTTGGGAGACTTAGTCCGACTGCGGTTGGGAAACTCCACATTATCAAAAAAAATAATAAAATAAAAAAATAAAAAATAAAGAGATGTACACATCATTTTGAACTCGATATTGATGATATTGTTGCTTTTGCAATTTGAGGAAACTAATGAAACAATAATAAGGTCTCCTTAATTCAAGACTTGTATTAGATGTACACATCGTTCCTAACGCGATCGTGATGGGATTGCTCCTTTAGATGCTAATTGAACTAGAACGAAGTTATAGGACTCCTAATCACCTCTTTCTTTTACAATTTAAAAGAACTAATGAAACAATAAGAAGGTCTCCTACTGGCTCTCCTTTGCCCGGTTGGTTAGTGTTCCAAATCATTAACTCCCAGGTCAAGGGTTCAAGAGCTGGTAGAAGAAGAACAAAAAAATAAAAATAAAAATAAGGTCTCCCTAAATAAAGACTTGTGTGAGACGTACACATCGTTTTGAACGCGATATTGATGATATTGCTCCTTTTGAAGCTAATCAAACTAGAACGAAGTAATATGATTCCTAATCACCTCTTTCTTTGGTAATTTGAAGCTACTAATGAAATAATAAAAAGTCTCATAAATCTTGTGTGAGATGTACACATCGTTTTGAATGCGATATTGATGATATTGCTCCTTTTGAAGCTAATCAAACTAGAACGAATCAATAGGACTCCTAGTCGTCTCTTTCTTTGGCAATTTGAGGAAACTAATGAAACAATAAGAAAGAAGGTCTCCCTAAATCAAGACTTGTATTAGATATACACATAGTTCTTAACGCGATAGTGATGGGATTGCTTCTTTAGATGCTAATTAAACTAGAACGAAGTTATAGGACTCCTAATCACCTCTTTCTTTTACAATTTAAAAGAACTAATGAAACAATAAGAAGGTCTCCCTAAATCAAGACTTGTGTGAGACACACACATCGTTTTGAACGCGATATTGATGATGTTGCTCCTTTTAAAGCTAATCAAACTAGAACGAAGTAATATGACTCCTAATCACCTCTTTCTTTGGTAATTTGAAGCTCCTAAAGAAACAATAAAAAGTCTCCCTAAATTAAGACTTGTGTGATATGTACACATCGTTTTGAATGCGATATTGATGATATTGCTCCTTTTGAAGCTAATCAAACTAGAACGAAGCAATAAGACTCCTAGTCGCCTCTTTCTTTGGCAATTTGAGGAAACTAATTAAACATTAATAAGGTCTCCCGAAATCAAGACTTTTATTAGATGTATACATCGTTCTTAAACGCGATAGTGATGGGATTGCTCCTTTAGATGCTAATTAAACTAGAACGAAGTTATATAGGACTCCTAATCACCTCTTTCTTTTACAATTTAAAAGAACTAATGAAACGATAAGAAGGTCTCCCTAAATAAAGACTTGTGTGAGACGTACACATCGTTTTGAACGCGATATTGATGATATTGCTCCTTTTGAAACTATTCAAATTAGAACGAAGTAATAGAACTCCTAATCACCTCTTTCTTTGGTAATTTGAACTACTAATAAAACAATAAAAGGTCTCCTTAAATCAAGACTTGTGTGAGATGTACAAGTCGTTTTGAATGCGATATTGATGATATTGCTCCTTTTGAAGCTAATCAAACTAGAACGAAGCAATAAGACTCCTAGTCGCCTATTTCTTTGGCAATTTGAGGAAACTAATGAAACAATAAGAAAGAAGGTCTCCCTAAATCAAGACTTGTATTAGATGTACACATAGTTCTTAACGCGATAGTGATGGGATTGCTTCTTTAGATGCTAATTAAACTAGAACGAAGTTATAGAACTCCTAATCACCTCTTTCTTTGGTAATTTGAACTACTAATAAAATAATAAAAGGTCTCCTTAAATCAAGACTTGTGTCAGATGTGCACATCAACCGCGGTAGTTGTCGCAGTGGTTTAAATGAGGCCCGGGGGCGAACCATAAACTCTGACGTCCTAGGATCGAATACCACTAGCAACAATTGTTAAGCCTGCAAAGGCAACGCCGGCCACGGATCGTACATTTCTTGGTGAAGCCATGTCTTAGGCGGAGCATGTACGCAAAGCCTGGCCCGGGGTTGGGAGACTTAGTCCGACTGCGGTTGGGGAGGGAAACTCCACATTATCAAAAAAAATAATAAAATAAAAAAATAAAAAATAAAGAGATGTACACATCATTTTGAACTCGATATGATGATATTGCTGCTTTTGCAATTTGAGGAAACTAATGAAACAATAATAAGGTCTCCTTAATTCAAGACTTGTATTAGATGTACACATCGTTCCTAACGCGATCATGATGGGATTGCTCCTTTAGATGCTAATTGAACTAGAACGAAGTTATAGGACTCCTAATCACCTCTTTCTTTTACAATTTAAAAGAACTAATGAAACAATAAGAAGGTCTCCTACTGGCTCTCTTTTGCCCGGTTGGTTAGTGTTCCAAATCATTAACTCCCAGGTCAAGGGTTCAAGAGCTGGTAGAAGAAGAACAAAAAAAAATAAAAATAAGAAGGTCTTCCTAAATAAAGACTTGTGTGAGACGTACACATCGTTTTGAACGCGATATTGATGATATTGCTCCTTTTGAAGCTAATCAAACTAGAACGAAGTAATATGATTCCTAATCACCTCTTTCTTTGGTAATTTGAAGCTACTAATGAAATAATAAAAAGTCTCATAAATCAAGACTTGTGTGAGATGTACACATCGTTTTGAATGCGATATTGATGATATTGCTCCTTTTGAAGCTAATCAAACTAGAACGAATCAATAGGTCTACTATTAGTCTCTTTCTTTTGCATTTTGAGGAAACTAATGAAACAATAAGAAAGAAGGTCTCCCTAAATCAATACTTGTATTAGATATACACATAGTTCTTAACGCGATAGTGATGGGATTGCTTCTTTAGATGCTAATTAAACTAGAACGAAGTTATAGGACTCCTAATCACCTCTTTCTTTTACAATTTAAAAGAACTAATGAAACAATAAGAATGTCTCCCTAAATCAAGACTTGTGTGAGACACACACATCGTTTTGAACGCGATATTGATGATGTTGCTCCTTTTAAAGCTAATCAAACTAGAACGAAGTAATATGACTCCTAATCACCTCTTTCTTTGGTAATTTGAAGCTCCTAAAGAAACAATAAAAAGTCTCCCTAAATTAAGACTTGTGTGATATGTACACATCGTTTTGAATGCGATATTGATGATATTGCTCCTTTTGAAGCTAATCAAACTAGAACGAAGCAATAAGACTCCTAGTCGCCTCTTTCTTTGGCAATTTGAGGAAACTAATGAAACAATAATAAGGTCTCCCGAAATCAAGACTTTTATTAGATGTATACATCGTTCTTAACGCGATAGTGATGGGATTGCTCCTTTAGATGCTAATTAAACTAGAACGAAGTTATAGGACTCCTAATCACCTTTTTCTTTTACAATTTAAAAGAACTAATGAAACGATAAGAAGGTCTTCCTAAATAAAGACTTGTGTGAGACGTACACATTCGTTTTGAACGCGATATTGATGATATTGCTCCTTTTGAAACTATTCAAATTAGAACGAAGTAATAGAACTCCTAATCACCTCTTTCTTTGATAATTTGAACTACTAATAAAACAATAAAAGGTCTCCTTAAATCAAGACTTGTGTGAGATGTACAAGTCGTTTTGAATGCGATATTGATGATATTGCTCCTTTTGAAGCTAATCAAACTAGAACGAAGCAATAAGACTCCTAGTCGCCTATTTCTTTGGCAATTTGAGGAAACTAATGAAACAATAAGAAAGAAGGTCTCCCTAAATCAAGACTTGTATTAGATGTACACATAGTTCTTAACGCGATAGTGATGGGATTGCTTCTTTAGATGCTAATTAAACTAGAACGAAGTTATAGGACTCCTAATCACCTCTTTCTTTTACAATTTAAAAGAACTAATGAAACAATAAGAAGGTCTCCCTAAATCAAGACTTGTGTGAGATGCACACATCGTTTTGAACGCGATATTGATGATATTGCTCCTTTTGAAGCTAATCAAACTAGAACGAAGTAATATGACTCCTAATCACCTCTTTTTTTGGTAATTTGAAGCTACTAATGAAACAATAAAAAGTTTTCCTAAATCAAGACTTGTGTGAGATGTACAAATCGTTTTGAATGCGATATTGATGATATTGCTCCTTTTGAAGCTAATCAAACTAGAACGATGTAATAGAACTCCTAATCACCTCTTTCTTTGGTAATTTGAACTACTAATAAAATAATAAAAGGTCTCCTTAAATCAAGACTTGTGTCAGATGTGCACATCAACCGCGGTAGTTGTCGCAGTGGTTTAAATGAGGCCCGGAGGCGAACCATAAACTCTGACGTCCTAGGATCGAATACCACTAGCAACAATTTTTAAGCCTGCAAAGGCAACGCCGGCCACGGATCGTACATTTCTTGGTGAAGCCATGTCTTAGGCGGAGCATGTACGCAAAGCCTGGCACGGGGTTGGGAGACTTAGTCCGACTGCGGTTGGGAAACTCCACATTATCAAAAAAAATAAAAAAAATAAAAAAATAAAAAATAAAGAGATGTACACATCATTTTGAACTCGATATTGATGATATTGTTGCTTTTGCAATTTGAGGAAACTAATGAAACAATAATAAAGTCTCCTTAATTCAAGACTTGTATTAGATGTACACATCGTTCCTAACGCGATCGTGATGGGATTGCTCCTTTAGATGCTAATTGAACTAGAACGAAGTTATAGGACTCCTAATCACCTCTTTCTTTTACAATTTAAAAGAACTAATGAAACAATAAGAAGGTCTCCTACTGGCTCTCCTTTGCCCGGTTGGTTAGTGTTCCAAATCATTAACTCACAGGTCAAGGGTTCAAAAGCTGGTAGAAGAAGAACAAAAAAAAAAAAAATAAATAAGAAGGTCTCCCTAAAGAAAGACTTGTGTGAGACGTACACATCGTTTTGAACGCGATATTGATGATATTGCTCCTTTTGAAGCTAATCAAACTAGAACGAAGTAATATGATTCCTAATCACCTCTTTCTTTGGTAATTTGAAGCTACTAATGAAATAATAAAAAGTCTCATAAATCAAGACTTGTGTGAGATGTACACATCGTTTTGAATGCGATATTGATGATATTGCTCCTTTTGAAGCTAATCAAACTAGAACGAATCAATAGGACTCCTAGTCGTCTCTTTCTTTGGCAATTTGAGGAAACTAATGAAACAATAAGAAAGAAGGTCTCCCTAAATCAAGACTTGTATTAGATATACACATAGTTCTTAACGCGATAGTGATGGGATTTGCTTCTTTAGATGCTAATTAAAACTAGAACGAAGTTATAGGACTCCTAATCACCTCTTTCTTTTACAATTAAAAGAACTAATGAAACAATAAGAAGGTCTCCCTAAATTACAAGAAACTTGTGTAGAGACCACACACATCTTTTATTGAACGCAGATTATTTGATGATGTTGCTCCTTTTAAAGCTAATCATAACTAGAATACGAAGTAATATGACCTCCTAATCATCACCGACTTCTTTCTTTTGCGTAATTTGGAAGCTCCTAAAGAAACAATAAAAAGTCTCCCTAAATTAAGACTTGTGTG
>CM068377.1:41479611-41688839 GCA_034770075.1 Aralia elata | reverse complement strand
GGGTTTGGGAGTTGTTGGTAAGGGGTGGTAGGTGGGAGTGGGTGGTGGATTAGTGGGTGTATGGTGGGAAGGAAGGATTTTATATTTTGGAAATATTTGGGGAGAGAAGGGGAGAGAGGGGGGATAGGTGGGTGTAGTGTGTTTTTTGTTGAGGTTGTAGGTTGTGTTGGTGGAGGTGGTGGGGAGGGGATGGGTTGAAATGATGGGGGGTTAGGTAGAATTAATAAAGAGTTGTTGTGAGGAGGGGGGGTTGGGAAGGTGTTTGGAGGGAGTGGGGGGTGGGGTTGTTGTGAGGTGGTTGTGGGGGAGGGGATATAGGGTTGATTAGTTTGGTTAAGGTAGTTTTTGATTTGTTTGTTTTGTGGTTGTTGGATGATGGTTTGATATGTGGGATGTGTTTGTTTTGGAGATGGGTGGTTTGGGGTTGTTTGGTCATGGGTAGTATGTATTGTATGTTGGTTGTTGGTTGGTGGTTTATTATGTTATAGGTTGGGTTTTGTTTGGGTGGGTTGATTTGTTTGGATTGGTTTATGTATTTGGTTTTTGTTTTTTGGAGGATATGGTTGAGTTGGTTGGGGGTTATATGTGTTGGTTTGGTTTGAGTAATTATTTGGATTGATTGGTTGATTGGTTGTGAATTATTGATATGATTATATTTTGTGGGTGGGTTGATCGATTTGTGGGTTTTTGTTGGGGAATTTTTTGGAAGAGGGAGGGGGATATTGAGGTAAAAAAAGGTTTTTGGGTGGAGGGAAAATTTTGTTTTTTTTTTTTTTTTTTTTTTTTTTTTTTTTTTTTTTTTTTTTTTTTTTTTTTTTTTTTTTTTTTTTTTTTTTTTTTTTTTTTTTTTTTTTTTTTTTTTTTTTGTTTTTTGTGATAGTAGATTGGTGGTTAGATGTAAAGGGTATGTATAGAGAAAAAAGGTATTTGGTGGAGGGGAAAATGTTGAGGGGAGTATATGTGTGGTTGATTTGTTGAGTGGGTGTTGGGGAGATGATGAGGTTGAGGGAGTGGAAGGAAATAGGGAATGAGATGACGTTGTTCTTCCAAATTCTGAGTTTGTGTTCAGGTGATCCAGAGCACCGTTTCAGAAGGGATTAAATGTTTTTTCTTACACTTGCTCCTTTCCATGTCAACTATTTGAACTGGCTTCTTTCTTCGGTTAAGACAAAATCTTTTCTCAACTTGTTAGGGGGGTTCATACTCTATGGACATGACTTTGTAGTCGGGCTTGTGCATGGTCGTAACAACGAGAGAGAGACATGAAAGACATTGGTGGATGTGTATCCAAAGACGAGCTGGAGGTATAAGCTAACCTCATAAGCAGACCTCAACGCAAACTCTCTCTTTAACAACTTCAAAAGGTTGCCGATGAACCTCGGGAGCGCTCAGTTGTTCAGTTTTTTCCCTTTTTTTTACCAAAACGAATCTTCCCTTTCCACTAGTGGATGGATTAGGTACTTTTCAAGGGGAATAAATAGCTTACCAGTGGTGATGTCAAAAACTCCTCTGATCACTTCACGATTTTGAATTCGGCGTTTTCCTGCGTTTACCCCCCGAGCCGTTTACCCGTAATACTTCTTCTGTCTATCTTGAGATCGATGCTTGTGCATATCAATCTTGCCCTGACCTGATCACTTTAATGATTTCTGCGGCGGATCTGTTCGTAACCAGAGAGTTCTGGTTCCGTAGCAATTGAACAGTTTCACCATACTTCATCACCTAGCATAATGGGATAGTTCTCTTGCTACTTTCTGCCGGTACAACGCTTCGTAAGGCGGCATGCCAATATACTTGTGTGGTAACTGTTTCTTGTTTTGTATAAGCAAATTCCACCAACGGTAGATGATCGTCCCAGTTTCCTTATGAGAGTCCCCATATATGCATGCCTCGTAACATATCCTCCAATGTTTTAATCGGTTTCTTTCTCGCTCTTGTCCGGTACGGTCTGTGTGAGGATATGCTATTGTACTCATACGTAAATTAGCTGTTCCCATGCATTCCTGTAGTCGTTTTTCCAAAAGTTGTCGAATGTGAAGCGTGGGGATGCCTCCCTATCCTGAGACCATAATAGATATAGGAACAACCCGTGCTTCGAAATAAATCTTCCCTTGACAATACAACTTCGCCAACTGAATCTAAAAGTTGAATCTGATCTTGATCGGTAGAAAATGTGCCTGATTTCGGTCTAGTCGGAATCCTACGTTTATAACCCATACTAGCGTTCGAAAAACCTTTCTGAGTCCGTAGAAAACAAAAGATAAGACCTACTACGAAAATCCATGGTGATGTGCTCCCATTTTCCATTCTGGGATTTTCTCAACGGTTTGTAATAACGCCCACTTGGCCTCTGTATGCTCTGACTTTTAACTTTCTGAACATGTCCAAAACACCATTGGCTACACAATCCCGGCTATACGTCCTTTCTTCATATTCTGGTCCATCCAAGGAAATGTTGTCGGAGAGATCTGTGGGTACATCGCTTCGTACTTTCATACCCGGGGATGAATCGTAAATATCTTGACAATTATGAGCCCTCACTCAAAATTTACTCCTCCGTAACCTCTGGTATTGGCGGGGGGGTCGGAAACCCAAAAATCCTCCCCCCGAATCTCAATACTCCTTTCATGTATCCATTTTGAATTTCACGTTCATCACCTCCAGATATTCTTTTCCCCTTGATTTTGTCCACAATTCTTCGTCCTTGTATTTGTGCTTCCTTAATACCTTTATCCACCAAAGTTGTAACCGATTCCTCAATTGAAATAATTTTTTCGTTCACACTGCCCCCCCGGAATATTATCACCTCCAATTTCCCTATTTTGCCATTTGCGTGTAATTAACTCCTCCTGAGCAGTTTAGGTAACATACAACAGTTTCTCCCCCGTCCCTTTCGGCTTAAAGGCCATCTGGCCTATCAACAACGTATCGCTGGTTACCCCGGATGGTATAAAATTTTCGCTGAGCTCGGTAATCTCTTTATTCTAATTCCCAACCATCTTCTCTGACGCATGTTAGTTCAGATCCTTCTGTGTAAATAGTATATTTCAGACCTTTTGTTGGTCTGTTATATATTTCACTACTTCGTCCCCGTAAAGATAGTGCCTCCCATATGCTTTCAAAGCAAACACCCCCTGCGGGTCCAATTCCAAAATCATGGGTTAGGATAACCCCTTCTCATAATCCTTTTATTGTCGTGACGCCGTACGCAATGGACCTTACCGTTTTGCATAAGCACACTAACCTCAGTCCTTTATGCGGGGCGCATCACTGTTACACCGACAAAAATTTCCCGGTGCTTTATCCGGTAGAGACAACAACAGGCATGCCGTACTCAACCTCTTCTTTAATTCTTGAAAACTTTCCTCACACAATTCTGTCCGTCCAAATGAACTTCACCGGTCTCTTATAGTTCAAATTCGTTAACGGAGTTTGTCGCGGATTTTGGAAAAAAAAAAAATCCCTGAATGAATCTCCTGTAGTTAACCCTGCTAACCCGTAGGAAACTCCTCCACTTCCACGAATGGCCGGTTCATCAGGCAGATCCCATGGTTAGTTAAGCCCTGCTTCAACCCTTTTGACGGGATCCACCGAAAATTCCCATCCATTGTCAATCACATGTTCCAAGATAAATTGCACATCGCTCTATCCAGAATTCACACTTTGAAAAATTTAGCGGTACAACTTCTTCTCTTCTTAACGCTCTCCAATGTACAACTTCAAATGGCTCTGCATGCTCTTCCTCATTGGTGTTGGAGGTAAGGTAAGTGTTGGAGTAAATTAGATAGAATATCGTCAATGGAATACTACTACAAACTTTGTCCATACTAATATTTTACTGGCTTATTTTAAACAACCCTGTTTCATTAAGTCCAATGGAATGCTGCTCAGGAGCGAGATGCGTTACCTTTAGGACTCAAATATGACCAATCACACCAGAATAACTCATAGTGAACCATAACGGTGAGGTTTGGCTGAAACGCTGTCGTTTCGGTACATCCTTCTTTCTCTCACCTTCAATCTGATGATTACCCACTCCTCAAATTCTAATCTGTCAGAGGAAATATCTAGCTTCCTTTCAACTGATCAAAACATGTCGTTCGATTCTTGGTTCAAGTTGGCGTTTTATTTATTTCTTAATTGTGACCATTGTTCAATACTCTCTGGTAATCAATGCAAAAGTCGCATCGATTCCGGTCACTTCTTCTTTAATAAAACAAAACAACACCGGCGCTAACTCCCCACGGTGCGGACGATACGCTCTCGGCTGAAGTTATACTTCTTATCTAAAAGTTCATTGTAAGCTTGCCACCATTAATTCTTTCATCTCCTACTGGGCGCCATTGTACGGGTACGGAGCTGTTCGATATCGGGCGTGGCAGGTTCCCTCGGCGCCAAATCGATTTACAAAACTCAAACTTCCCTATCCTGGCGGATTGTTGTCCTGGCATGGCAATATCAGTCTGGAAAGATACGCGTCTACAAAAGTCCCTTGACGACATGTAATCTCTTCTATATTTTGGACCTCTCTTTTTCGTTTAAGTATCAACTATGTAGGCTAAGTAGTATCCCACACGAGGCCTTGTCCTTAACAACTTCCTGGCCTGCCATTCCCATACGTCAGACAAACTCGCTTGGTCTAGGCGATTTGCTGGCCGTTGTAAAATACTACCTTTGAACGGAAAGTCATTAGGTTAATTACGTTTCTTTTCTGGCAATCAATTATATCGCCTCCATAATTGAATAGCCAGTCCACCAATACCAAAAATAAACGTCAAATTCCCCCATGTTTTGATTGGGATACAGATCTACTGTCATCACAGTTTCCCTTATATGTTTCACTCTACAGTTCTTGTGTAGGCGTACCCTAACAGGTAATTACCTCTCCCTATTTCGCAATTTCTATGTTTCAAACAGGGTATAGTCTAATTTCCTCCTTAGGCAAACCTAAGTTCTTAGCAAAGTCATTCGGATATAAATGAACAAAGTAGACCACACGAATCAAACAATACATATGCATCAATTATTATTGGATCGGGTAATGATTACCTGTAACACCAGACATCGCCGACGACTGACACGGCCATCTTGACAACGAGTTCATGTTGGAAAGTCTCTTGCCAGTTGGTCGGTACTTTGCCTGGTGCTGATCCGGTTCGTTATAGTCCAATGTACTCACCACCACAACTGATTTCCCATTTATTTCCTCACGAAAACAAAAAAAAAAAAATTCCTGTTCGCTGCTGCTGCTTTCCTGGGGGCAAAGATACCCTAGCTCAAAAATGAATCCTATTCGATCCACAATGTGGAAAACAAGCACGCCTTCTTCGGATTTTTCTTTTTTTCTCAGACTAATTCGGAGCTATTGTGGCCCCTCCTGGTTGCAATTGTAGCACATACCCTCATCCCTTTCAAGCTAAATACCCTATGTGATTCTTCCCACAGTTGTAACACACCGCTTCTATCTTCTTCTTTTGACACTCCCTTGTTGACTTCCAGCAGAGATCCGTTATCATTTCCACTTCCTCTTGTTGTTGGTGTGTACCACCACTGTTTACCAGCCACTCGACCTTATTATTCTCGACTATCACTCTTCTTCTTTTTTCATGTTTCTTGGTCTATACTTAGTCATAGCTAGCTCTTTTTCGCGTTCCACCTTCTGCGATAAAATCGCACTTCTCCAAAAACTACCAGCAAAAAGTGTTCAATTGGAACACTTTGACACCTTACTTATACAAACCACGACTTCAACCCTTGTTCAAAAAACCGTCTTAGCCTTCCTCTCATCCGTTTTGTTAATCCTGGGTATTGGTGCAAAAACCATCGCTAATTTCCGTTGAATTTTGCCGAATAATTCTGGCACTAGACATCGTTCCCAGGTTTAAGTTCGAGATAATCTGGAACCTCCATCTGATTCTGTGTAACTAGCCGGGAAAATACTTCTCATTTAAAGAAACATTTCCTTAAACACGATTCCCACGGTATGACTCTCCCTCTCCTGCTCTCGTCTTATTGGCTTTGCCCACCAGTAAACTGGCCTTTGCTCCTCTTCCGACTTTAACATGAAAGTTCCGCAAAAGGCAGTCCTTCTGGTAGTCATTCCCAACCCTAGCGACATCGAAAAACTTTCTCATCCATTTCCATTACCACAGGTTTTGGGCTTCTATCGGATTCATCCGCTCCCTTTAAACTCAGGGGGTACCAACGGCCTTAAAGTCCTTAAAGGTCGTAACGTTGAGCTTGCGGTGATGTGATTTGGCAAAAGCTCCAGTCAAAAGATTCACTAGTTGTTTTGAACTGGCGTTAACATCGGCGTGGATTATTAAATTACTGTTATTGTTGTTAGTGGACCCCTCAGGGGTGGGGGTTGTTTGACGGGAGTCAGTCTCAGCTCCTTCCTTGGCGACATAATTATTCTGTTCATCAGGAATATTGCGCTTAATTAGGATCAACACCTGTCAAATTTGGCTCTTAGTGTTCAACATTTAACTTCAAACATATTTCATGTTTATAACATTTAACACATAAATTCTTCTTTTCTTCAAATATAAGCTGATATGTTCATTCATTCAATAAAGTCTTAACCATAGATAAGGTAGCACTACTGCTATTTACCATGTAACTATCCCTAAGGATCAAACAATCTTTAGGATTAAATAGTCATATTCCATTGTGTTATATATCATCGCCGGAATTGTACGATCATTAATACATTCATAAAATATTTACCACAGTAGCTCAAAAAACTTCTCCGATCATGGCAATACTTAGGCGTTGATAAACTGCCCAGTTCTACCCCGGTTGTCTTCCTCCATGATACGGCAACATCCGTCCTGCGATCCAGTATGTACTACGATGGTTAATAATTCTTCAAAACTGAGTTGGATTTAGTGGAAAACTCGATCCTTGGGCTCTATCAATCGTTCCTGTCTGAAATGTGTAGTCAACTGTCCTCCTCATATCCTTTAGCCCGCTTCTTTGCCCGTTCACCTTCTTCTCGGAATATCCTCTGCACGTCGAGCGTTACGCATCCAAGCATCCTCTGCTCTAGACACGTTCTGCAGAGCTCCTCACGCACTCAAAATCATCCTTTAGCTTCTGAATATATCGATTGTTTTCATTTCTTTCATTTCTCAGCCAACAAGGGTCTTCTTTTTCACTCTTCTTCGTGAACTAACTTTCTCATTTCTACATCTCCAAGACGTATATCCAGGTCCTTAATTTCCTAATCCCCTTCTGTTCTAGAACAGCCCTGACCGCTCAGGACCCACCTGTCACCCTCTAGCTCCTCCACTCGATCACTTCCTGCAACTCTATGTTGCGGTCATATAACACTCTGCTCAAACATCTGAAAACCTATGGAAGATAGTGGTATCTCCTCAGGGTCTCTTCCGGTCCTCCTCCTCAACCTCTCTCAGGATTCCTCCTCGGGATCTGTCCTCAGGGCTCATACTCCTGACGCCACAAACCGTCTGATCATATGGAGTATGGCCTCTCTATTGCACCAAATGCTCCCTGATATACATGAAATTATCGCGGGGCTCCCTCCTCTCCCAGCCACTCGGGGCACAATCTCCCTAGGCTGATCTTGGATTCCTTCCAATATTCCGACATCCTGACAACAAAAGTTTGAAGTTTTATATGTAATTTACTCGGGTATCTAGTCCGTAGAGCACATAGGTTGTTAACACATAAGCACATAGCACATAAGTTGCTTTTATTATCTTTAATGGAATTTCCCTTAATTCATTCCCCTTAGAACTCGAAATTGAGGGGAAGTTTATCACCCCACGTATATTTTCCTGGATCTCTTTTAAAAGAGCTACTAACCCTATGGTTTCCCCCCACCTAAGGTTCATAACCTACGGCTCTGATACCCCCAACCTTTTTGTGACACTAGAGAACAACCATAAAGAAAGAACCCCCAAATAATCCGAGGGTACTTCAATTTCCTCAGGGATTTGGTGTTTTCACAATCCAAAAAAAAACACGACACATCAACATCTAACTACCCATATCAGATATAAATGAAAATACTTAAATAGAAAATAGAAATCTCCCAATTAAGAGGGTTAACAACTATCATCTCACTAAACAAATTCCAGGCTTATCTAACCTTTAATTAAACATCAGTTGCGGAAAAACATAAATCAAGTCCTATTACAGATAACAACAATAAAGGCTAATTACAAACAAGTCTTCATCACTTGTTTGCTTTTTTCCTTTGCCACCTTACTAAGTAGATGGCTCGTCAGTTTCTTTCAACCTTAGCTGCAGTGTTATTATTGCAAGGGTTGGAGCAAAATGATTGCCCAGCAAGTATAACAACAACAACAATAATTTAACATGCGAAATAATCATACGGATTATCGGAATAATTAGAAGATTTAGCTTTGAGTCCAATGAGAAGTGGTTAAAACAATATTCAAAAGAACATTGAGGGTCTTAAAGACCACGAACTATGTCCCAGGGTTATCTAAAGTATTTCTACTTTTAAAAAAACCTTTAACAGTCGTAAGACTATTTATGGACCTTTTTCTCCTCGTACTCAGGAGGCGATCAGCCCTTTGTACCCATGTATGTGCACAACATCTTAACGCTATAGAAACGCAATAAAATAATATCCCCTATATAAGGGTTTGTTCATCTCAGTTATTGAGCATCGGATGCGTCCGCACCCAAAGGAAGTTTGGTTTGGATTTACTTCAATAACGTTTTCTAGAATTTACGAACGCTCATCAAACTAGTGGACTAGATCGAATCAAAAGGGGTCTCGCTAGTCAATACAAGGTTTCAAAAGGTGTAATTCGAGGAATCAAAAACTAAATCTCACAAAAGGTACGATTGAAATACGTTTTCTATGTAACTGAAGCATTTACAAAGAGGAAAATTATAAAAAAACAACTTCTCATTGGAATTCATGAAATTGAATGGAATAGAAAACAATTAACTTGGCGTCACGATTAAAGTCAATAGCATTATGAAGGCATTGTTATTCTATAATAATGAAATTTAGGAAAACTTAGCGTGTGGTTAAACGTAAAAAAGTAAGGATATAGATACTTGCCCTCGTGCGTTTTAGAACTAAAAATTTAATGACTCACGTTTCTCTAATCAACAACTTATACTATTCCGCTTTATGTAAAACAGTAGACGATTAAATTAAGTTACAGTAATTATTATCAACACGATCAAAACACCATCTCATTTCAATAAGCTCAGTTGACTCCAAACAAATCAATGGGCTTATGCTACCATCCTTTCAACAGTAATTTAAACTTATTCATTTTTATACATTAGCCTAAGATTTAGGTTATAACCAACGGATTTCATTACCACGTACGATCACAAAGATAAGAATAAAATTTTCTACTCTCGTCTTTTTTTTTTTTTTTTTTTGTTTTTTTTTTTTTTTTTTTTTTTTTTTTAGTTTCCCTCCCGCCGGGGCATGCGAGATATAAACCTTCGCAAATAATCTCGCCGGGGCGAGATCCCTCGGGGGGGCCGGGGCGAGGATATTTCTTCTTTCTTCCACAAAATTCTCGCCGGGGCGAGATCCTCGCCGAGGATGCGAGGAAATTGCTTCACAAAAGTCTCGCCGGCGACGAAGCTCCCTCGCCGGGGCGGTGCGGAGGGGTATTCCTTCACAAAATTTCTCGCGCCGTGGGCGAGATGGAAAGGAGAATTACGAATTCCTAGTTTTATCTGCAGTTCGCGAAGAACGTCAGATGAAACAGGCACCAAAAATTTCCCATTTTGTTATTCCTTAATCGTTTTAAATTAAAAAGGCCATGCCCAGACAGCTATAATTCATAAATAATTGTTACCCAAGTCTTATAGCATTGATTTCTAACAAGTTTAATATGGCTCATAAAATCATGAATCTAAGAATCATAATGTTAAGATTTCTTTATCATCATTTTTATCCAGATGTTTCCTTCAATTAATCATGAAATCTCACACATAACAATGTTCATTATACAACCAAATTAAATCCGTTTTTTATTAACTTGTGATTCCTTCATTTGAATCATGCTATAATCTAAGTTAAGTTATCAATTTAATCAATTAACATACAAAAACCAGTATCAATTTTATACACTCAAACCCATAGTTCATATAACACTGTATTACTCTGTAACTTTCTGAATTTCTCATACAATAACTATAATTTCCACTCGATTAAATTAACTCTCTAAATTCATATATTTAAAATCGTATAAAACACATTTAATCACATGCTTATTAAACATCTGTAGCATTCAAATTATATTCAAAAGATTTAGCCATACAATTTGGTTTACCAGAAGAACCTCAGAACCATTGCATTCATGTGAAGAAGAATAAATTAAGTAAAACGTAAATCAAAGGTTAAAGTCTAAGAAATTACCTTTGGATTATTATATGCTAGAATTTATTGCAAGATGATGACAGGGATTTCTTCCTCAAACCTCAAAAATTTCTCACACAAATTTTCTCTCCCTTTTTCTCTCTGGTTCACTGATTTAGACTTAGGGACCCCCCGAATACGTGAATATATTTAGTCTGGATGAGGTGGGTGTCAGTTCAATCCCATCATGGGTTAACTGACATCCAAAACCCCCTCTAAGGCTTTCGTTTGGTTAAAGTCCTTTATTAAATCCTTCTTTTTGGGTTTATTTTAATAATTAGGCTTCATTATATAGTTTCCTTGTCAGCACTTTAATCAAGCCTTAAATAACCTTAACTAAAATCAAGAATAAATAAATATAGAAATAATTCTTCATTAAATCACAATGAGTCATATAAATAAAATTCTCCAATATTATTAATAATGGGACCATTTTTACTAAATATTCTAATTAATAATTAAAATTTAATTAGAAGTAGTAATATTAATAGAACATTACCACTTATTTAAATTAATGTATTAATCAAAAATTAATAAATTTTCTATATTATTAAACACATATTATTTAATATTAATAAATTCTTCACATTATATCTAATTAATTTGTAAAACACAATATAAGAAAATTTAATCTTACCACAGAATTTCATCAATTTATAATCAAATTGTAATTACAACAATCCAAATCATCAAAAAATATTTATATTTTTAATCAATAAATATTTAAAATAAGTTACAAAAATTCTCGTTCGTCACAAGAAACTCTTTGGCTGTAGAAAAGGTATAAAACTTGTTTAAGGCAATGATATCAATGCTGGTTATTAAGTGTTTATGCATTAAATCACGGGGGTATGAGAAGGCTGATTCCCCTCCAGATTACCAAAACCCCTTTTTAAGAGGTCCAGCTTTACATGCTGAGAACCTTGGAAAATTTCTCGTACCCTTGGGGGTACTATTTCAAACCACTCAGTAATTTTTTATTCAATTATTCGATATATTTCAACTTTGTTGTTTATTAATTCAATGCTCACTCCACACACTCTTATATAACTTGTTGTTTGAACATTGAAAAGCGAAAATTTCCTTTCGTATCTATGATATATCTCTTTGTGTATATACTTGCTAAGCAAATTAGTTGCTTATCCTTGCTATATCATGATTTTATTTCAGCTAAGGCAGAAACGTCTAGGAGAGACAAAGGAAAAGGGAAGGTGCAAGAGTAGATGCCCGTTAGTGCCTATGTACTAGCTATTTCTGAATGTTGTTTGATTAAGTGAACCTTTATTTGTATTAAGAGTACGTTTTATGTTAAGGTTAAAGAACCTTGGGACCAGAATTGTAAGACTTTATTTCCATTCGATAAACAATGTATGTTTATTATTCCGCATTTAGTTAGATAGTATGTTTGTCGTCGATTATCGTGAGCACCGAATTCGAGGTTTGGAAACCTGGATTTGGGGGTGTCACAGAAACTAACGAAACAATAAGAAGGCTTCCCTAAATCGAGACTTGTGTGAGATATACACATCGTTTTGAAAGCGACAGTGATGAGATTACTCCTTTAGATGCTAATCAAACTAGAACGAAGTAATATGACTCCTAATCACCTTTCTTTGACAATTTGAAGGAACTAACGAATCAATAAGAAGGTCTCCCTAAATCGAGACTTGGCGTTCTATTCATTCAACAAACTTAGCAAAAAAAAAAAGAAGAGATGTACACATTGTTTTGAACGCGATAGTGATGAGATTGCTCCTTCTAATGCTTATCAAACTAGAACGAATTAATAAGGCTCCTAATCACCACTTTCTTTCATAATTTGAAGGAAATTAACAAAACAATAAGAAGGCTTCCCTAAATCGAGACTTTTGTGAGATGTACACATCGTTTTGAATGCCATAGTGATGAGATTGCTCCTTTAGATGCTAATCAAACTAGAACGAAGTAATATGACTCCTAATCACCTCTTTTTTTGACAATTTGAAGGAACTAAGGAACCAATAAGAAGGTCTCCCTAAATCAAGACTTGTGTGAGATGTACACATCGTTTTGAATGCGGCAGTGATGAGATTGCTCCTTTAGATGCTAATCAAACTAGAACGAAGTAATATGACACCTAATCACCTCTTTCTTTGACAATTTGAAGGAACTAATGAACCAATAAGAAGGTCTCCCTAAATCAAGACTTTTGTGAGATGTACACATTGTTTCGAACGCGATAGTGATGAGATTGCTCCTTTTGATGCTAGTCAAACTAGAACGAAGTAATAAGACTACTAATCACCTCTTTCTTTGACAACTTGAAGGAAACTAACGAAACAATAAGCCTAAATCGAGACTTGTGTTAGATGTACACATCGTTTTGAACGCCATAGTGATGATATTGCTCATTTAGATGCTGATCAAACTAGAACGAAGTTATATGACTCCTAATCACCTCTTTCTTTAACAATTTGAAGGAAACTAACGAATCAATAAGGTCTCCCTAAATCGAGATTTGTGTGAGATGTACACATTGTTTTGAACGCCATAGTGATGATATTGCTCCTTATGATGCTTATCAAACTAGAACGAGGTAATAGGACTCCTAATCACCTCTTTCTTTGAGAATTTGAACAAACTAATGAACCAATTCGAAGGTCTCCCTAAATAAAGACTTGTGTGAGATGTACACATCGTTTTGAACGCGATAGTGATGATATTGCTCCTTTAGATGCTAATCAAACTAGAATGAAGTAATATGACTCCTAATCACCTCTTTCTTTGACAATTTGAAGGAACTAATGAACCAATAAGAAGGTCTCCCTAAATCAAGACTTGTGTGAAATGTACACATTGTTTCGAACGCGATAGTGATGAGATTGCTCTTTTTGATGCTAGTCAAACTACAACGAAGTAATAAGACTCCTAATCACCTCTTTCTCTGACAATTTGAAGGAAACTAACGAAACAATAAGAAGGCTTGTCTAAATCAGGACTTCTGTGAGATGTACACATCGTTTTGAACGCCATAGTGATGATATTGCTCCTTCTGATGCTTATCAAACTAGAACGAAGTAATAAGACTCCTAATCATCCCTTTCATTGATAATTTGAAGGAAAATAACAAAACAATAAGTAGGCTTCCCTAAATCGAGACTTGTGTGAGATGTACACATCGTTTTGAACGCCATAGTGATGAGATTGCTCCTTTAGATGCTAATCAAACTAGAACGAAGTAATATGACTCCTAATCACCTCTTTCTTTGACAATTTGGAGGAACTAATGAACCAATAAGATGGTCTCCCTAAATCGAGACTTGTGTGAGATGTACACATTGTTTTGAACGCCATAATGATGAGATTGCTCCTTTAGATGCTAATTAAACTAGAACGAAGTAATATGACTCATAATCACCTCTTTCTTTGACAATTTGAAGGAACTAATGAACCAATAAGAAGGTCTCCCTAAATCAAGACTTGTGTGAGATGTACACATTGTTTTGAACGCGACAGTGATGAGATTGCTCCTTTAGATGCTAATCAAACTAGAACGAAGTAATATGACTCCTAATCACCCCTTTCTTTGATAATTTGAAGGAAACTAACGAAACAATAAGAAGGCTTCCCTAAATCGAGACTTGTGTGAGATGTACACATCGTTTTGACCGCGATAGTGATGAGATTGCTCCTTTAGATGCTAATCAAACTAGAACGAAGTAATATGACTACTAATCACCTCTTTCTTTGACAATTTGAAGGAACTAATGAACCAATTCGAAGGTCTCCCTAAATCAAGACTTGTGTGAGATGTACACATCGTTTTGAACGCCATAGTGATGATATTGCTCCTTATGATGCTTATCAAACTAGAACGAAGTAATAAGACTCCTAATCACCCCTTTCTTTGATAATTTGAAGGAAACTAACGAAACAATAAGAAGGCTTCCTTAAATCGAGAATTGTGTGAGATGTACACATCGTTTTGACCGCGATAGTGATGAGATTGCTTCTTTAGATGATAATCAAACTAGAACGAAGTAATATGACTACTAATCACCTCTTTCTTTGACAATTTGAAGGAACTAATGAACTAATAAGAAGGTCTCCCTAAATCAAGACTTGTGTGAGATGTACACATTGTTTTGAACGCGATAGTGATGAGATTGCTCCTTCTGATACTAGTCAAACTAGAACGAAGTAATAAGACTCCTAATCACCTCTTTCTTTGATAATTTGATGGAAACTAACGAAACAATAAGAAGGCTTCCCTAAATCGAGACTTGTACACATTGTTTTGAACGCCATAGTGATGAGATTGCTGCTTTAGATGCTAATCAAACTAGAACGAAGTAATATGACTCCTAATCACCTCTTTCTTTGACAATTTGAAGGAAACTAACGAATCAATAAGAAGGTCTCTTTAAATCAAAACTTGTGTGAGATGTACACATCGTTTTGAACGAGATAGTGATGAGATTGCTCCTTATGATGCTTATCAAACTAGAACGAAGTAATAAGACTCCTAATCACCCCTTTCTCTGATAATTTGAAGGAAACTAACGAAACAATAAGAAGGCTTCCCTAAATCGAGACTTGTGTGAGATGTACACATCGTTTTGACCGCGATAGTGATGAGATTGCTCCTTTAGATGCTAATCAAACTAGAACGAAGTAATATGACTCCTAATCACCTCTTTCTTTGACAATTTGAAGGAACTAATGAACCAATAAGAAGGTCTCCCTAAATCAAGACTTGTGTGAGATGTACACATTGTTTTGAACGCGATAGTGATGAGATTGCTCCTTCTGATGTTTTTCAAACTAGAACGAAGTAATAAGACTCCTAATCACCCCTTTCTTTGATAATTTGAAGGAAACTAACAAAACAATAAGAAGGCTTCCCTAAATCGAGACTTGTGTGAGATGTACACATTGTTTTGAACGCCATAGTGATGAGATTGCTGCTTTAGATGCTAATCAAACTAGAACGAAGTAATATGACTCCTAATCACCTCTTTCTTTGACAATTTGAAGGAACTAATGAACCAATAAGAAGGTCTCCCTAAATCGAGACTTGTGTGAGATGTACACATCGTTTTGAACGCCATAGTGATGAGATTACTCCTTTAGATGCTAATCAAACTAGAACGAAGTAATATGACTCCTAATCACCTCTTTCTTTGACAATTTAAAGGAACTAATGAACCAATAAGTAGGTCTCTCTAAATCAAGACTTGTGTGAGATGTACACATCGTTTTGAACGCGACAGTGATGAGATTGCTCCTTTAGATGCTAATCAAACTAGAACGAAGTAATATGACTCCTAATTGCCTTTCTTTGACAATTTGAAGGAACTAATGAACCAATAAGAAGGTCTCCCTAAATCGAGACTTGTGTGTGATGTACACATTGTTTTGAACGCCATAGTGATGAGATTGCTTCTTTAGATGCTAATCAAACTAGAACGAAGTAATATGACTCCTAATCACCTCTTTCTTTGACAATTTGACGGAAACTAACGAAACAATAAGAAGGTCTCCCTAAATCGAGACTTGTGTGTGATGTACGCATCGTTTTGAACACGATAGTGATGATATTGCTCCTTTAGATGCTAACTCCTAATCATCTCTTTCTTTGACAATTTTAAGGAAACTAACGAAACAATGAGAAGGTCTCCCTAAATTGAGACTTGTGTGAGATGTACACATCATTTTGAACGCCATAGTGATTGCATTGCTCATTTTGATGTTAATCAAACTAGAACAAGGTAATAGGACTCCTAATCACCTCTTTTTTGAGAATTTGAACGAACTAATGAACCAATTCGAAGGTCTCCCTAAATAAAGACTTGTGTGAGATGTACACGTCGTTTTGAACGCGATAGTGATGATATTGCTCCTTTCGATGCTAATCAAACTAGAACGAAGTAATATGACTCCTAATCACCTCTTTCTTTGACAATTTGAAGGAACTAATGAACCAATAAGAAGGTCTCCCTAAATCAAGACTTGTGTGAGATGTACACATTGTTTCGCACGCGATAGTGATGAGATTGCTCCTTTTGATGCTAGTCAAACAAGAACGAAGTAATAAGACTCCTAATCACCTCTTTCTTTGACAATTTGAAGGAAACTAACGAAACAATAAGAAGGCTTGTCTAAATCGAGACTTGTAAGAGATGTACACATCGTTTTGAACGCGACAGTGGTGAGATTGCTCCTTTAGATGCTAATCAAACTAGAACGAAGAAAATTTAACTCCTAATCACCTTCTTTGACAATTTGAAGGAACTAATGAACCAATAAGAAGGTCTCCCTAAATGAAGACTTGTGTGAGATGTACACATCGTTTTGAACGCGACAGTGATGAGATTGCTCCTTTAGATGCTAATCAAACTAGAACGAAGTAATATGACTCCTAATCACCTTTCTTTGACAATTTGAAGTAACTAATGAACCAATAAGAAGGTCTTCCTAAATCAAGACTTGTGTGAGATGTACAAATTGTTTTGAACGCCATAGTGATGAGATTGCTCCTTTAGATGCTAATCAAACTAGAACGAAGTAATATGACTCCTAATCACCTCTTTCTTTGACAATTTGACGGAAACTAACGAAACAATAAGAAGTTCTCCCTAAATCGAGACTTGTGTGTGATGTACGCATCGTTTTGAACGCGATAGTGATGATATTGTTCCTTTAGATGCTAACTCCTAATCATCTCTTTTTCTTTGACAATTTTAAGGAAACTAACGAAACAATGAGAAGGCCTCCCTAAATTGAGACTTGTGTGAGATGTACACATCATTTTGAACGCCATAGTGATTGCATTGCTCATTTTGAGTTAATCAAACTAGAACAAGGTAATAGGACTCCTAATCACCTCTTTTTTGAGAATTTGAAAGAACTAATGAACCAATTCGAAGGTCTCCCTAAATAAAGACTTGTGTGAGATGTACACGTCGTTTTGAACGCGATAGTGATGATATTGCTCCTTTCGATGTTAATCAAACTAGAACGAAGTAATATACCTCATAATCACCTCTTTCTTTGACAATTTGAAGGAACTAATGAACCAATAAGAAGGTCTCCCTAAATCAAGACTTGTGTGAGATGTTCACATTGTTTCGCACGCGATAGTGATGAGATTGCTCCTTTTGATGCTAGTCAAACAAGAACGAAGTAATAAGACTCCTAATCACCTCTTTCTTTGACAATTTGAAGGAAACTAACGAAACAATAAGAAGGCTTGTCTAAATCGAGACTTGTAAGAGATGTACACATCATTTTGAACGTGATAGTGATGAGATTGCTCCTTTAGATTCTAATAAAACTAGAACGAAGTAATATGACTCCTAATAACCTCTTTCTTTGACAATTTGAAGGAAACTAACGAAACAATAAGAAGGTCTCCCTAAATCGAGACTTGTGTGAGATGTACACATCGTTTTGAACGCGATAGTGATGATATTGCTCTTTTAGATGCTAATCAAACTAGAACGAAGTAATATAACTCCTAATCACCTCTTTCTTTGACAATTTGAAGGAAACTAATGAATCAGTAAGAAGGTCTTCCTAGATCGACACTTTTTTTTGCTAGTTTTAGCGGAAATAGTAACATTCTTGCCTTTGACAAGAATGGATCCCAAGACCTCATGCACCCAAGCCTTATGAGTAGTTCTTTTACTATTGGGCCAAGAGGAGCTTGGTACTAAATCGAGACTTGTGTGAGATGTACACATTGTTTTGAACGCGATAGTGATGAGATTGCTCCTTTTGATGCTTATCAAACTAGAACGATGTAATAATACTCCTAATCACCTCTTTCTTTCATAATTTGAAGGAAACTAACGAAACAATAAGAAGGCTTCCCTAAATCGAGACTTGTGTGAGATGTACACATCGTTTTGACCGTGATAGTGATGAGATTGCTCCTTTAGATTCTAATAAAACTAGAACGAAGTAATATGACTCCTAATCACCTCTTTCTTTCATAATTTGAAGGAACTAATGAACCAATAAGAAGGCCTTCCTAAATCAAGACTTGTGTGAGATGTACACATCGTTTTGACCGTGATAGTGATGAGATTGCTCCTTTAGATTCTAATAAAACTAGAACGAAGTAATATGACTCCTAATAACCTCTTTCTTTGACAATTTGAAAGAAACTAACGAAACAATAAGAAGGTCTCCCTAAATCGAGACTTGTGTGAGATGTACACATCGTTTTGAACGCCATAGTGATGAGATTGCTCCTTTAGATGCTAATCAAACTAGAACGAAGTAATATGACTCCTAATCACCTCTTTTTTTGACAATTTGAAGGAACTAAGGAACCAATAAAAGGTCTCCCTAAATCAAGACTTGTGTAAGATGTACACATCGTTTTGAACGCGACAGTGGTGAGATTGCTCCTTTAGATGCTAATCAAACTAGAACGAAGAAAATTTGACTCCTAATCACCTTCTTTGACAATTTGAAGGAACTAATGAACCAATAAGAAGGTCTCCCTAAATCAAGACTTGTGTGAGATGTACACATCGTTTTGAATGCGACAGTGATGAGATTGCTCCTTTAGATGCTAATCAAACTAGAACGAAGTAATATGACTCCTAATCACCTTTCTTTGACAATTTGAAGCAACTAATGAACCAATAAGAAGGTCTCCCTAAATCAAGACTTGTGTGAGATGTACACATTGTTTTGAACGCCATAGTGATGAGATTGCATCTTTAGATGCTAATCAAACTAGAACGAAGTAATATGACTCCTAATCACCTCTTTCTTTGACAATTTGACGGAAACTAACGAAACAATAAGAAGGTCTCCCTAAATCGAGACTTGTGTGTGATGTACGCATCGTTTTGAACACGATAGTGATGATATTGCTCCTTTAGATGCTAATCAACTAGACGAAGTTAATATGACTCCTAATCATCTCTTTCTTTGACAATTTTAAGGAAACTAACGAAACAATGAGAAGGTCTCCCTAAATTGAGACTTGTGTGAGATGTACACATCATTTTGAACGCCATAGTGATTGCATTGCTCATTTTGATGTTAATCAAACTAGAACAAGGTAATAGGACTCCTAATCACCTCTTTTTTGAGAATTTGAACGAACTAATGAACCAATTCGAAGGTCTCCCTAAATAAAGACTTGTGTGAGATGTACACGTCGTTTTGAACGCGATAGTGATGATATTGCTCCTTTCGATGCTAATCAAACTAGAACGAAGTAATATGACTCCTAATCACCTCTTTCTTTGACAATTTGAAGGAAACTAACGAAACAATAAGAAGGCTAGTCTAAATCGAGACTTGTAAGAGATGTACACATCGTTTTGAACGCGACAGTGGTGAGATTGCTCCTTTTGATGTTAGTCAAACAAGAACGAAGTAATAAGACTCCTAATCATCTCTTTCTTTGACAATTTGAAGGAAACTAACGAAACAATAAGAAGGCTAGTCTAAATCGAGACTTGTAAGAGATGTACACATCGTTTTGAACGCGACAGTGGTGAGATTGCTCCTTTTGATGCTAGTCAAACAAGAACGAAGTAATAAGACTCCTAATCATCTCTTTCTTTGACAATTTGAAGGAAACTAACGAAACAATAAGAAGGCTAGTCTAAATCGAGACTTGTAAGAGATGTACACATCGTTTTGACCGTGATAGTGATGAGATTGCTCCTTTAGATGCTAATAAAACTAGAACGAAGTAATATGACTCCTAATAACCTCTATCTTTGACAATTTGAAAGAAACTAACAAAACAATAAGAAGGTCTCCCTAAATCGAGACTTGTGTGAGATGTACACATCGTTTTGAACGCCATAGTGATGAGATTGCTCCTTTAGATGCTAATCAAACTAGAACGAAGTAATATGACTCCTAATCACCTCTTTTTTTGACAATTTGAAGGAACTAAGGAACCAATAAGAAGGTCTCCCTAAATCAAGACTTGTGTGAGATGTACACATCGTTTTGAACGCGACAGTGGTGAGATTGCTCCTTTAGATGCTAATCAAACTAGAACGAAGAAAATTTGACTCCTAATCACCTTCTTTGACAATTTGAAGGAACAAATGAACCAATAAGAAGGTCTCCCTAAATCAAGACTTGTGTGAGATGTACACATCGTTTTGAACGCGACAGTGATGAGATTGCTCCTTTAGATGCTAATCAAACTAGAACGAAGTAATATGACTCCTAATCACCTTTTTTTGACAATTTGAAGGAACTAATGAACCAATAAGAAGGTCTCCCTAAATCAAGACTTGTGTGAGATGTACACATTGTTTTGAACGCCATAGTGATGAGATTGCTCCTTTAGATGCTAATCAAACTAGAACGAAGTAATATGACTCCTAATCACCTCTTTCTTTGACAATTTGACGGAAACTAACGAAACAATAAGAAGGTCTCCCTAAATCGAGACTTGTGTGTGATGTACACATCGTTTTGAACGCGATAGTGATGATATTGCTCCTTTAGATGCTAACTCCTAATCATCTCTTTCTTTGACAATTTTAAGGAAACTAACGAAACAATGAGAAGGTCTCCCTAAATTGAGACTTGTGTGAGATGTACACATCATTTTGAACGCCATAGTGATTGCATTGCTCATTTTGAAGTTAATCAAACTAGAACAAGGTAATAGGACTCCTAATCACCTCTTTTTTGAGAATTTGAATGAACTAATGAACCAATTCGAAGGTCTCCCTAAATAAAGACTTATGTGAGATGTACACGTCGTTTAGAACGCGATAGTGATGATATTGCTCCTTTCGATGCTAATCAAACTAGAACGAAGTAATATGACTCCTAATCACCTCTTTCTTTGACAATTTGAAGGAAACTAACGAAACAATAAGAAGGCTAGTCTAAATCGAGACTTGTAAGAGATGTACACATCGTTTTGAACGCGACAGTGGTGAGATTGCTCCTTTTGATGCTAGTCAAACAAGAACGAAGTAATAAGACTCCTAATCATCTCTTTCTTTGACAATTTGAAGGAAACTAACGAAACAATAAGAAGGCTAGTCTAAATCGAGACTTGTAAGAGATGTACACATCGTTTTGAACGTGATAGTGATGAGATTGCTCCTTTAGATTCTAATAAAACTAGAACGAAGTAATATGACTCCTAATAACCTCTTTCTTTGACAATTTGAAGGAAACTAACGAAACAATAAGAAGGTCTCCCTAAATCGAGACTTGTGTGAGATGTACACATTGTTTTGAACGCGATAGTGATGAGATTGCTCCTTTTGATGCTTATCAAACTAGAACGAAGTAATAATACTCCTAATCACCTCTTTCTTTCATAATTTGAAGGAAACTAACGAAACAATAAGAAGGCTTCCCTAAATCGAGACTTGTGTGAGATGTACACATCGTTTTGAAAGCGACAGTGATGAGATTGCTCCTTTAGATGCTAATCAAACTAGAACGAAGTAATATGACTCCTAATCACCTTTCTTTGACAATTTGAAAGAACTAACGAATCAATAAGAAGGTCTCCCTAAATCGAGACTTGGCGTTCTATTCATTCAACAAACTTAGCAAAAAAGAAGAAGAGATGTACAGATTGTTTTGAACGTGATAGTGATGAGATTGCTCCTTCTAATACTTATCAAACTAGAACGAAATAATAACGCTCCTAATCACCTCTTTCTTTCATAATTTGAAGGAAATTAACGAAACAATAAGAAAGCTTCTCTAAATCGAGACTTGTAAGAGATGTACACATCGTTTTGAACGTGATAGTGATGTGATTGCTCCTTTAGATTCTAATAAAACTAGAACGAAGTAATATGACTCCTAATAGCCTCTTTCTTTGACAATTGGAAGGAAACTAACGAAACAATAAGAAGGTCTCCCTAAATCGAGACTTGTGTGAGATGTACACATCGTTTTGAACGCGATAGTGATGAGATTGCTCCTTTAGATGCTAATCAAACTAGAACGAAGTAATATGACTCCTAATCACCTCTTTATTTGACAATTTGAAGGAACTAATGAACCAATAAGAAGGTCTCCCTAAATCGAGACTTGTGTGAGATGTACACATCGTTTTGAACGTCATAGTGATGATATTGCTCCTTTTGATGCTAATCAAACTAGAACGAAGTAATATGACTCCTAATCCCCTCTTTCTTTGACAATTTAAAGGAAACGAACGAACAATAAGGTCTCCCTAAATCGAGATTTGTGTGAGATGTACATATTGTTTTGAACGCGATAGTGATGAGATTGCTCCTTCTGATGCTTATCAAACTAGAACGAAGTAATAAGACTCCTAATCACCTTTTTCTTTGATAATTTGAGGGAAACTAACGAAACAATAAGAAGGTCTCCCTAAATCGAGACTTGTGTGAGATGTACACATCATTTTGAACGCCATAGTGATTGGATTGATCATTTTGATGTTAATCAAAATAGAACGAGGTAATATGACTCCTAATCACCTCTTTCTTTGAGAATTTCAACAAACTAATGAACCAATTCGAAGGTCTTCCTAAATCAAGACTTGTGTGAGATGTACACGTCGTTTTGAACGCGATAGTGATGATATTGCTCCTTTAGATGCTAATCAAACTAGAACGAAGTAATATGACTCCTAATCACCTCTTTATTTGACAATTTGAAAGAACTAATAAACCAATAAAAAGGTCTCCCTAAATCAAGACTTGTGTGAAATGTACACATTGTTTCGAACGCGATAGTGATGAGATTGTTCCTTTAGATGCTAGTCAAACTACAACGAAGTAATAGGACTCCTAATCACCTCTTTCTTTGATAATTTGAAGGAAACTAACGAAACAATAAAAAGGCTTCTCTAAATCGAGACTTGTAAGAGATGTACACATCGTTTTGAACGTGATAGTGATGAGATTGCTCCTTTAGATACTAATAAAACTAGAACGAAGTAATATGACTCCTAATAACCTCTTTCTTTGACAATTTGAAGGAAACTAACGAAACAATAAGAAGGTCTCCCTAAATCGAGACTTTTGTGAGATGTACACATCGTTTTGATCGCCATAGTGATGATATTGCTCCTTATGATGCTTATCAAACTAGAACGAAGTAATAAGTCTCTTAATCACCTCTTTCTTTGACAATTTTAAGGAACTAATGAACCAATAAGAAGGTCTCCCTAAATCAAGACTTGTGTGAGATGTACACATCGTTTCGAACGCGATAGTGATGAGATTGCTCCTTCTGATACTAGTGAAACTAGAACGAAGTAATAAGACTCCTAATCACCTCTTTCTTTCATAATTTGAAAGAAACTAACGAAATAATAAGAAAGTCTCCCTAAATCGAGACTTGTGTGAGATGTACACATCGTTTTGAACGCCATAGTGATGAGATTGCTCCTTTTGATGCTAGTCAAACTAGAACGAAGTAATAAGACTCCTAATCAGGTGGAGTAACCAAAGTCCATACTTGGTTTTCATACATGGAGTCCATTTCGGATTTCATGGCTATTTGCCATTTCTCAGAGTGTTTACTACTCATAGCCTCATTGTATGTTACTGGATCATCATCAGTTATGATGCGTACCTCATCATCATCTTCTATGATGAGTGTATACCTTTTAGGTATTTTCGGCACTCTTCCAGATTTACGACTCGGTTGTGGTACAGAAGTTATATCTACTTGAACATGTTCATCCACTTGATCTGTAGTGATTTGTGGTTCTTGAATTTCTTCAAGATCTATTTTCCTCCCACTAGCCCCTTCAAGGATAAACTCCCTTTCCAAGAAGGTAGCGTGTTTGGCAACAAAAACCTTTTGCTCGGTAGGATTATAGAAATAATATCCTAAACTTTCTTTAGGATACCCCACAAATTTGCACTTGTCAGATCTAGCCTCAAGTTTGTCACTTTGTAACTTCTTTACATAAGCGTTACAACCCCAAATCTTAACATGCTTAAGACTGGGTTTCCTCCCTGTCCACATCTCATATGGAGTCTTAGGGACGGATTTTGAGGGAATCTTGTTAAGTAGATATGCAGCCGTGTCTAGGGCATGACCCCAGAATGATATTGGAAGGTCGGTGAAACTCATCATGGACCGCACCATGTCTAACAAGGTACGATTCCTCCTTTCAGATACACCATTTAATTATGGCTTACCAGGAGGCGTCCATTGAGAGAGAATACCATTTTCTTTGAGATGATTAAGAAACTCATTGCTCAAGTATTCTCCTCCTCGATCTGATCGAAGAATCTTAACACTTTTGCCAGTTTGTTTCTCTACTTCACTTCTGAATTCTTTGAACTTTTTAAATGATTCGGATTTATATTTCATTAAATACACATATCCAAATCTTGAATGATCATCAGTGAATGTAATGAAATACGAATACCCTCCTATAGTATCTGTTGTCACAGGTCCACATACATCTGTGTGTACCAACTCTAACAACCCTGCAACTCTCTCTCCATGTCCACTAAATGGAGATTTAGTCATTTTACCCATGAGACATGATTCACAAGTTGGATATGATTCAAAATCGAATGGTTCTAAAAGACCATCAATATGCAACTTGTTTAATCTTGTTTCATTGATGTGACCGAGTCTACAGTGCCAAATGAAAGTATGATTTACTTCATCTCTTTTTCTTTTACAAGTTTGTTCAATTTGAAAAATATTTTCATGTAAGTCAAGTAAGTAAAGTCCATCAATTAATCTACCAGTTCCAAACAAAACATTATTATTATAAATAGAACAACCATTGTTCTTAAATATAACATCGAATCCTTCTTTGTCCAACATAGAAATAGATATAATGTTTCTAATGAGAACAGGTACATAATAACAATTTATTAAATTGATAGATTTTTCCGTAGGCAGTGCTAAACAATAAGTCCCCACAGCTAATGCAGCAACCTTTGCTCCATTTCCCACTCGTAGAGTTACTTCTCCCTTGTTTAGCCTTCTACTTCTGCTTATTCCCTGCAATGAATTGCATATGTGAGAACCACAGCCGGTATCTAATACCCAAGTAGAATTTTGACTTACAGAAAGATTTATTTCAATCATGAATAAACCTGTATCCGTAGCTGAAGCTTCAACAAGCTTTTTCTGCTTTGCCTCTGCAAGGTAATCCTTGCAGTTTCTCTTCCAATGTCCAGGCTTATTGCAGTGGAAGCAAACTCCTTTGCTATCCGCATTTGTTTTATTCTTATTACCTTTATCAACTGTCTTTCCTTTTGCCTTCTTAGAATTTTTCTTCTTAGCAGAAGCTCCTTTGGGCCACTTCCTTTTCTTGGAAGCGTCACCTATCAGTAAGACTTGGTCTTTCTTGGATGGAAAGTGACTCTCTGCAGTTTTCAACATGTTAAGAAATTCAGGCAAGCTGACATCAAGCTTGTTCATGTGAAAATTCACAACAAATTGTAAGTAGGAGTCCGGGAGTGACTGCAAGATCAAATCTTGGCTCAACTCTTCATCCATTACAAAACCTAGTTGTCCCAATTGTTCAATCAAATTGATCATTTTGAGGATATGTGCCTGTACTGTAGGGCCATCGGTCATTCTAGATCGGAAAAGCTCCTTAGATATCTCATATCTTGCAGACCTACTTTGTTCACCATACAACTCTTGCAGGTGAAGCAATATAGCAGGTGCATCCATTTTCTCATGTTGACGTTGTAACTCGTTACTCATGGATGCGAGCATGATGCATTGAGCTACCATAGCATCATCTTGCCATTTTTTAAAAGTAGCAATCTCTTCCTCAGAGGCAGTTTCTGCAACAGTTGCAGGAACAGGCGAATTAAGGACATAAGATAATTTTTCAGCGGTGAGAACAATTATCAAATTCCTTAACCAATCCGTGTAGTTTGGTCCGGTTAGTTTATTAGCATCCAATATGCTCCGCAGTAATAGTGAATAGGCCATTTGTAAAAATCTGTAAATGAATTTTTATTTAAACAACATTAGCATATATTCATTTTATTAATCACCAATTTAATATAGGACTTTATTAAAAGGGTGTCTCCCACTATTTTATTCAAACTATATGACCCTCCATATATAGTTCGACAAATTTTCGAAAAATCTGTTTAGTGAGTAAGGATCCTATTGACATAAATATGCAGCCTTGTGTGTGCACAACAAACCATATATTAATTCAAAAGGTAGACAACTCTTGTCAATTACATCAACTATGTAACTCCTTGTATTTTGCCTCTTAGATTATAATAGTCAAGTGTGTGCACATCCGAACTAAAATAATCCAAGTTAAGTTTCACCTAGCATTTCCATATAAGCGAATAGAAAAATATAGTCCTTGTGTGTGCACAACAAAACTAGTATTGTTCAATTCCTTATAAAACATTTTTAATGTAATAAAGCCAACATCTTAAAATTTTAATATGAGTCTTGTGTGTGCACAACAAACTAATATTAAATAATTAATACTCTATTGCTTTATCATGCTAGAAGGCTACGTTTGATATTTTTGAAATACCTTTAAACGTATTCAACTTAATATTTTGTAATGAGGGTTTTTGTTATTAATGGTCTCATCTTGTTTAGCGCGCATGCAAGTATATATATAAATACGCGTCATATTAAACATTCATCAACATGAATAATAATATATTTAATATATATATTATAAGCATGCATTCATAGAATACTATATTCTATATGGGATGATTATGGACTTAATCTAATTTGATTCACTCGAGCCACCGAGTAAATCAATAGGTCAAACCTAGGGTGCAAGAATAAATTTGAATACAACTATTACATTCAACCCAGGGTTCATTACAAATGGGTCTTCAATGCTCCTGCTCTTCGGTTCTAATTTCTCTAGTAACTCTATTAAATCCTATTACATTCATTTTAATAAAATAGAAACCTTGATCAACAGTCAAGGGGAAGTACATATGAGAGAGATAGAAATTACATTTAAAAATTTAGATAGGCGAGGTACGCAGACCCCATTATGAATAAAACCATTCATTCAAGCATCCATTCAAATTAAATCCAATCACATTGGTCAATAGTCCTTAATCATCCCCTATATATATATATCAACATATATAAATACCATTCATCTCATGAATAATAAACCATTCAATATATATTGATATCATTTAATGGGCAATTGACTAGTAGAAATCTAAAATCCAATTAAAATAAACTCCTTTATTTTAATCCATTCCAAATTAATATAAACTCCTTTATAAAATTTAGAATCTTTGTTCAAAATTGAAATCCAATATTAATTAAAATAAACTCCTTTATTTTAAACCAATTTCAAGTCCAAAATAAACATCTTTATTTTTAACATTGAAAATGTAAAATTGGAAAATCAAATTTTTTTTTCTAAATGAACAGTGCCCGGGCTGCCCGGTGAACAGTGACGCTGCCCGGTGAACAGTAATGCCGGTGAACAGTTCCGGCAGTGAACAGTGTCCGATTTTTTTTTTTTTTTTTTTTGATTTTGATGTTTTTCCAAAAAACATAATTTCATACTAACAATTATACCCAAAAAATTGTTCTAAACACATATCAACATATATATGATTGATACAATTAATAGTACGCATAAGGATGGCTCTTGATACCACTGTAAGTTTGCAAAATCACAATCTAATTGTAATACGCAACGGAAAATGGAAATTAAAATTTTTGCAACTTATCCATGAATCACCTTATGCATAACTATTAATTGATGAAGATTAACAAGAGAAAATACCTTTGATGACTCAACTCTTGAACCGCTACAAGATCTACTCCTCTCTTGATTTCTTCAAGCTTCTCCAATCTATAATTGTTTGTTGATTTCTTCAAGCTCCTCCAATCTTTGTTCCTTGAATTAAACACTAGCTACAAAGTGTATGTAGCACTCTAGAGGTAATCCACCAAGAATGATTATACAAGAAACAATATTTGATTTCCTAGAAATCTTGGAGGGCTAATCCAATTAAATCTTTTATTCCTAACTCTTAAGAATAATAAGAACTCTTCATCAAGAACTCTTTCATTAGATGGAGGCTAGCACTTCTCTAAGTGCAATAAATGCTAGGTTAGATGAATTAGGAAAACCCTAATTCAATTAGTATACTACCAAGAATAATACTTACATAATATGTAAGTAACATTATTCTCCTAACCCACATGTTTTGCATTTAAGCAACTAACACATGTTATTAGCTTAGCCCACCATTTGTGTTTAATCTAAATGATATTTACATTTCATTTAAATTAATTCTTAATCTAATTAAGAATTAAATGATAATAATAATAAGATTTCTCTTATTAATTTATAATTCAATATTTCTCCAAATATATCATTATAAATATTAAGCATTTCAATTTATTCAACTAATAAATTAAATACTTAATTTATTATCATTAAGCCAATTTCTTCTAATATAATATTATTCTTTTTGCGGTGTGACCCTTTAGGTTCAATATTATGCCGGTAGTAGAATAAATAAATTAGAACAATTCTAATATTATTTATAATGAATTAAACTCCTTTAATTCAAACATAAATAAATAATATTTATTCTACATCATGAGGGACACCTTACGATAATGTATCATGACTATCCGAATAATATGAAATCAATGTTTAATCACATAGAACCTATTCAGTAGTAGTAACCGTACAATTCAATCCTTCTACCATACAATGTCCCGATTAAATATAAGACATGGAATTACTGACAAGTCTTATTTTATTTAATCATATGCATTTCGATTTAAAAATGCACAACTCCGATTAATGTAAATTAGAAACTCCTTTCTAATTTTCATTCAAACCCTGGCCAGGGATTTCTGAGTTGTCATTTATCAAATCGCATAGGACATTCTCTCCCTTTATCAGAAGTGGTAGATCCTTTGTCGATCATTCACCTACCTCCGTGTATACTTTATTATACCCGTACATACCCTATGACATACCCTAAGGTATTAAGGAATATGACAAAGTATAACTTAACATACACAAGGTACTATGATGATCTCAAGTCCAAGGATCACTTGTACAACTATCACTTAAGAACTTCCCTATTGACAGGTGAATAAAACTCCATTAGGGTTCTTTAAGCGAGTCACGTTCAGTGAACTTATTCTCTAATAAGCACCTACATACTTGCTTTAGTGTCTTCACACAAATGATTATGAGATCAATCATTATCTTCTAAAGATCAAGCATAGTATGTACTAATCTATCCGGATCAGTAATCCCAATATTAGTGATCCAACGATTAAGAACATTTTAGTTTTAAGCTTTCTTGAATTTAGATCTCACTAGCATGATCTCATCATGATTCTAAAAGCATTGCTCGAAAACTATGGGTTCATCACATTTATTAATTCAACCAATTAACATGGATAAAATATGCCTTTTATTCTATTATTAATATTTGAATAAGATTACAAAGTAAATGCTTATTACATCAAATATAATTGGCTTGAGGGCATATTACTTTCACATCCTACGCAAACTTCCTAAGCAAGCAATTGTACCAAGATTACCGTCTACATATAGACGAGGGGTTAAGGTGTTGCAAGCTATCCATCCTATCAACTTGTTAGAAACGATCCAAGCAACGACCACCTCACGCAAGCGTGTCGTGGAGTCTATCATTTGGTATCAGAGCTAAGTTTCCTATCAAGTTACTTATCTTTACTTTTATTGTTGAAATATAGTCAAAAAAATGCATAAAATATATAGCAGAAAATTTGTATTGTTGAATTGCTATCATCGGGATTTTCATTTACAAGAATCATATTTGGCGTTTGGAAGTCTTGTGGAGAGTCGTACTTTCTATATTGTATTCTTGATAAGTTATTATTGGATTGTAATTAGGGAATTGAGGTAATATTTGTGAGAATTCAAAAAGAACCTATTAGAGAGAACTACGAGCGGAAAAAAGGCAAGAGTAGTAAGTTTAATTGAGGGTAAAAACCTAATTATGTGATACACGAGCGTTTCCTATTTGTGTGATATATTATTTGAGTGAAACACGCAAGGGAGTGGTGAGGAACTTGTTTTCTACTAATCTTGGTTTTGCAAGAAATATATCTAACACAAGAGATAAGACAATCGAAAATGAACCTTCTACATCGAATTTTGACCCAAAACTCATGATGGAGGCTATGATGAAAGAATTTTCTAGACAGTTAGGAATGGCCATAGAGCAAGTGAATGATCGCATCGATCAATTGAGTGACACTCGAGGGGAACAAACTCAAATCCCTCCGGGTGGGCGCCCAAAGGGAAAGGCACAACAAAAGGAAGCTAGGCTAGAAGAGACAAATTACTATGATGAAAGGTTTAGCGAGGAGGAGGATCGAGACATTGGCTTTATCCCTAGGAGACAATTTGCAAGGGATAGAGGCGGCCGAAATCGAGAGGACAACAATCTCGATAGCATCAAAATGAAAATTCCCACATTCCAAGGCAGGAGTAACCCCGAGGCTTACTTAGATTGGGAGAAGAAAATGGAGTGGATCTTTAATTGCCACAACTACTCGGATCTCAAGAAAGTTAGAATTGCAGCTACCAAATTTTCAGACTATGCAGTTACTTGGTAGGATCAATTAATGACCAGCCGAAGGAGGTGCAGGGAACGTCCAATAGAGACTTGGACAGAAATGAAAGCTGTAATGAAAAAGAGGTTTGTCCCAAGCCACTACTATCGAGATCTGTTTCGAAACTTACAAAATTTGAGATAGGGAAGCAAGAGTGTGGAGGACTACTTCAAGGAAATGGAGATGCTAATGGCTAGAGCTGACATCGACGAGGATAATGAGGCAACCATGGCCCGATTTTCAGCAAGTTTAAATTGGGATATTGCAGATTTGGTGGAGCGTCAACATTATGTGGTATTGGAAGACATGGTGCACATGGCTATCAAAATAGAGAAGCAACTTAAGAGGAGAGGTGGCCAGCGAACAAATCCTACCACAGGGTCATCATGGAAATCCAATAATGTGAAGCGTGAGGAAAAACCAACTGTTTTCAAACCAAAGCCAGAAATCAAGCAGGGAGCGGCTACTCAAGTAGTGCAAGGTAAAACTAATACACCTTCTACTAGTCGTAATCGAGATATTGTATGCTTTAAATGTCAAGGCAGGGGACATATTGCAAATCAATGCCCAAATCAAAGAACTATGTTATTGCTTGATAATGGAGAATTGGAAACCGAGGAAGAAGGTAGTGACAATGACTCTATGCCACCATTGGAGGAAGATAGAGAGGTTGCTATGCATGGCGAAGTGTTGGTGACACGGAGAATGCTTAGTACACAGGTAAAGGAAGAAAGCAGCGAGCAAAGGGAGAATCTATTTCATACTAGATGCATGGTAAATGGTAAGATCTGTTGTGTTGTAATTGATGGTGGGAGCTGTACAAATGTGGCAAGCATCACCATGGTGGAGAAATTGGGGCTTACAACATCCAAACATCCTCACCCATACCGATTGCAGTGGCTCAATGACAGCGGCGACATTAAAGTTACCAAGCAAGTATCAGTGCCATTTATAATTGGGAAGTATGTTGATGAGATCCTTTGTGATGTAGTTCCTATGCAGGCAGGTCATTTACTACTTGGGAGACCTTGGCAGTTCGATCGGCGAGTTAAACACGATGGTTTTACTAATGAGTACTCTTTTGTTCACAATCAAAGAAAAGTTACCTTGTGTCCTATGTCACCAAAACAAGTGCATGAGGATCAAATTCACTTGCAGAGAGATCATGAAAAGAAAACAAAAGAGAGAGAAAAAAAGAAAGAAGAGAGAAAAACAAACATTTTTGCAAAAAGGAGTGATGTAAGGCGAGCTTTGGATTCTAAAAAGCCAATGATTATACTTCGGTATAAGGAGACACTTTTAAATACTAACACTAATAATCCTTCTTTGCCTAGTGTTGTTTCTGCTCTTTTACAGGATTATCAGGATGTATTTCTCGAGGAACTTCCACAGGGATTACCACCAATTCGGGGAATTGAGCATCAAATTGACTTTGTCCCAGGCGCGACCATTCCAAATCGCCCGGCATACCGAAGCAATCCCGAGGAAACAAAGGAATTGCAAAGGCAAGTTGACGAGCTAATGGACAAAGGTTTTGTGAGGGAAAACATGAGTCCATGTGCGGTTCCTGTTATTTTAGTACCTAAGAAAGATGCGAAGTGGCGTATGTGCATTGATTGTCGAGCGGTAAATAACATCACGGTAAAATATCGGCATCCCATTCCTAGGTTAGATGACATGTTAGATGAATTGCATGGATCTTGTGTGTTTTCTAAAATTGATTTAAAGAGTGGCTATCATCAGATTAGAATGCATGAAGGAGATGAATGGAAAACTTCTAAGTAATTTTTCTTAGTTTTTCTTTGAGATTCGAAGCTAAGTTATCATACAACAATCCATAGTTGTGTGTGGCGTTATCTACCAGTTATCAATCGTTGATTGTACCAAAGGTTCCTGCTTCATATAAGTACGGGGTTTAGGTGTCATTGATAATCCACCTACGCGAATTCATCTGCTTGAACGATTATACCAGAGTTCTCGTCTCAATATAGACGTTGGGTTAAGGTGTCGGGAGAGTTCCATCAAATTGGCTTAGTAGAAACGATCCGGGTGACGACCACCTCACGCAAGCGTGCCGTGGAGTCTATCAAGTTTAAAATAAAGATGTTTATTTTATCTGGAATAAGATTTCAGATTGCTAAAATTAAAAGAGTTTAATTTGGATTTGGTTTTTGATTAAAATAAAAGAGTTTATTTTGTTTCAAAACTAAATATTAGCAAAACTTTTGCCTATTAGTAATAGTTATATTTAAATTTTATTCTTGTACCCTAGGTTTGACCTTTTGGTTCACTTGGTGGCTCTAGTGAACCAAACTAGAATAAAAGTCCATAATCAATCCGGGTAGAATATAGTATTCTATATGTACATGTTTACTATATATATATTATATATTATACAACATGCTTCGCATGTTAAATAATATGACGCGTATTTTATATATATATGTGCATGCGCGCTAAACAAGATGAGACTAATAATTACAAACCCCTCAAAGAAATTATATTAAGTCCTAAGTGTTCAAAGATATTTGGAATATCGAACGTCGCCTTCTAGCATGGTAAAGCGATAGAGTATTAAATATTTAATATGAGTTTGTTGTGTCACACAAGGCAAGTATTAAATATTTAAGATGTTGCTTTATCACATTTGATGCTTATAAATAGACTAAACGATGCTGTTTTGTTGTGTCACACAAGGGTAGTGTTTTTCTTCCGAATATATGGAAGTGCTAGGTTGGACTTAACTTGGATAATTTTGATTCGGATGAGTCACACTTGATCAAAAATAATCTAAGAGGCAAAATACAAGGAGTTACATAGTGATTTAATTGACAATAGTTGTTTACCTATTTATTTATATATAGTTTGTTGTGTCACACAATGCTATATACATTTGAAATGAGATCCTTATTCTCACTAGCAAATCTTTAATTAGATTTGTCGAACTATATATATATTGAGGGTAATATAGTTTGATGAAAAAAAAGTGAGAGATACCAATTTAAAATAAAGACCTAATTTATTTTGGTAATTAATTAAATAAATGTATGCTAAAATATTATCTATTTCACATGCAGAATTTAAAAATGTCAAACTCACTATCACTGCGTAGCATACTTGATGCTAACAAACTGACCGGACCGAATTACACGGACTGGTTAAGGAATCTGAGAATTATTCTCACTGCTGAAAAGATTTCTTATGTCCTAAATTCGCCAGTCCCTGTAAGTGTTGCAGAAACAGCCTCTGAGGAAGAGATTGCTACTTTCAGAAAGTGGCAAGATGATGCAATCCTAGCTCAATGCATCATGCTCGCATCCATGAGTAACGAGCTTCAGCGTCAGCATGAAACTATGGATGCTCCTACTATATTGCTGCACCTCAAAGAGTTGTACGGTGAGCAAAGTAGGACTGCTAGATATCAGATATCTAAGGAGCTCTTTCGATCTCGTATGACTAAGGGCACTGCTGTTGAGACTCATGTCCTAAAGATGATCAATCTGATTGAACAACTTGGGCAACTTGGGTTTGTGATGGATGGGGAGTTAAGCCAAGATTTGATCTTGCAGTCACTCCCGGACACCTTCTCACAATTTGTTGTGAATTTTCACATGAATAAGTTGGACGTCAGCTTGCCTGAGTTACTTAACATGCTGAAAACTGCTGAAGGTCACTTCTCATCCAACAAGAACCAAGTCTTACTAGTGGATGATTCTTCCAAGAAAAGGAAGAGGCCCAAGGTATCTTCTGAAAAGAAGAAAAACAAGAAGGCTAAGGGCAAGGCGAAAAGAAAGGATAAAAAGAAACCAAATCCAGATAGCAAAGGAATTTGCTACCATTGCAATAAGCCGGGACACTGGAAGAGGAACTGCAAGGAGTATCTTGCGGACCATAAGAAGCTTCGAGAAGCTTCGAGAAGCTTCGACTTCCGATCTAGGTTTGTTCATGATTGAAATTAATTTTTCTGAAAGTAAAAATTCTATTTAGGTATTGGATACCGGCTGTAATTCTCACATATGTAATAATGTGTAGGGACTAAGCAGAAGTAGAAAGTTGAACAAGGATGAAGTCGTCCTACGAGTGGGAAATGGAGCAAAGGTTGCTGCATTAGCTGTGGGCACTTATTGTTTAGCACTGCCTTCGGGCAAGTTCATTAGTTTAAATAATTGTTATTATGTTCCGACACTCATTAGAAATATTATTTCAATTTTTGTATTACATGTGGATAGTTTTGATATTATAATAAAGAACAACAGATGTTTTATTTATAATAAAAATGTTTTATATGGTGTTGGGAACCTACTGAATGGACTTTACATACTTGACTAGCATGAAAATATACTTCAAATTGAACAAACTAAGAAAAGAAAAGGAGATGATGTTAATTATACCTTTATGTGGCACTGTAGACTCGGTCATATCAATGAAACAAGATTATCCAAGTTGCATAAAGATGGGCTTTTAGAGCTATCTGATTACGAATCATATCCAACTTGTGAATCTTGTCTCATGGGTAAGATGACTAAATCTCCTTTTAGTGGAAAAGGAGAAAGAGTTACAGAGTTGTTAGCGTTGGTACACACAGACGTATGTGGACCTATGACAACGAATGCACGAGGAGGGTATTCTTATTTTATTGATGAATCAAATGTTTTAGTGACTAGCAAACCCTAATTGATTCAGCTAGTCCTTAGTTGATGAGCGTTCTAAAGACTTTGAATATTTTAAAACTGTTCCGAACCAAGTTCCTTTTGGTACGGATTCTGATGCTAAACTGAGATGAACAACCCTAATATAGGGGATTAATTACACGACAACGTTGAAATGTTTGTGCACAATACATTGTACAAAGGCTGATCCCCCTGAGTACGAGATGGATGGTCCATAGTCTATAAGACTGTTAAAGGTTACGGTCGAAATACTTGTTAACCTAGGACATAGTTCGAGGTCTTGTGACCCTCAGATACAATTTTAAACCTTGAATTCTATAATCAGTTCTTGAGCCAAGTATCCTATTAAGCTTTCATATCTCGATTGGTTATTGATTGAATTCAGAAAACTACAATACCTCAGTTGAAATCTATTTCATTAATTATTCAATTGTTATCGTTATTATGCTTGTGGGCAATTGTTTGCTCACTCTTGCACTAAAACATTGCAGCTAAGACAGAGAAATCGGACGAGCCGTCCACGAGTAAAGGCAAGGGCAAGATGCTGAAGTAGCAAGAGAACCGTTATACATTTGATGTTTATTTGTAAGAAGACTTGTTTAAAATTATATTTTAATTCCGCACTGATGTAATAGAGGTTAGATAACCTGGGATTTGTTTATTTAAGAGATTTGAGTTGTAACCCCTTTTGTGGGAAGATGTTTCATTTAGTTTAATTATATTATCTTTATCATGGGTAACTAGTCTTGAATGTATGGTATAGTGAACACCAAATTTGTAGAGTTAAAGTACCCAGATTTGGGGATGTCACAGGTTAGTATCAGAACAGATAGGTTATAAACCTTTAGGTAGGGAAAAACCTTAGGGTAGTAACCTTTTAGAAGATGGAGAATATAGTGGTGATAAACTCTTATCGAGTTCTAAGGAATGGATTACGGAAATTCATAAAAGACAATAAAATGATTACGTGTTATGTGCTTACTTGATAACAAACTTATGTGCTCGCGAGTAATATCGAGTAGTAATTAAAACTTAAAATTTTGTTGTCAAGATGACTGATATGGGAGAACCCAGCCAGGCTAGGGAGGAGGAGCGCCGAGATATTCATGTAGTTCGGGAGCAGCTAGTGCAGAGGGAGCCATCCCTATTGATCACAGTTGTAGGTCCTGAGTACGAGCCTAAGACTGATCCTGAAGAGGATCCGGAGGAGATTGAGGAGGAGGAAGAAGACCCTGAGCAGATACCATTATCTTCCTTAGGTGTTCAGATGTATGAGCAGGTGTATGACCGCAACATAGAGTTGCAGGATAGAGTGGAGGAGTTAGAGGGGTAGCTGGCTGAGCGACAGACTGTCTTGGAGTAGAAGAACAGTGAGATTGAGGAGCTCGATATACGTCTTGGGGACGTAGAGTGGAAGCTGGTTCAGGAAGATAGCCAAAAGAAGGAGTTAGAAGATCAAGTTGTGGAATGTCAAGCCGCTCTAGAGCAGAAGGATGTAGAGATCCAAGACCTTTCCTCACGTCTTGTAGAAGTCGAGCAGAGACTAGCTCAGTCTGAGTACAGACGAGGCTAGAAACGAAATGGTACGAGAAGAATTGAAAGAGGAGTCAGCTAAGCGGGTTAGAGCTGAAAACGCTTGGTTGAGGGAGGCTAATCGCGCAGATCGTGTTGAATGTGAGGTGCGGTCAAAGAAGGCCAAGATTGATGAGATGGAGTATATTTTTCACACCACAGTAGACAGAGCTCAGGATTGAGTTCATCGTCATCCAGATATAATGGGTCGAAGAATAGTGACTCGTATTTTGGAGCAGGAACGTGAGGAAGCTGTGCGCCGTGGGATGTCATCGTATATTAGGATTAGAGGTGCTAGTATGAAAATCTATGAAGATTAATAAGTTGTAAATCCCAGTTTTATATAATGGGATAGAATAATGATGTAATCCTGGAACTTTACAATTTCAGGATAGATGATGTAAATAACTATGATGCTATTTTATTATGTTTTGAAGCAGTAAATGAATAAAATGCGAAAGCTTATCAGATGTGCTATGTGTAAAGTGTTGTTTATAAATGTTTAAGTTAAGACTTAAATGTTTAAGTAATTGAGTAATAATCTAATAGCGCGAATTCTTAACAATAAGATGCTGCTAAGAAGAAGACAAACTCGTCCACAGACCCCTGAGGGGTCTACCAATAACAACGAAGAAGTCAACGCCAATCCAATGCAGCAGCTGGTAAATCTGCTAATGGGAGCATTTGCGAATCAACCCCAAGCTCAGGCCACAACTTTTAAAGATTTCAAGGTTGTTGGACCCCCAGAATTTCAAGGGTCTATGAATCCGATCAAGGCACAAACCTAGGTCATGGAGATGGAGAAAGTATTTGATGTTGTTAGGGTCAACGAGGACCAGAAGACTGCATTTGCAACATTTATGCTCAAATCAGAAGCAAGCTACTAGTGGCAAGCTAATAAAACCCGAGGTGGGCAAGGGATAATACCATGGGAGCGATTTAAGGAAATATTTTTTCGAGACCTATTTTCCGGCAAGTGCGCAGAATCAAATGGAGGTGCAGTTTCTAGAGTTGAAGCAAGGTACCATGACGGTACCTGAGTATGCTACAAAATTCAATGAGTTGGCGAGGTTTGCGCCATATCAGGTCAACACGGATGAGCGAAAGGCTAGAAGGGTTGAGCAGGGACTGAAGCCTTGGCTGTATAGCTGAGTTTCAATGTTTCAACTGAATTCATTTGCGGCAGTGTTAGAGAAGGCAATTATCGCTGAAGGAGGGAGTGATGCTCTGTCTAAATACAATCAAGAGCAGAAGAAAAAGAAGAGTGAGAATGATAATAAAGTAAGTGCTAGCCATGGTGGCAGTAATCAAAAGAGAAAGTGGAGTGATAGTAACTCTGGTGCCAGTCAGCAGGGAAGTCAGAAAAAGAAGGTGGAGGCTTGCAGTAACTGCGGAAAGAGCCATGAGGGTGTTTACTTGAAGGGTAAGAGAGTATGCTTTAACTGCGGTCAGAAGGGTCATATCGCACCGAATTGCCCTAGTCCAAAGAAGGGCGCATGCTTTATTTGTGGGTCGAAGGATCACTTTGCTCGGGATTGCCCTAAGAAAACTACAGGTGGAGCTAGTGCAGGAAAGGGGAACAGTAGTGGTGGCAATCTGACTATCACAAGACCGACGCAGCCCAATCAACCTACCGCTCGAACATTCAACATGACGGTGCAGGATGCTGTGCAGTCAAAAGATGTAGTGTCAGGTATCATTCCGGTCAATAGTGTAAATGCTTACGTATTATTTGATTCGGGAACTACTTGTTCATTTATATCCGATGATTTTGCTAGGAAATTAGAGTTACCTCAGGAAGAGTTAGATTACCCTATGAATATAGAAATTACAAATAGGGAAGTGATTCCTGTTAAGTTTATCCACAAGAACTATCAGATAGATATTAAGGGTCACGTGATGATGGTAAACTTAATCCCAATTCGTCTTGAGGAGTTTGACGTTATTTTGGGAATGGATTGGTTGTTCAACCATGGGGCAGTTATTGATTGTCAAAAGAAGTGTGTAAACCTTATGACTTCGTCAAAGATAGTGTTTTATGGTAGCAAGTCGCCTAGACAAACGAGTTGTCTGACGATGATGCAAGCCAGGAAAATGTTGAGACAAGGATGTGTAGGATATCTAGCCTACATAGTCGATACCCGAAAGGTGGGTGCAAAGCTGGAGGAGATACCGGTAGTTAGGGATTTTGCGGACGTGTTTCCTGATGATTTGCTAGGATTACCGCCAGATAGGGAAATTGAGTTTGTAATTGATTTAGCACCGGGTACAGCCCCTATATCAAAAGCCCCGTACCGAATGGCTCCAGTAAAAATGAAGGAGTTGATGGTGCAATTGCAAGAGTTGCTGGATAAAACGTTTATTCAACCGAGCGTTTCGCCGTGGGGAGCGCCGGTGTTATTCGTCAAGAAGAAGGACGGATCAATGCGTCTTTGCATTGATTATAGAGAGTGGAATAAGGTCACGATTAAAAACAAGTATCCGTTGCCAAGGATCGATGACCTGTTTGACCAATTAAAGGGAGCGAGATATTTTTCAAAGATAGATCTACGAAGTGGGTACCATCAGTTAAAGGTAAGAAAGGAAGACATACCAAAAATGGCATTTCGAACTAGATATGGTCACTATGAGTTTTTGGTGATGTCATTTGGTTTAACAAACGCACCTGCAGCGTTTATGGATTTAATGAATAGAGTGTTTAAACCATTTTTGGATAAATTCATAGTAGTATTCATAGACGATATTTTGGTATATTCCAAAACTTAGGAAGAACACGTGGAACACTTAAAGGTGACATTGGAGGTGTTAAGGAAAGAGAAATTGTATGCAAAATTTTCAAAGTACGAATTTTGGTTGGAGCGTGTTCAATTTCTTGGGCATGTTATCAATAAAGACGGGATTTCGGTGGATCCAGCTAAAGTGGAAGCTGTGATAAACTGGGATCAGCCGAAAACACCATCAGAAGTGAGAAGTTTCCTAGGTTTGGCAGGTTATTACATGCGTTTTATTCAAGATTTCTCCAGGATTGCCACTCCGTTGACGAATTTAACAAGAAAATCAGTGAAGTTCGTTTGGACAGAGAAGTGCGAAGAGAGTTTCCAAGAGCTAAAGAAGAGACTAAGTTCGGCACCTGTGTTGTCTTTGCCAGATGATACAAGAAATTTTGTGGTATATAGTGACGCATCGCATAAAGGACTTGGTTGTGTGCTTATGCAGAATCGTAAGGTTATTGCATATGCATCGCGCCAACTAAAAGATTATGAAAAAGGGTATTCGACCCATGATTTGGAGTTAGCAGCCGTGGTGTTTGCTTTGAAAATCTGGAGGCACTATCTCTATGGGGAGAAGTGTGAAATATATACAGACCATAAAAGTCTGAAGTATATTTTCACACAGAAGGATTTGAATATGCGACAGAGGAGATGGATAGAATTGATCAAAGACTATGATTGCAAAATTCTATACCATCCGGGGAAGGCTAATGTGGTTGCCGACGCTTTGAGTAGAAAAGGTCGGGAGAAACTATTTTTATTAACTGCTCAGGAGAAATCGTAGCGGAAATGGCTAAATTGGAGTTAGAGGTGAAGGGTCTGGCAGAGCCTAATGAAAAATTGTTTCAGATAGAAACGCAACCAACTTTGGTGGAAAAAGTGAAGAAAGCGCAACTTCAGAATGAGGAATGTGTTAAGATACAGAAAAGAGTGCTTGAGGGAGAAGAACTTAAATACAAAATCGACACCAAAGGGTTGCTGAGATTTGAAGGCAGAATCTGGGTTCCGTCAGTGTTGGAGATCAGAGAAGACATTTTGATTTTCAATACACCCGGGAAGTACAAAGATGTACCACGATCTTCGACAACATTTTTGGTGGCCAAACATGAAAAGGGAAGTTGCTGAGTGTGTTGCGAAGTGCTTAACTTGTCAGAAAGTCAAAGCAGAGCATCAACGACCAAGTGGTTTGTTACAGCCCTTGGAGATACCAGAATGGAAGTGGGAGCATATCACAATGGACTTTGTGGTAGGGCTTCCAACTACTCAGAAGGGTAATGACGCAATATGGGTCATAGTTGACAGATTAACAAAATCAACGCATTTCCTGCAGAACAAAGTCAGATTTACCCTGGATCAACTGGCCAAATTATACGTCAAGGAAATTATTTCGAGACACGGTGTCCCAGTATCAATTGTGTCGGACAGAGATCCACGTTTCACATCGAAATTTTGGAGGAGTCTGCAGGCTTGTTTAGGGACGCAGTTGAGAATGAGTACAGCTTACCATCCTCAAACCGACGGTCAGAGTGAAAGAACAATTCAAACGTTGGAGGATATGCTGAGAGCGTGCGTTATGGATTTTAAGGGCAACTGGGATGATCATTTACCCCTGGTCCAGTTTGCTTATAACAATAGTCATCACACAAGTATCGGTATGCCGCCCTACAAAGCATTGTACGGAAGGAAGTGCAGAACTCCGTTATGTTGGGACGAGGTTGGTGAACATCGCCTATTGGGACCCGAGCTAGTACAGCAAACTGCTGAAATTGTCAAGGTGATAAGAGCCAGATTGTTAGCTACTCAAGACAGGCAGAAGAAATATGCGGATCAGCATCGTCAAAATCGTGAATTTGAAGTTGGGAGTTTTGTGTTTCTCAAAGTATCTCCTTGGAAAGGAAAAATCAGGTTTGGTAAAAAGGGTAAACTCAGTCCGCGGTTTATTGGACCCTTTGAGGTGCTAAAAAGAGTGGGTGAGGTAGCTTATGAGGTAGCTTTACCTCCCGAGTTAGACCACATTCATAATGTCTTTCACATATCGGTGCTACGACCGTATAAGCCTGATTATAAACATGTGATAGAATATGAACCAATACAGTTTGAGAAAGATTTATCCTATGAAGAGATACCTGTACAGATAGTGGACAGGAAAGAGCAGGTTCTCAGAAATAAAGTGATACCTTCTGTAAAGGTAATCTGGAGGAACCACCGTGCTGAAGAAGCTACGTGGGAACTCGAAGAGAAAATGATGCAGAGTTATCCTTAATTGTTTGTTTAATCTTTGTATCACGATTCTAGGGACAAAATCTTTGTAAGGAAGGGAGAATATAACAGACGAATTAATTGCGTTGTGATTCTGGGGACAGAATCCTTTTAAGGAGGGAAGGATGTAACGAATGCGATTTTTGTGAATAAATAAAAATATTTATTGAATTATATAAATATTTTTTATTAATTTATTTATGGAGTAAAATAAATAATTTATAAAGTTGTGGTGAAAGAATTTATGTTAAATGTTATTTAAATGTGATTTGATGTGATTATTCTAATTTAATTTAATAATTAAATTAGATGATTAAATGATTTATTTGAATAGGATAATTTATTTGGTGTTATTGTTATTGGTTAAATAGAATTATTAATTAAAATTTAATTGAATTTATTTAATAATAAGTTTAATTAATTTAAAAGTGTGACAATTAAAACTATATAGTAAAATGGATTATTAAAATAAATGGAGAAAAGGTTTTATTTTAGTTAAACCAAACAAGGCCTTGTTACCCTTGGTTGGTAAAAAAATGGATTGTTTTATTGTGGTTCAACCAAACGATGCCTTGTAGCCTATGAAATTCCATTTTTCTTATTTTGAGTTTACCAAACATGGCCTAACTCTTTGTTTCTTTTAACTGACAAATTAAAATTAAAATACGTTAAAGTAGAGCCTTGAAGGTTCATCAGGTTGTTAAAAAAAACAGAGTTTAGCAAAGACATTAGAGAGAAGAGTGTAAAAAGAGAAGAATTTCTCTGTTAAAATTGGAGAGTGGAATTGAGAGAATCAAGAAGAAGGAGAGGAAGCTAAGGAAATCATCTTGTTTAGCATAAATGTATAATCCTTTTTAAAAGTTCTTCACTGTATTCTTATTACTTTACTGTATATGAATTTATTTGTTCAATGCATGAATTGCTTGATTGTAATTGATAGTAAGCATGCGTTAGTTGATTATATGATGTTTATAAACTAATTTGAAAGAATTAATCCATGAAAACATGTTTTAGAATGAAGTTTTTAGTTTTACAGAGTTTCACTTTCATGTATGGCATATATGTATGAAAATTGGTGCTCAAATTGATTATTAATCGGTAAATTGATTTGATTATGATAATATAATGAAAAACAAAGAGAATGTAAGTGGAATGGATTAAAATGGTTTACAGATGAATTTTCAGTGGTTGATTTCATTAAAATGGCTAAAACATGAATATTTTGTTTAAACAGTGAATTTTTGGGTTCTAATTAGTTGGTTATGTGTGTTATAATGGTTAAATTGGTTAGAAACATGTTGGGTAATTGTTTTATAACATATTTGATGTCTGAGTAAGTTTAAATTATGTGTTGGATGGTAGAATTTGGAAAATTTAGCCTAGAATGTCACTGGTTCGCGAATCTCTCGCCCCGGCGAGAGAAATGTACTGGAAATCTTCGCCCTAGTGAGAATATTGTTAAGGAAATCTTCGGCCCGGCGAAGTCTCGCCCCGGCGAGATTTTAGTTAAGTAAATTCTCGCCCCGGCGAAGGAACAGTAACTAAAATTTTAAATTTTTATTTTTATTTGTAATTTTGCTATGATGCTATAAACAAGTTTAAAACTTATATTAAGGTATAAAGTGACTAATAAGATACCACGATGGTTGTTAAGCAAGTACTTGTTGATTATCGAATGACAATCGAGATGTTACAATGAAATAGGATAAGATCGAATTTTAAAGTATATATTGTTCTGTAACTAATTATTGTTACCATTTTATAATCGAAATGTATAGGTCGATTAAGGAACGTAAATTATTTAAATCTGTAATCTACGCACGAGGCAAGTTTTCCTCCCTTAAACTTGTTATTTCCATTGAGCAAGATTATTAGCCTTAGCTTATTATTAATCAAGCAAGGTTGTTATCATGATTAAGTACTGAAGCTTTATTCCAGTTATTTGTTATTCGATCGTTGATTGTTGTTCAAACTTCGAACATGTCCCTTAAGACCTTTAGGGTATATCAAAGGGTATGATTGGGTATAATAAGTTGTACATGGAGATAGGTGAATGATCAACAAAGAATCTACCATGTCTAGTAAAAGATGTGAATGTCCAATGTGATTCGATAAATGACAACTTAGTAGTCCTTGGCTAAGGCAGAATGAAATTAGAAAGGAGTATCCCAACTACCATAGAGCTATAATCTACAGCTCTGATACCAACTTGTGACGCCCCCAAATTCTCTACACTTCCTATAGTAGATTTGGTGCTCACGTGATACTATATAACTATTAATATTCCATAATATATAACTTCTATCTATCCTGTGACACCCCCAAATCTAGGTTCTTCAATTCCTCAGATTTGGTGTTCACTATACCATTCATTCATATCTAGCTACCCATAATAGAGGACAATTTAAATTAAGTTAAATGAAAAATCTTCCCACAAAAGGGTTACATCTCTAATCTCTTAATCAAACAAATCCCAGGTTATCTAACCTTTATCACATCAATGCGGAATTAAAATATAAAATTAAATATGTCTTATTACAATAAAACATCAAATGAATAACAGGTCTTTAGCTATTTCTACATCTTGACCTTGCCCTTACTCGTGGACGGCTCGTCCGACTTTTCTGTCTTAGCTGCAATGTTTAATGTGTCGACGCCGGCAGGAATATTTGAAAGATCATTTTTTATGATGAGCCAATTAACTAGAGTCGCCAGTTGGTATATTTGAAATGGATGTACCAACTCATCCGAGTTTCATTTTTTGTAAATCGCTGGCTCATATGTGACTCCAAATTAATTGGTCTGCGAACTGAGATTCATAGAGTTCGGGGGCTTGCTTAAGCGAGGGGAAGGTGTTAGGCACCCCCCGACTTCCGTGAAACACGGTTACCACAATCTTGATGCTTTTCCTATCCTTTAATTCTTGAATGTGTGTGTGTATGTGCGCGCGTGTGTGTGTGCCTATGTGAATGTCGTGGTTAGTTTGCATGAAGAAACCATTTGGGTTTTGATGAAAAGTCGTGCTTTCTTTTGAGAATGCTTTAGAATGTCATTTGGCTTAACGAGAAAGCTTTATGAGAAAGGTTTGATTTTAATTGTCAAAAACTTATGAGATTTTCATTAGGTGTCGTTTTGGCAAAAACAAGAATTTTCTAAACCTTCGTCAAAATAGGAATCGAGATCTATACGTTGCTTTCGTAAATAGCACGGTGGGCAACTTCTAGGATCTCTTTAACCCTATGCACAAAGATTTAATAAAACGTTACTTATTTTTATAAAATCATTTTTGTGATGTTTGAAAACGATTTTTCCTTTAGCCTTCTCGTTAAATAGGAATCGACATTCATTAGCATTCCCAAATTTTAGCCTCGTGGTGCTAATAGCCTAGTTTGATTGATTTTATGAAAATCTTATCATTTAGCTTTGAAATCAATTTCGTGTCACAAAATCCAATCAAGCATAACCACGCATCGGGGCTATTGATGGGCATGTAAACCATCAAAATAACCCCAAACGCTTACAATCACAAGTTTCACTATTTCGGGGCCTTAAACCCGACCTCCGACTTGGTATCGTTTTAAGGCCCGACGATTACATATTTACAATGACGAATGCGTCTACCCGATTACATACATCCAAAAATGTCCATCATCGGATTTGGACCACGGGGTCGTGTTCCTAGGCTTACATCCGAACTTGTTGCACAACCGCAAAATGGATACAACGTAAATAAACAAACCTGGTATGCCTAATGCTCTAGGATATCTTACAATAACAATTCAAATACACTACAAATGACCCATTACCATAATAGCTAAAATTTGCACGAAACGGACATCATCGGGCTATTAGGGGGAATTTCATTCCGATGAACCCTCACTAATAGTCCCTAATCCATGGTTTCGCAATAACATGTAAGAAAACTACATTTAAGATAATTCGGATGACAAAACGCTTGACAAAAATGGTATAACAAAATGCTAAAACAAAGGATTCTTCACCTTGCAAATGATCCCCACAATATGTATGAATTTATGTATTGAGTAGAGTATCAAATATGAGGTGTAATAACACGAAATGGGTACAATTTCTCATTATTTCTCACTCTTTTCTCTCTTAATTTTTGTTGTTTTCTTGCTCTTTTTCTTCTTCTCCCGAACTGCTGTTGCTACTGGATTCTTTTTCTTGTTTCTGTATGCGAAATGGCCTGATAAGGCACTGCCAAGGGCAGCCGCAGATCAATCTGCAGCTGGCCGCAGATTGATCTGCGGCTGGCCCTTGGTTCTCCCCCCAGCCGTGCTCGAGTCCCGCGCGCTCGAGTCCCGTGTCGTCTCGAGTTCCGTCCTTGGCCGCGAATTGATCTGCGGCTGACTGTGCTGATTTTATCGTTTTTCGTGCTCTGACTGTTAGTTCCCGCTGAAGGGCTTGCATTCTGCAGTCCGAAAACCGCCGGGAAACGTGTCATGTCATTCGGGTAAGCACAGTGATCAGTAACCGACTCCCGACATTCGCTTGTTGTCGTGTCGGCTTTGATCTCGTCTCGTTTTGGTGGCTTTGAGTGTTCGTCTTTACGTCCACCTTTTATTCTCGTGTGCCGGGTCAATTGACGATTTTGCCCTCCTGTCAGGGTTAGTATAGGAAGTGCAAAATTTGGGTGTCTACAACTGCCCCTCTTTATCATGTTTATGAAATGTTAAATGAAATGAACAGGATAAAGAATAGACACTCGATGCATGAATGACAGTGCACAAGAATGACAATACATACGTGATGCAACACATATGACTTATGATGCAACGTAAGATGCAATGGATGCAAAATATTCGTAAAAGGGTGTCAATGCGGATGATCATCTCGTCGGGGCCGGGTTTCGTCGCCGGTCACCTATCTCGTAATCGCCGGTTGTCGTCGCCGGTCGATCGTCTCGTCGTCGCCGGTTATCATCGCCGGTCGATCGTCTCGTCGGGGCCGGATTTCGTCGTCGGTCACCCATCTCGTAATCGCCGGTTATCGTCGCCGGTCGATCGTCTCGTCGGGGCCGGGTTTCGTCGCTGGTCACCCATCTCGTAATCGCCGGTTATCGTCGCCGGTCGATCGTCTCGTCATCGCCGGTTATCGTCGCCAGTCGATCGTCTCGTCGGGGCCGGGTTTCGTCGCCGGTCACCCATCTCATAATCGCCGGTTGTCGTCGTCGTTCGATCGTCTCGTTGTCGCCGGTTATCATCGCCGGTCGATCGTCTCGTCGGGGCCGGGTTTCGTCGTCGGTCACCCATCTCGTAATCGCCGGTTATCATCGCCGGTCGATCGTCTCGTCGGGGCCCGGTTTCGTCGCCGGTCACCCATCTCGTAATCGCCGGTTATCGTCGCCGGTCGATCGTCTCGTCATCGCCAGTTATCATCGTCGGTCGATCGTCTCGTCGGGGCCGGGTTTCATCGCCGGTCACCCATCTCGTAATCGCCGGTTATCATCGCCGGTCGATCGTCCTGCGAGTTCCGGGTCTCGTATCCGATCACTCGATCGAATTGAGAAGTGGTGTTCGACATCAGATTCATCAAAATCTCGTATTTTATTACCAAATTATGAGTCAAATGGGCTTTAGGATCGATTAAACTTGCATTGGACCAAGGGGGGATCACTGGGCCCAGCCGCAGATGGATCTGCGGCTAGCCGCAGATGGATCTGCGGCCAAGATCGGGGTTATAAGCGGCCAGCCGCTTCCCAGATCTGTCACTTTCATTCGTACCCCACGCGATTTTTAGACCTTTGCACGCCCCTTTTGCCGAGTTTTCCAACCTTTTTTGCAAAACCGCTCCGGTTAGATCGATCTACGCGTTACAGGTAACATTTTGACCGATTGTTTTCCAATTTCGTCAATGTTTTGCTATACATTTGGCTATTTGCATGCTTAGAGATAAAATGTATGCTTTATAATGCTATGCTATGTATTATTATATATACATGCTATGTATCAACTGTGTGAGTCCTATTTTATGCTCATGATGCGGTCACACATATATGTTGTTTCTTTTTTTAGAGAAAATCATGCATTATGGTCCTTTACATGTTGCACTTACCCATATGAATGCAATTTTGACCTGTTGTAGCTTGGATTCTTTGAAAAACATGCTTGGCTATGCATGGGATGTCCATTTTACAGACGGAACTTTGCCGATTTTTTTTTCATGCACATATAATAGACATGCATCATGTTGCATTAATTCTACGACGAGTATTGGAATATTTGTGACATAATTCAAAAAAGGGAATTTACCTTCCTCCTTGCCTGTTCTATTCCAGCTATGGATCCCGACGCTCCTAGTAGCTCCTCTGCGTCTCGGACCTCGGGCGTTCGCCGCCGTAGGGCTGCACCTACCCCTGCCTTGCCCCAGACCCGTCAGGCTCGCCGACTGGCGGAGGCTGTCATCCGTCCCGATTACCCAGACGTTGAGGAGGCTGCTCTTCTGGACGTTGTGGTAGAGGGGCCATCCTCTAGCACACCAGCTCCATCTCCTCATCGCGCCCTGTCTGGCGCATCTGTGTAGATACCTGATCTATTGGGTCGGGATCTTAGTGATCACCCCTCAGCATCTCTCGTGGGTAATGAGGTATATTCAATTCTATTATGATTTTATTCTCAATTTCTCAATTCTCGTTCTATCTGGACTGACGCATTGGTGATTGCCACAGGTGCCCGAGTTTACTCAGCCGAGGGGTAACTAGTTCAACATCTACTCCCTCTATACCGCTTTGCACAGTGATTACCGAGCGGTGGTGGATTCCTGGGGCTTTCGTCACTTCTTCACCATCATTCCCCGTCAGTGCCCCTGGGGTTATATGCGGGCTCTGTCCGAGAGATGGTTTCACCAGACCCAGTCCCTTCACCTTTTGGACTGTGAGGTCGTGCTGACTCCCTGGGACTGGAGGTACATCACGGGTATCGAGTTCACTGGATCCCGCGTCCCTCTGGATCTTGATATCACTCCAGCAGAGGTCAGACTTTTACTGGGTTTCGCTGCCGATGATCGGGTCTTCAAGGCCCGCAGCATTCGGTCTGGAGCTTTAGCCGTGGACGCTGTTGGAGGCATATATGCGACACCATTCCCAGCAGATCGGGCCACTCGTGATATTCTGCTTCGACGTCTGTTCCTGACCATCATGAGGGGTTGTTTCCTAGGGAACAACTCCTCTACCATTCATTTCAGCGTCGTCAGAGCTGTCAGGGATGTAGACCGGATCGGTGACTATGACTGGGGGTCCTTCACATTTGCTTATTTCCTCCACGGTCTTTGTCTAAGCTCGGAGGGTCAGACAGATGCTTGGCTCGGATTCTACCACTTTCTGCTGGTGAGCCTTCTTTTCCTCTTTTCTTACCGTACTTCCTTTCATTTCATTTCTCTTTTCTGCATTGGTTGGTTACTCATGCCTTTCCTTGTTTCTGTTCACAGTTCTGGGCCTACGAGCGACTTCCGTGCCTGAGGCCTGTCACTACTCTTGGCCTGGACACTTATCCCCGGGGTCGGCGATGGCATCACAACACCTTAGAGGAGGTCCCTGTATTTGGCAGCTTTGCACACTGCCGCATTCAGCTGGAGCTGATCACCACTGCAGATGTCGTCTGGACTCCTTATCTTTCGGAGCATCTGGCTGTGGGGTTCACTGATGGATATCCTTCTGGCCCGGAGTTCGCACTTTCCACCCGCCGCCTTACTCTGCAGAGTGTTGGGGGCTGGGTGATGTATCTGGGAGAGCGCGCATTCAGGTGCGTCACTGGAGAGATCCGCATCCCGCACTCCCTTCCTTTCACTACCTCCTGGCCGTTGGATTCTCAGCCTTCGGAGATCATGCTCGCGGGGGAGGATGGTCGGATGCTTTCTACTGGTCCCACTACGAGCGAGGCCTTTCGCATCTGGTGGGTGCCCCGCACCATCGGTCCTCAGACTCGGGCCACATTCTTTCTTGGAGACATGGTTCCCGGCTCGGTGATGATGACCGATTGGGCTGCCTGCGTTCGGAGTCCCACTCACGCTGAGCAGATTGCCACGCTGACCCGCCAGGTGGAGCAGTTATCCCTATATCTTCGGGTGTTAGGCCGGACCCCAGAGGATGCTTACGCCTACGATCCTGACAGTGCGGGTTATGATGCAGGCCCGAGCTCATCTGATGCCATAGCGTAGCCATACATTCCTGACATGAATTTTGGACCTCCGACTTCGACGACTCCAGGGGATCAGTTCGAGGATCCCGCCTTCTTGGATGACCTTACCTTTGACTAGATTAGGCTAGGATATCACTTTTGTACCTGCACCTGTTTAGATTTCTTTTCCATTTCATGCACTATGTATTGAACTTTTTATTCATTTATGCACAGTTTTTTTTTATCCTTATGAAATTCAATTGCTCTATTATTAACTGTCCGATGCATGCTTTTATTTATGGATAGAGAATGACCCATGTACAGTCTTTTTGATACTATTTTTTCACAGATGTCGTCCTCAGATGTCGTGGTACGTTTGGATTCCATTCCTCCCATAGGGTTGGTCGGCAGTCTCCTCCGCTGGTTGGACAGTTTATCGCCGGCCGACAAGGTTATCGCAGATGGCCTTTTGGGACATTTTTGGTCCTTGTTATCCTTTCAGGTGCCATCGGGCTTTGTGGATGGTATTCTGAGCTATTGGGCCCCCGCCCGTCAGGTGTTCCGGTTAGGGACAGTAGAGCTCACCCCCACCCTCGAGGAGTATGCTCGCCTCACCGGCTTGCCTTTGGATGGTCCTTGTGCTAGGGTTACAGCTGGTTCTATGCGCCGTCAATTCTTGACTTTCACTGGTTTGCGAAGGGCTGTCTTGTTATCGGTGATCACATCAGACCATCTGGTTCCCCTTCATTTCTTGATTGACCGATTTGGCTCACCCGACAGTTTTCACCTATTTTCTGGTGATTTTTCCGTGTCTGAGGAGCGCCGGGGTGTTTTGAGAGTAGCCGTTTTGATGGCCTGTGTCATTTCAGTTTTGTACTTGCCAGCTGGACCCGATTAGTTGGATATGCGAGTTGTCGCGGCCGTTAGAGCCCTTCAGGAGGATCACACCGTTCTTCCCATGATATTGGCAGATACCTACATGTCAGCTTCATACTGTCAGTCTTTCCGAGGCAGGGTATTCAGAGGGAGCTCTACTTTGCTGTACGTGTGGTTTATGAGCCATCTCAGCCCCATTGGCCATTTCCGTCGCCAAGGGTTTTGTTTCAGCCATGACATAGCCACGCAGTTTTCGTTTCGTCCCGTGAGCTGTACTGATGCGGCCTCCTGGGTATCATTTTTGTCGGTTATTGAGGATCCTTTTCATCTCTGGGTCTACTCGGGTTATTGCTCCTTTTTGAGCTTCTTGACTCACGCGCCCAACCTGGATTTCATCCCTATTGCTGGCCTGAGGGGCGTGACGACTTATCATCCCCTGGCGGTTATGGGGCAGTTTGATCAGACATAGGACTTTCACCTCTTCACGGGCACGGCCGACTACCGATTCCTTATATCATCCCAGATAGAGAGAGATCTGGTGCGGGTATATGATCTTTGGTCCCGCAGGATCCTTGCCGAGTATAGTGACAGTTGCCCCATCCAGACATTCGCTTATGTGCAATGGTTGCGCGGAGATTCGGATATGGTTGGTTTGAGCCGGACTGGGGCCTTTGATGACTCTGGAGTGATTTTCCCAGATGATACCACCGATCATTCCATCTTAGCTGATTCTGCCCCTAGTCGGGTCACTGAGGATACCCGACTCCGCCTGGCCTTGATTACTACTGAAGCTCAGAGGGATGCCGCTCTTGCTGAGAGAGATGACGCCATTCTGGCTAGAGACGCTGTCATTGCTGACAGGGACGCCATTATATTTCAGACCAGGGCAGTTATAGATGCTCATTCCGGGACTGTCAGCCGAGCCACTGCTTTACTGGATCGCATTGACATGATGGGGCAGCAGATCGCAGGGGATGCTGATGCTTCAGATCTATCCACCACTTTATCCATCCTGCTTCAATTAGTTTCAGATTTGTAGATCGTTTTATTTCCTGCATATACTATGTTAGTTTCATCGGTTATTGAAAGAGAAATCTTGTAACAAAATGACTTATATATGTAGACATGCATTTAAATTTAGTTATTTCCCTTTTTGTCGTATCGTTGCCTTTCATTTGATCTACATTTTATCCAGCTAACCATGATTTTGACATTTTGCCTTCTTTCTCCTCTCAAATCTTGATGGAGATTGGACAGATATTGCCGCACACCCTGTCGATTTCATTGGACTGAGTCTTAGATTTTGGCTAACTGTTTGGTTGGGCTAGGTTTATGTTACTCGGGATGAATCTGATTAGGGCTGGTATCGGGAAGGTTTTGAGGGTATAAGAAGGCTTTTTCTGGCTGTTGGGAATTGGTTTTTCTTTTGGTTAGAGAAAGGATTTATTATTTTTTAAGGAATCGGACCGCGCCATGATGGCTGCCTACGTACCCCCCCCCAAGTTGGGAGATCAGGTCCTACGTAGTTCGTTCCTCAAAGAAAAAGGAGAACTGAGGATTCAAGCGTAGAACCGCTTCACCGAATCGGAATTGAGGGGTTGTGGAAATACCTCACCATCCATTTCTTGCAATATGAGGGCTCCTCTGGATAGCACTTTCTTAATCACAAATGGTCCTTCCTAGTTCGGGGCGAACTTCCCCTTGGCTTCGTCTTGACAAGGCATGACTCTTTTTAGCACCAAATCATTTTCCTTGAACTTCCGAGGTCTTATCTTTTTGTCGTATGATTGAGAGATCCTTTGTTGGTATAACTGACCGTGCCAAACAGCAGCCACCCTCCTTTCATCAATTAGGGCCAATTGGTCGTATCGACTTTGCATCCAATCCTCCTCACTCATCTGAGCATCGATCAATATTCTGAGGGACGCCATCTCAACCTCCACTGGCAGAATAGCCTCCATTCCATACACCAAAGCGTAAGGGGTTGCCCCTGTAGAAGTACGTGTTGACGTTCGGTATGCTAGCAGGGTGAGGGGTAGCAGATCCGGCCATCCCCGATGATTAGCAGACATTTTTGCCATGATCTTCTTGATGTTCTTATTTGCAGCCTGATAGACTCCACGGCACGCTTGCGTGAGGTGGTCGTCGCCCGGATCGTTTCTAACAAGTTGATAGGATGGATAGCTTGCAACACCTTAACCCCTCGCCTATATGTAGACGGTAATCTTGGTACAATTGCTTGCAAATGAAGTTTGCGTAGGATGGACACCAACGACACCTCGACCCCTCACTTATGTTGAAGCGGTAATCTTGGTACAATCGACGATTGATGCGGTAGAAGACGCCACACACAACTATGATTGGTTGTATGATAAGTCGATTATGAATCTCAAAGAAGAACTAAGGAACACTTAGGAATTCTCAAAGAACCACAAGTAGAGAAACAAAACTCACAATAATGATGATAATCTGAATATTAATAAATGAATTCAAGTTTACAATAGCACCTATTTATACTAGTTTTAGAAACAAACTAGAAGCTTCTAGAAGTACACACTCTTTGAAATACAAGCACACAAATATGGAAATGTTGCAATCAGAACACATGTAATTGATCCTAAATACTGATATCATGTTTTGGATGAAGAAGGTTCGAAAATCAAGAAAGTCAAAAAATGACAAATTGCATCCAGGGGGTTCTCGTCGGGGCGAGAGTTTTGAACTGATTTTCCTCGCCGGGGCGAGAAAATTGGCTTGATATTACTCGCCGGGGCGAGACCTCGTCGGGGCGAGAAACTTGGCTGGGAAATCCTCGCTGGGGCGAGACATCCTATTCCAAGCAAACTGCTTCCTTTTAATTTTCTGATCCGCTACATCCGTTTGCAAGGTGTTTATGGTGCACACGCACTTGGAATCCATTCCCAAAACTGCTATACTCGAACCATTATGGATCCAAGCTATTTGAATCAAACTCCATGATGAACGCCATGTGGTATAGCTAGAATTTGTTTCCGCCATTGCATGATGGTTTGGTTTGTATCGAGTTGGTTGTGTCGAACAAATGTCATAAAATTCTGACCCCCTCATGCTTATATCATCCCCCTCCTCTTCACAAGGATTTATCCTCAAATCTACCATTTCCCTCTCTCGAAAAGGATTGTTCCACACCTCGGACTCTACATCAAAACAAACTAAGTTAACAACTGAAATGTAACTTATGAAAACACATGCATATGTAATAAGATAAACGCAAATACAAATCTGAAAAGTTCTGTCCCTTCTTGAGTCAAATATCATCATATAGATCTTCCTTTGAAACATATATTTCCATTTACGAATTCCTAGATGAAAATGCTTCCTTGTGATGATGACTCGTACTAATACCCGTTTCAATTCACCTGGGTCAAATACCCATTTTTGTAAGCTTGCACATCGTATGTGTAAATACACACGAATTCCTGGATTAGACACAAATGATACCAATTGATAGTCTCCTCCTGGATCTAGTATCAGCACATAGTACAATTCACATTCCATCAATTTACATTTTTGAATCCCTGGGTCAAAAAATCAATTTGAGGATCTCGTGCATTTGTAAATACAAGATTTTCAACGATCCTGGATCAAATATTAGTTGTTGAAACTCATCACGTTGTTCAAGTAAGCACTCTTGAATTCCTGGGTTAAACACAAAATAACACCAATCAATATGAATCTTTTGTATAATCAAGGGAAACTCAAGAAACTCAAATTCATATGTATAGTCTACTAATTCAAAATTCAAATTACTTCCCTGTAGACTCTCAATATAATGTTTGAATGGATCTACCCAACAAACCATGATTTTATCCTCGGAGAGTAAGATCCCATCTCGCATCTTCAAAACACAAACAATCTTTTCCTCTCCATTGATAATAGCAACTTCAACTTTAACTAATGATATCAATGGAATCGAAATATCACTTTCAATCTTACAAGATGAAAACTCACTAGCATATATATGATTGTCACATCCAAACTCACTAAATGCTAAGGAATCTCCACAAATGTCGAAACAACTAGGAATATCATCAAATGATAGTTTTTCACGCAATGAATTTTGCTTTGGTGAAATAATACCAAATGATAATAGCTCATGCAATGATGATTGTTCTAATGAGAAATCAAGCAAAGATTGACTAGCATAAAAATCTAACTCGGCATTTGGATAAGAAAGCTTAGAACTAATTTCATGCCAACTAGAATTTTGAAATTGAGGAGAAATATCATGATCATAAACTAACTCCACAAAGTTCAAATATCCTCCATAATTTATGACAAAAACAATTCTATCTTCAAAATAGCTAATCACAAATTTACCAATGGAAGCATGCAAAACATGTTTTAGATAACTCATGAAAACACTAGATGCATCAGTTAATCTAACAGAAATAACTACCCATCTATATAAGTTACATGTTAACACAATTTTCCCTTTTTCACAACCTATCTTGCTAATTTGATTAGGCATTGTAATCACATGATTATTATCTAATGTAGATAAAATATAAGTATTATGCAATTTATCAAACATATTATCCAAGTAAAGAAAATAACAACGATACTTGTTTACCAATGTAAAATCGACAAACATGCTCGACGCCTCATCCCACTTAGGTATTATGATCTCATCAATAGCACATGTACTCACGACTTCATCCACGATACCTTCCTCTATCAACTCACCAACTTGCCTCGGTGACTCCTTCGTCTCTTCAAGAACACCAATAGCTTGACGGGATATGGAATGATAGTGGTAGGTATATAATCCTTCACCTGTATAAGAGAAACAACAGGACTAGACAAAACAGAGTTATTTTGGTTAGTATCCAAAAGCGTTGTCTTGTACGAATGTACAGTCATTGGCTTTTCAAAATACAACTCACTTTCAATTCCACTCTCTTTTTCATAGCTACTTATTTTTCTTTCTTTTTCTTTTTGCTCATTCTCTCGTTTGTTTTTCTCTCGAGTATTTTCTCTCTCATTCTTTTCATTCTTTTCTTTTTCTCTCTTTCGATTACAATCCTTTTGTACAATCATTAAATCTTCATGAACTTCATCATGTTCATTGGAACCTAACAATTTTCCTTGGACTGCATACTCGATTCCATCGTCTTCCTCCTTCGGCTGATCTTGCTCTTTTTGTGCCTTAAGAGTGACTTGTTGTTTCAAATGATCATTCTTTAACAAATTATATGTTCTCATGATGTCCTCGAATGATATTGGTTTCACATACGCTCTAGGAGTTTCGCGAGGTTGTTTCCGATGCGACTCCTCATGACTTTGAACCCTCTTTTCATCCTCCCAAGTGGCTCGCCTTGAAGGTTACTCTTTATGCCTTGGAGATACATATTCATTCCTCTTGCTAGGTTGTACTGGAGCATACCGCCTTCTCATCACGGTTTTCAACTCTTTCTATGTATCGATCGGAGATTCTCCATATTTTCTCCTATCACGTTCAAATTGAGCCCACCATGTACGTGCATCACCGGATAAATCTAGGACTGCAAGTTTGAACTTCTTTTGCTCGGAGTATTCATGAAAGCTAAACTCTCGCTCCTTTCCTTTCTCCCAACTTAGATAAGCTTCGGGATCCGCTCTACCTTGAAAAGATCCTTTTTGCCAATAATTATTTTCACATTTATATCCATACATGCTTACTGCAAAACAAAGGTTAGTACATAAATAAAATTTCCTCACACACTCCCTCGCGTGTTTCGCTCCAACAATGTAATGAAACGCTCGTGTATCGCTCAAATGGCTTTTATTCTCAATTAAACTTACTACTCTTGCCTTTTTCCGCTCGTAGTTCTCACTAATAGGTTCTTTTCGAATTCTCACAAATATTACCTCAATTCTCTAATTACAAACCAATAATAACTTATCAAGAACACAATATAGAAAGTACGACTCTTCACAAGACTTCCAAACGCCAAATATGATTCTTGCACATGAAAATCCCAATGATAGCAATTCAACAATACAAATTTTCTGCTATATATATTTTTATGCAGTTTTTGTTTTTTTTTTACTATAATTCAACAATAGAAGTAAAGATAAGTAACTTGATAGGAAACTTAGCTTTGATACCAAATGATAGACTCCACGGCACGCTTGCGTGAGGTGGTCGTCGCCCGGATCGTTTCTAACAAGTTGATAGGATGGATAGCTTGCAACACCTTAACCCCTCGCCTATATGTAGACGGTAATCTTGGTACAATTGCTTGCAAATGAAGTTTGCGTAGGATGGACACCAACGGCAATCTTGGTACAATCGACGATTGATGCGGTAGAAGACGCCACACACAACTATGATTGGTTGTATGATAAGTCGATTATGAATCTCAAAGAAGAACTAAGGAACACTTAGGAATTCTCAAAGAACCACAAGTAGAGAAACAAAACTCACAATAATGATGATAATCTGAATATTAATGAATGAATTCAAGTTTACAATAGCACCTATTTATACTAGTTTTAGAAACAAACTAGAAGCTTCTAGAAGTACACACTCTTTGAAATACAAGCACACAAATATGGAAATGTTGCAATCAGAACACATGTAATTGATCCTAAATACTGATATCATGTTTTGGATGAAGAAGGTTCGAAAATCAAGAAAGTCAAAAAATGACAAATTGCATCCAGGGGGTTCTCGCCGGGGCGAGAGTTTTGAACTGATTTTCCTCGCCGGGGCGAGAAAATTGGCTTGATATTACTCGCCGGGGCGAGAAACTTGGCTGGGAAATCCTCGCCGGGGCGAGACATCCTGTTCCAAGCAAACTGCTTCCTTTTGATTTTCTGATCCGCTACATCCGTTTGCAAGGTGTTTATGGTGCACACGCACTTGGAATCCATTCCCAAAACTGCTATACTCGAACCATTATGGATCCAAGCTATTTGAATCAAACTCCATGATGAACACCATGTGGTATAGCTAGAATTTGTTTCCGCCATTGCATGATGGTTTGGTTTGTATCGAGTTGGTTGTGTCGAACAAATGTCATAAAATTTTGAGCCCCTCATGCTTATATCACAGCCTCCACCGCCCCATTCATCTTAGGACGGTAAATGACAGAATTGAGGTGTTTGATCTTAAACTGGTCGCATAATCCCTTCATGAGGGCATTGTTCAAATTCTTGGCATTGTCGGAGACCAAAACCTCAGTTTGCCCGTATCGACAAATGACATTATTCCTGATGAAACCGACGATGACCTCCTGAGTTACTTTGGGGAAAGAAGCTGCTTCTACCCATTTGGTGAAGTAATCGATCATGACAAAAATGAATCGGTGACCGTTGCTTGCTTTGGGCTCTATCGGTCCTATTACATCCATTCCCACATTGAAAATGGCCACGGGGAAGTCATGCAGTGCAGTTCATTGGGAGGCGTGTGGATCACATTACCGTGCGCTTGGCATTGGTAACACCGTTTGACATGATCATCACAGTCGGCTTTCAGCGTTAACTAATAATGCCCCGTTCTCAAGATCTTTTTGGCCAGCATCGGTCCACTCATGTGTGGGCCACACACTCCACCATGTATTTCGTTCATAATCCCTTGGGCCTGTACCTCATCTACGCATTGTAACAGTCCCAACCCAGCATCCCTCTTGTAGAGTGAATCCCCACTCGGGTAAAATTTCATTGCCATCTTTTGAATTCTCATCCTCTCAGCTCGGCTTTCCTGGTCGGGAATGGATCTATCTCTCAGAAATTCCCTTATGTCGTGATACCAAGGCTGCCCCGGCATAACCACCTCGTCTGATAATACTGCAACATGTTCCTCGTATGCCGGGGTATTCTGTACTGCTATCTCAATCTGTGGAACATCCTTTCTTTTGATTATATGGATAAAGGAAGCCAGGGTTGCCAACGCATCCGCAAAATCATTCCGTCCCCGGGGAATATGGCGGAAAGTGATATCTTCGAACTCTTGCATCAACTGGGTAACACAACGATGGTATGGAAGTAGAAGCTCTTTAGTGTTGTACACCCCGATCGCTTGTCTGATTACCAGTTCTGAATCCCCAAACACCGCTAACCTCTTCACTCCCATATCGCGGGCAAAACGGAGTCCCAATATACACCCCTCGTACTCAGCTGTATTGTTTGAATTATTGAACTGCAATTTAGTAGCCACAGGGTATTGCTCTCCGGTGATAGAGACCAGTACTACTCCGGCTCCTGCCCCCTCAGCATTCATGGCACCATCAAAATACAGCTTCCAGAACTGTCCCTCGTCATCACATTTCGTGTGTGATACCCAAAATATATCTTCGCCCGGCAGAGGAATTTCTAACGGCTCCATCCCTCCTGACGGGGTTTCTGCCAACTGATCTACAATTCCCTGCCCTTTCATGGCTTTCTGAGTTACGTATACCATGTCGAACTGTTGTAAGATTAACTTCCATCTTGACAGTCGACAGTTCAGCATGGGCCTCTCAAAAATATATTTCAGGGGATCCACTCTCGATATCAGGTACGTAGTATGCCCATGGAGGTAATGCTGTAATCTCCCTGCAGCCCAGGCCAAAGCACAACCGATTTTCTCGATGGGAGTGTAGTTCTGTTCACATTGGCTAAATCTCTTACTGAGGTAATAGATGGCCTGCTCTTTACCTGCTTCATTTTTCTGTCCCAGCATACATCCCATCGCGATGGCATTGACCGATATATACATAAACAGAAGGATCCCGTCCTTCGGGGGTACCAGCACTGGTGCCTCTGTCAGCTGCTTTTTGATGGTCTGAAAAGCCTTCTGACATTGCTCATTCCATTCTTGGGAAGCACCTTTCCTTAACAGTTTGAAAATTGGCTCGCATGTAGTCGTCAAGTGGGATATAAAACGGCTGATGAAGTTTATTCTTCCAAGGAATCCTCTTATCTCCTTCTCTGTGTGAGGTGCCGGCATATCCACAATGGCCTTAATCTTTGCTGGATCCAACTCAATGCCTCGATCACTAACCAGGAATCCCGAGAGCTTACCCGACTGCACTCCGAAAGCACACTTTGCTGGATTGAGCTTCAAATTATACTTTTTGAGCCGATCGAATAACTTTTTAAGATGGGTTATATGGTCAGATTCTACCCTTGACTTCACGATAATGTCATCCACGTAGACCTCTATCTCCTTATGCATCATGTCATGGAACAGGGCCATCATGGCTCTCTGATAAGTAGCCCCCGCGTTTGTGAGACCGAAAGCCAATCGTCTATAGCAGAAAGTGCCCTAGGGGGTGATGAACGCGGTCTTTTCCCGATCTTCTTCCGCCACCATTATCTGATGATACCCCGCAAAGCAATCAACAAAAGAGTACATCTCGTACTGGCTGTGTTATCCACCAGGATGTGTATGAAAGGCACCGGGAAGTTATCCTTGAGACTGGCCTTATTTAGATCTCTATAATCTACACATACCCTCACCTTCCCTCCAGGCTTAGCCACTGGGACTACATTGGACAGCCATTCTGGGTAAGTGGACACCATAATGATTCCCGCCCTGAACTGCTTGATGATCTCTTCCTTCACTTTTAAGCTCCACTCAGGTTTCAACTTCCTTAGTTTCTGCTTGACAGGCCTGAAACCCTCCTTGATGGGCAACCGGTGTACCACAATGTCGGTGGACAATCCGATCATATCCTCATGATACCAGGCAAAGACATCCTCATATTGGCTTAGCAACTCAGTTATTTCTGCTTTCTGGCTAGGGGTGAGGTCCGTCCCTATCTTGAGTTCTTTTGGCTTGTCAGGGGTTCCGATATCTATAGTGATGGTTTGGTCTAAGTTGGGTTTGGGTTTATCCTCGACCCATCCTTTGATCTCGTCAGGCGCGTCGTCATAATCTGTCTCGTCTTGCTCAATGCCCATTAAATCGAAATCCAGCTCAATGTCAAAATCATAATCATCATTCAAATTTGAAAGACCGTTTGTTAGGCAAGGATTACTCAAATTAGTACACCTGACATGAAACAAAATACTTATCATATATAAGTTATTTTTCACAACGATCACATTTTCAGATAACATGAAGAAACGACATAATTATGCAAAATACAAAACAACAAAAATAAACTTCTTCATCCTCCCATCCTCTGGGGTCTACCATCCTGATGTCGGGTTTTACCCTTGTTTGGATATCACTGGTTTCATGGTCCAATTGTCGACGGTTAGGTCAGATGAAATGCGCTGGATAAAAGGGGGCCTCACATCGGACACTTCCCCGATGATTACGGCTACGTCGCCTGAATCCCTCTTCCTACCTTCTTCAAGAATAATTAGCCCTGCCCAATCGATGACGGGCACATCTTGTTGGGCTCCCGGTGGCGTGACAACATCCGTCCCCTCTTCATTGCTTGTTAATTGTCCAGGGAAATAGCACCTGGTTTCAAACTTTTGTGCGACCTCCTGTAGGAAACTTTCCCTTTTGGTCGACTCATCACTTGCGGGGGTTAATTCTTCATCCCCTAACTCAATCACAGGCTCGCTAGTCCCCTGTTCATTATTGACCTTGGTCACCGGACTGCCAGCCAGTCGAATCGGGGTCGCGTCTTGACGACGCCTCTGTGTTGTGCCTTCAGGATATCCCAACCCTGCTTTACCTATCTGATGGGGTAGTTGAATGGGCTCGGTGATTCCTTGACTGCTTTTTCCTAACCCCTGTCCAGGCTAGAATTTCATTTTCATCATTTCCTTTGCAACGAAGGTAAGTTCTGGAGAGACCTTAGGTTTCACGGCTGGGGTTCCCAGGCATCTGTAGTGGGGAGTGCTGATTTCCAGTGCCTGAAAACTGGCAGGTGCCGCCGACTCGTCCACATTAATCACAGGCAGGCCATTCCTGGGAGGAGAAGGGTCATCACACTCCGCTGAGATCGTCACCAGATTCCCATCGATGATAAGTTTGATTTGCTGGTGTAGCGTGGAAGGAACTGCCCCGGCCATGTGTATCCACGGCCTCCCCAATAACAGGTTATAACTGGCCGCAATGTCTAGGACTTGGAAACAGATATCAAAAGTACAAGGTCCTATTTCCACCGGCAATTCTATCTCTCCAATTGTATCCCTCCGAGAACCATCGAAGGCTCGCACCACCACATGACTGGCCCGTAGGCGCTTGGGATTGATGTTCATCTTCTGCAATGTACTGAGGGGACAGATATTCAACGCCGATCCTCCATCAATCAACACCCCATTCATGACATAACCTGAGGAGATTACCGCAATATGCAACGGTTTTCGATGCCCCCTTCCCTCCTTGGGGATATCGTCATCTGTAAATGATATTACATCACTCTCCAACAGGTGGTCCACCTGATGGCCGAAACCCTCCTTGCTAATTTCTTTGGGAACGTATGCCTCCTCCAGGACTTTCGGCAGGGTTTTGCAGTGATCATTGGACGATAATACCAAGTCCATGATTGATGTCAGGGTCGACTCCTCGCTTAATATCTCGATCCCCCTTGTTTCCGGATGATCCATCCTTCTTAAGAATTCCAGGGCTTTCTCCTCGGATATTTTTTCATCTTTCTTCATCTTGCTTTCAAGGACTCGTCCAAGAAGATACAAAGGATTCTCCCTTGTTGTCACAGAAGCACAATTGGTCGCTTCCTCTGGCAACCCCCCATAATTCCATGGTACCGTCTTCAGACTGCTGACAGGGATTTACGGTCTCGCTGCAAGGATGAGGGGTTTCGGAGCCGCCAACTTGACAGGTCCCTCTGTGGTATTTCTACTTACACCCGTCAACCTAATGGGCGCTCCCCGTGCACTCCCGTGATCACTTATCATGTTGATCATTTCCTCAATTTTCTTCACATAGTTCAGCCTTGACGGCCCCTCGGCTTCACTGGTCTCTGCCATATTGACTCCATCATGCCTTGGCAGGGGATTGACCTTAACATTTGGGGAGTCTGGCTGTTCCACCACAATTTCCCCACTATCAATCAAGTTCTGAATTCTGTGCTTCAGCGTCCAACAGTCCTGCGTATCATGACCCGGGGAACCTGAGTGATATGCGCATCGCTTGTTTGGGTCAAACCTTCTTCCCTTCGGGTCACTTGGGGGTGCCAAATCGACTATCTTCTTTTGGGCTATCAATACCGCTAAAATCCGCTCGAGAGGATCCCCGAGTGGGGTGAATACTCGACTTTGCGAGGTCTCGAATCTCCTTCGCCCTTCCGCCCTCTGATCAGTGAAGTTAGGCTGTCGGGATGGCCCCACTCTCTGCACCTGTACTGGAAGATTGTTTTCTGCCTTTCTAGATGACCCCTGTAGGATGAGGGAAACATCCTCCTCCTTTTTCTTTTGCACCCTACGGGAAGTGCTGCCATAATTTCCACTCTGTATTTGTTCTACAGCTGTTTCCAAAGCCGTGAAATCCCGGATTTTGCCAGATTTCAAACCCATATCCACCATTTCTCTGTGTTTAATCATCTCGGCAAAAGGCCTACCAATCTCTGGTATAACCCGCTCATAATAAGGTGCCTCTTGAATATCCACGAAGGTCATCACCATCTCCGACTCGCTCATGGGGGGATTCACCTGTGCGGCCATACCCCTCCATCGTTGTGCATAATCCCTGAAGGATTCCCTGGGTTGCTTCTTAACTTTTGTCATTTGGTATCTATCAGGGGCCATTTGTGCCTGGAAGCTATACTATGTTAAGAAGGTGTGGGCCAACTCCTCCCAATTATGGATCCGGGCATTGTCAAGATGGACATACCAAATTCCTACCTCTCCCGTCAGGCTCTTTTGAAATAATTGCATTCTTAGACCTTCGTCTTCGGCATAAGATCCCAGTTCCCCAATGTAAATTTTCAGATGTGTATAAGGATCCCCCTTTTCATTGTATTTCTCAAATTCGGGGATTTTAAATTTCTCTGGATATATGATTCCGGGGAAGACACAAAGATCTGAGTAATTAACTCTGCCTAGGGACCCTATGCCCTTCAGAGATTGGATAGTTTCCTCCATTTGTTTCATCTTCTTTCGCAGGTCATCAGCGTCTCCTTCCTCTGGGATAGTAATCACTGTCCTGTTAGGTATGGGAATGACCTTTGGGACGACGGGTTCGCCCTTAGGTTGGGGTGGATCCTCTTTAGGTGGACCATGTCTAGGTATCAATTGCTCCTTCAGCATTATGGCGATCTCCAACATCTGTTTCTTAAAGTCATCAAATTCTTCACGAGATATGGCACCAGGATTAGTAGGTGGGAGATCAGCCATTTCAGATGTAGAGTTTTGAGCCCTTTTAGATTGCGAACGTGTTTGAGGAGCAATCCTACAGAAACAACGGTTCGAAGTTTAGTCCTGGGCAATGAGAGGATATGGATGCATGCTAAAGCTGTAACTTTCGTGTTTTGGGTTTTTTAATCTTTCCCTGTAAAACAGAAAGTTAGTAGTCCTTTAATGCAAATAACAAATGCTAAACATGACTTTATTATGCTTCCCCAGCTGTTCCTTGCAAAACATAGAGATTAGTAATTTCTCTTGACAGACACGGAGGCATATATGAATGGGATCATGACATTTATACGCGTGAACGTAAAAGGGCATGAAGAGACTTTTCCTGCGTCGGGTTAATCTGAGGCTGACCTATCCTAGGGTTACTCTCACGGGCTTTTCGGCATGAAGGTCCCCAAATCTTCGCAATCTACTCGTCTGAGTCCTTTCGATTGGAGCGGATTTGGGTGGTGCGTTTCCTGAGCCATCTCCGGGGAGCAGCCCCTTCGAGTCCAGTAATAAGCAACCGACAGGTTCGCCTCAGGAGGAGGTACTCTCTCAACATACATTCACATTCATCGTCCTCACCGTATGCAAATGATTTCTTTAAAGTAAAGCCATTCCATTCAAATATTCATTTATTGGACAAAAACACACATTCACACAACAAAAGTACAAAAGATCAAAATATCGCATGCACATACATATTCATGAATTCTTAAAGGATAGAATAGCATCAAGATTTGAACGCGGCTTAAGCCCTCTAATGTCCCCAGCAGAGTCGCCAGCTGTCGATGCCGGTAGGAATCGCTTTCTTTTGTGATTGTTACCCTTTCCAATTTTAGCCCTTTCCTTAGGTGATTTTGGGGGAAAAGGTCGGCATAAATGTCGACGGGGTTTTGAAAGATCATTTTTTATGATGAGCCAATTAACAAGAGTCGCCAGTTGGTATATTTGAAATGGATGTACTAACTCATCCGAGTTTCATTTTTTGTAAATCGCTGGCTCATGTGTGACTCCGAGATTCATAGAGTTCGGGGGCTTGCTTAAGCGAGGGGAAGGTGTTAGGCACCCCCCGACTTCCGTGAAACACGGTTACCATAATCTTGATGCTTTTCCTATCCTTTAATTCTTGAATGTGTGTGTGTATGTGTGCGTGTGTGTGTGTGCCTATGTGCATGTCGTGGTGAGTTTGCATAAAGAAACCATTTGGGTTTTGATGAAAAGTCGTGCTTTCTTTTGAGAATACTTTAGAATGTCATTTGGCTTAACGAGAAAGCTTTATGAGAAAGGTTTGATTTTAATTGTCAAAAACTTATGAGATTTTCATTAGGTGTCGTTTTGGCAAAAACAAGAATTTTCTAAACCTTCGTCAAAATAGGAATCGAGATCTATACGTTGCTTTCGTAAATAGCACGGTGGGCAACTTCTAGGATCTCTTTAACCCTATGCACAAAGATTTAATAAAACGTTACTTATTTTTATAAAATCATTTTTGTGATGTTTGAAAACGATTTTTCCTTTAGCCTTCTCGTTAAATAGGAATCGACATTCATTAGCATTTCCAAATTTTAGCCTCGTGGTGCTAATAGCCTAGTTTGATTGATTTTATGAAAATCTTATCATTTAGCTTTGAAATCAATTTCGTGTCACAAAATCCAATCAAGCATAACCACGCGTCGGGGCTATTCATGGGCATGTAAACCATCAAAATAACCCCAAACGCTTACAATCACAAGTTTCACTATTTCGGGGCCTTAAACCCGACCTCCGACTTGGTATCGTTTTAAGGCCCGACGATTACATATTTACAATGATGAATGCGTCTACCCGATTACATACATCCAAAAATGTCCATCGTCGGATTTGGACCACGGGGTCGCGTTCCTAGGCTCACATCCGAACTTGTTGCACAACCGCAAAATGGATACAATGTAAATAAACAAACGTGGTATGCCTAATGCTCTAGGATATCTTACAATAACAATTGAAATACACTACAAATGACCCATTACCGTAATAGCTAAAATTTGCACGAAACGGACATCATCGGGCTATTAGGGGGAATTTCATTCCGATGAACCCTCACTAATAGTCCCTAATCCATGGTTTCGTAATAACATGTAAGAAAACTACATTTAAGATAATTCGGATGACAAAACGCTTGGCAAAAATGGTATAACAAAATGCTAAAACAAAGGATTCTTCACCTTGCAAATGATCCCCACAATATGTATGAATTTATGTATTGAGTAGAGTATAAAATATGAGGTGTAATATCACAAAATGGGTACAATTTCTCACTATTTCTCACTCTTTTCTCTCTTAATTTTTGCTGTTTTCTTGCTGTTTTTCTTCTTCTCCCGAACTGCTGCTGCTGGATTCTTTTTTCTTGTTTCTTTATGTGAAATGGCCTGATAAGGCACTGCCAAGGGCAGCCACAGATCAATCTGCGGCTGGCCGTAGATTGATCTGCGGCTGGCCCTTGGTTCTCCCCCCAGCCGTGCTCGAGTCCCGCGCGCTCGAGTCCCGTGTCGTCTCGAGTTCCGTCCTTGGTCGCGGATTGATCTGCGGCTGACTGTGCTGATTTTCTCATTTTTCGTACCTCGTCTCGATTTTTGTGCCGTACTGTTGGTTCCCGCTGAAGGGCTTGCATTCTGCAGTCCGAAAACCGCTGGGAAACGTACCATGTCATCCGGGTAAGCGCAGTGATCAGTAACCGACTCCCGACATTCGCTGTTGTCGTGTCGGCTTCGATCTCGTCTCGTCGTGGTGGCTTTGAGTGTTCGTCTTTACGTCCACCTTTTATTCTCGTGTGCCGGGTCAATTGACGATAATGAGGACATCCATGATCCAGAAACCCGTGACACAACCCGAGAAGACCCATTGCAATTGCCACTTGGACCCATTACTAGAGCTCGAGCTAAAACCTTCAAAGACGGACTTAACGGGATGATCCGCGAACTATGGAACGAGATTGGATCAAGTATAGAAGTTATGGAGGTGGAGTCCAAGCGTATGAAACCTGTAAACATGTTACGAATGGACGTGGCGATCAAAACGATGAATGAAAACCATTTGCAGGAAGCAGGCTAGCTCGCCCCGGCGATGTTTTTACAGGCCATTTTCTCGCCCCGGCGAGGTTTTTACAGTACAAAACTCTCGCCCCGGCGAGAAGCTCGCCCCGGCGAGAATTTTCAATGCGTTTTTCTCGCCCCGGCGAGAACCCCCTGGATGCAATTTGCCCATTTTTGACTTTCTTGATTTTTCGAAACTTCTTCATCCAAAACATGATATCAGTATTTAGGATCAATTACATGTGTTCTGATCGCAACATTTCGATATTTGTGTGCTTGTATTTCAAAGAGTGTGTACTTCTAGAAGCTTCTAGTTTGTTTCTAAAACTAGTATAAATAGGTGCTATTGTAAACTTGAATTCATTCATTAATATTCAGATTATCATCATTATTGTGAGTTTTGTTTCTCTACTTGTGGTTCTTTGAGAATTCCTAAGTGTTCCTTAGTTCTTCTTTGAGATTCATAATCGACTTATCATACAACCAATCATAGTTATGTGTGGCGTCTTCTACCGCATCAATCGTCGATTGTACCAAGATTACCGCTTCAACATAAGCGAGGGGTCGAGGTGTCGTTGTGTCCATCCTACGCAAACTTCATTTGCAAGCAATTGAACCAAGATTACCGTCTACGTATAGGGGAGGGGTTAAGTTGTTGCAAGCTATCCATCCTATCAACTTGTTAGAAACGAGCCGGGCGACGACCACCTCACGCAAGCGTGTCGTGGAGTCTATCATTTGGTATCAAAGCTAAGTTTCCTATCAAGTTACTTATCTTTACTTCTATTGTTGAATTATAGTCAAAAAAAAAACTGCATAAAAATATATATATCAGAAAATTTGTATTGTTGAATTGCTATCATTGGGATTTTCATTTGCAAGAATCATATTTGGCGTTTGGAAGTCTTGTGAAGAGTCATACTTTCTATATTTTGTTCTTGATAAGTTATTATTGGTTTGTAATTAGAGAATTAAGGTAATATTTGTGAGAATTCAAAAAGAACCTATTAGTGAGAACTACGAGCGGAAAAAGGCAAGAGTAGTAAGTTTAATTGAGGATAAAAGCCTAATTGTGTGATACACGAGCGTTTCCTATTTGTGTGATATATTGTTTGAGTGAAACACGTAAGGGAGTGGTGAGGAACTATTTTTTTTTCTACTAATCTTTGTTTTGCAGGAAATATGTCTAACACAAGAGATAAGACAATTGAAAATGAACCTTCCACATCGAATTTTGACCCAAAACTCATGATGGAGGCTATGATGAAAGAATTTTCTAGACAATTGGGAATGGCTATGGAGCAAGTGCATGATCGCATCGATCAGTTGAGTGACACTCGAGGGGAACGAACTCAAAACCCTCCGGGTGGGCGCCCAAAAGGAAAGGCCCAACAAAAGGAAGTAAGGCTAGAGGAGACAAATTACTATGATGAAAGGTTTAGTGAGGAAGAGGATCGAGAAACTGACTTTATCCCTAGGAGACATTTTGCAAAGGATAGAGGCGGCCGAAATCGAAAGGACAACAATCTTGATAGCATCAAAATGAAAATTCTCACATTCCAAGGAAGAAGTGATCCCGAGGCATATTTAGAATGGGAGAAGAAAATGGAGTGGATCTTTGATTGTCACAACTACTCGGATCTCAAGAAAGTTAGAATTGCAGCTACCGAATTTTCAGACTATGCAGTTACTTGGTGGGATCAATTAATGACCAGTCGAAGGAGGTGCAGAGAACGTCCAATAGAGACTTGGACAGAAATGAAAGCTGTAATGAAAAAGAGGTTTGTCCCAAGCCACTACTATCGAGATCTGTTTCGAAACTTACAAAATTTGAGACAGGGAAACAAGAGTGTGGAGGACTACTTCAAGGAGATGGAGATGCTAATGTCTAGAGCTGACATCGACGAGGATAATGAGGCAACCATGGCCCAATTTTCAGCAGGTTTAAATTGGGATATTGCAGATTTGGTGGAGCGTCAACATTATGTGGTATTGGAAGACATGGTGCACATGGCTATCAAAATAGAGAAGCAACTTAAGAGGAGAGGTGGCCAGCGAACAAATCCTACCACAGGTTCATCATGGAAAGCCAATAATGTGAAGCGTGAGGAAAAACCAACTGTTTTCAAACCAAAGTCAGAAATCAAGCAAGGAGCGACTACTCAAGTAGTGCAAGGTAAAACTAATACACCTTCTACTAGTCGTAATCGAGATATTGTATGCTTTAAATGTTAAGGCAAGGGACATATTGCAAATCAATGCCCAAATTAAAGAACTATGTTATTGCTTGATAATGGGGAGTTGGAGACCGAGGAAGAAGATAGTGACAATGACTCTATGCCACCATTGGAGGAAGATAGAGAGGTTGCTATGCATGGCGAAGTGTTGGTTACACGGAGGATGCTTAGTACACAGGTAAAAGAAGAAAGCAGCGAGCAAAGAGAGAATCTATTTCATACTAGATGCATGGTAAATGGTAAGATCTGTTGTGTTGTAATTGATGGTGGGAGCTGTACAAATGTGGCAAGCATCACAATGGTAGAGAAATTGGGACTTACAACATCCAAACACCCTCACCTATACCGATTGCAGTGGCTCAATGACAGCGGCGACATCAAAGTTACCAAGCAAGTATCCGTGCCGTTTACAATTGGGAAGTACGTTGATGAGATCCTTTGTGATGTAGTTCCTATGCAGGCAGGTCATTTACTACTTGGGAGACCTTAGCAGTTCGATCGGCGAGTAAAACACGACGGTTTTACTAATGAGTACTCTTTTGTTCACAATCAAAGAAAAGTTACCTTGTGTCCTATGTCACCAAAACAAGTGCATGAGGTTCAATTACACTTACAGAGAGATCATGAAAAGAAAACAAAAGAGAGAGAAAAAAAGAAAGAAGAGAGAAAAACAAACATTTTTGCAAAAAGGAGTGATGTAAGGCGAGCTTTGGATTCTAAAAAGCCAATGATTATACTTCGGTATAAGGAGACACTTTTAAACACTAACGCTAATAATCCTTCTTTGCCTAGTGTTGTTTCTGCTCTTTTACAGGATTATCAGGATGTATTTCCCGAGGAACTTCCACAGGGATTACCACCAATTCGGGGAATTGAGCATCAAATTGACTTTGTCCCAGGCGCGACCATTCCAAATCGCCCGGCATACCGAAGCAATCCCGAGGAAACAAAGGAATTGCAAAGGCAAGTTGACGAGCTAATGGACAAAGGTTTTGTGAGGGAAAGCATGAGTCCATGTGCGGTTCCTGTTATTTTAGTACCTAAGAAAGATGGGAAGTGGCGTATGTGCATTGATTGTCGAGCGGTAAATAACATCACGGTAAAATATCGGCATCCCATTCCTAGGTTAGATGACATGTTAGATGAATTGCATGGATCTTGTGTGTTTTCTAAAATTGACTTAAAGAGTGGCTATCATCAGATTAGAATGCATGAAGGGGATGAGTGGAAAACTGCTTTTAAAACAAAATATGGGTTATATGAGTGGTTAGTCTTACCTTTTGGTTTAACTAATGCTCCTAGCACATTCATGAGACTAATGAACCATGTTTTGCGTTCCTTCATTGGAAAGTTTGTAGTTGTCTACTTTGATGATATCTTAATCTATAGCAAAGATCTAGTTGAGCATGCATTGCATATAAAATCTGTCTTAGATGTGCTTCGAAAAGAAAAATTGTATGCTAATATGGACAAATGCACATTTTGTACAGATCGAGTTGTATTTCTTGGTTTTGTTGTTAGTACACAGGGAGTACAGGTTGATGAAGAAAAGGTACGTGCAATCCAAGAATGGCCAACTCCTACGAATGTCAGTGAAGTTCGTAGCTTTCATGGGCTCGCGAGTTTCTATAGACGGTTTGTAAGGAATTTCAGCGAAGTCACAGCACCACTCACCGAAGTAATCAAAAAGAGTGTAGGATTCAAGTGGGGTGATGCACAGGAAAAAGCGTTTAATTTGATTAAAGAAAAATTAACTAACGTTCCTTTACTTGTATTGCCTAATTTCACTAAAACCTTTGAAATTGAATGTGATGCTTCAGGGGTAGGCATTGGAGCTGTGTTGATGCAAGAAGGAAAGCCAGTGGCATATTTCAGTGAAAAATTGAGTGGAGCAGCTTTGAACTATCCCACTTATGACAAGGAGTTATATGCTTTGGTTCGATCATTGGAGACTTGGCAACATTACCTATGGCCTAAGGAATTTGTGATTCACACGGATCATGAATCATTGAAATATTTAAAAGGCCAACACAAGTTGAACAAGAGACATGCACGATGGATGGAGTTCATCGAGACTTTCGCGTATGTCATTCGATATAAGCAAGGTAAGGAGAATGTCGTTGCCGACGCTCTCTCAAGAAGGTATGTGTTGTTAAATACTCTCGACACAAAGTTACTTGATTTTGAACAAATCAAAGAATTGTATATTAATGACCATGATTTCTGTGAAGAGTTTAAAATTTGTGAAAAGAATGTTGTAGGTAAGTACTTCAAGATGGATGAGTTCTTGTTTCGTGAGAATCGATTGTGTATACCTGCAAGTTCTTTACGTGAACTATTGGTTCGTGAATCACATGGAGGAGGTTTGATGGGACATTTTGGTGTTGATAAGACCTTATCCGTATTAAAAGAACATTTCTATTGGCCCCATATGAAACGAGATGTGGAACGAATTTGTGATAGGTGCATTACCTGTCGTCAAGCTAAATCTCGTGTTCCCCATGGGTTATACACACCATTGCCTATTTCGAGTGAACCTTGGATTGATTTGTCTATGGATTTTGTATTGGGATTACCTAGATCTAAGTATGGTCATGATTCTATATTTGTGGTCGTAGATAGATTTTCAAAAATGGCACACTTCATTCCATGTCATAAAACTGATGATGCATCCCATATTGCTGATTTATTCTTTAGAGATATTGTGCGTCTGCATGGTATGCCCCGAACAATTGTCTCGGATAGAGATGCTAAGTTCTTGAGCTACTTTTGGAAAACTTTGTGGTGTAAACTAGGAACTAAACTGTTGTTTTCAACTACTTGTCATCCACAAACTGACGGTCAAACGGAAGTAGTAAATAGGACTCTATCTGCATTATTGAGGGCTATCATTAATAAGAATATTAAGCTTTGGGAAGAATGTCTACCTCATGTTGAGTTTGCTTATAATAGGTCTGTCCACTCGGCTACTAAATTCTCACCTTTTGAAATTGTGTATGGTTTTAATCCTTTAACACCATTGGATTTAGCACCCTTACCTATTTCTAAGTATACTAACATGGATGGCAAAAACAAGGCTGATTTTGTTAAGCAGATACATGAGAAGACAAGGCTTAACATTGAGAAGAAGACGGATCAATATGCTCGACAGGCCAACAAGGGTCGGCGTCAAGTAATCTTCGAACCCGGGGATTGGGTATGGCTACACATGCGTAAGGAAAGATTTCCTGCTCAAAGGCGTTCAAAATTACTTCCAAGAGGAGATGGACCATTTCAAGTGCTTGAACGCATTAACAACAATGCTTACAAATTGGACTTACCCGGTGAGAATACTATTAGTGCAACTTTCAATGTTTCTGATCTAAGCCCGTTTGATGTAGGTGAAGATTTGAGGACAAATCCTTCTCAAGAGGAGAGGTATGATGAGGACATCCATGATCCAGAAACCCGTGACACAACCCGAGAAGACCCATTGCAATTGCCACCTGGACCCATTACTAGAGCTCGAGCTAAAACCTTCAAAGACGGACTTAACGGGATGATCCGCGAACTATGGAACGAGATTGGATCAAGTATAGAAGTTATGGAGGTGGAGTCCAAGCGTATGAAACCTGTAAACATGTTACGAATGGACGTGGCAATCAAAACGATGAAAGAAAACCATTTGCAGGAAGCAGGCTAGCTCGCCCCGGCGAGGTGTTTACAGGCCATTTTCTCGCCCCGGCGAGAGGCTCGCCCCGGCGAGGTTTTTACAGTACAAAACTCTTGCCCCGGCGAGAAGCTCGCCCCGGCGAGAAGCTCGCCCCGGCGAGAATTTTCAATGCGTTTTTCTCGCCCTGGCGAGAACCCCCTGGATGCAGTTTGCCCATTTTTGACTTTCTTGATTTTTCGAACCTTCTTCATCCAAAACATAATATCAGTATTTAGGATCAATTACATGTGTTCTGATTGTAACATTTCCATATTTGTGTGCTTGTATTTCAAAGAGTGTGTACTTCTAGAAGCTTCTAGTTTGTTTCTAAAACCAGTATAAATAGGTGCTATTGTAAACTTGAATTCATTCATTAATATTCAGATTATCATCATTATTGTGAGTTTTGTTTCTCTACTTGTGGTTCTTTGAGAATTCCTAAGTGTTCCTTAGTTCTTCTTTGAGATTCATAATCGACTTATCATACAACCAATCATAGTTGTGTGTGGCGTCTTCTACCGCATCAATCGTCGATTGTACCAAGATTACCGCTTCAACATAAGCGAGGGGTCGAGGTGTCGTTGGTGTCCATCCTACGCAAACTTCATTTGCAAGCAATTGTACCAAGATTACTGTCTATGTATAGGCGAGGGGTTAAGGTGTTGCAAGCTATCCATCCTATCAACTTGTTAGAAACGATCTGGGCGACGACCACCTCACGCAAGCGTGCCGTGGAGTCTATCAGACGATTTTTCCCTCCTGTCAGGGTTAGTATAGGAAGTGCAAAATTTGGGTGTCTACATAATGCAAGAGTGAGCAAACAATTGCCCACATGTATGATGACAATAACATTTAATTGAAATAGATTTCAACTGAGGTATAATAATTTTCTAAATTCAATCAACAAATAATCAAGGTCTGAAAGCTTGTTAGAATGCTTGATTCAAGAAAAATAGATTTCAAGATTTAAAGTTATATCTGAGGGTCATAAGACCTCGAACTATGTCCTAGGTTAACAAGTATTTCTACCGTAACCTTTAACAGTCTTATAGACTATGGACCATCCATCTCGTACTCAGGGGGATCAGCCCTTTGTAAAATGTATTTAGCAAAAACATTTTAACGATGGCGCGTAATTAATCCCCTATATTAGGCTTGTTCATCTCAGTTTTAGCATCAGAATCTGCACCAAAAGGAACTTAGTTTGGAACAATTTTTAAAATATTCTAAGTCTTTAGAACGCTCATCAACTAAGAACTAGCTGAATCAATAAGTGTTTGCTTGTCACTAAAGCATTTGATTCATCAATAAAGTCGTACAATAAAATTTATATTTGGAATTTGAATAACAATCAATGATCGAATAACAAATGGCTGGAATAAAGCTTAAGCACCTAACATGGTAACAACCTTGCTTGAATAACGATAAGCTAAGGTTAACAAACTTGTTTAATGAAAGTAAACTTGCTTTAAATAAAATAACAAGTTTAAGGGAAGAAAAACTTGCCTCGTACGTAGATTACAGATTTAAATTCACGTTCCTTAATCAACGTATACATTTTGATTATAAAATGGTAACAATAATTAGTTACAAGATTATATGCATTTTAGGATTTGTTCTTATCCTATTTCATTTAATATATCAAATATCATTTGCTATTCATTAAATATTTGCTTACCACTCATTGTAGTATCTTATTTATTATTAAATACTTTAATCTAAGTTTTAAACATGTACACAACAACATAGCAAGATTAAAAAAAAAAAAAAAAAAATTCCAGTTATTGTTCCACCGCCGGGGCGGTGGATTTCTATACAAAAACGTCGCCGGGACGAGGCTACCGCCGGGGCGAGGGGCCGCCGGGGCGACAAGACCGCCGGGGCGAGATTTCCAGCTCATTTCTATCGCCGGGGCGGTAGACTCGACTGACACCTTCTACAATTCGCGAACCAGTGCAATTTCAGACCAAATTTTCCAAATTCTATCATCCGATACATAAAATAAACATACCCAGACGTCAAACATGATGTAAAACAGTTACCCAACATATTTCTAACAATTCTAACCATTGTAAACACATAATCAACCAATTAAAAACCCAAAAATCCACTGTTCATGCTCTTTTTTTATACTTTGACACACTTAGTGAAATCAAACGCTGTAATCTTGCTTCTAAACCATTTTGATCTGTTTAAGTTGCATTATTCTCGTTTCTTATCATATTAACACAATCAACAATCAATTTACAGATTAATATCCGAATTGGACATTGAATTTTATACATTTATGCCATACATGAAAGTGAAACTTTGTAAAACCAAAAACTCTAATCTAAAGCATGCTTTCATGGATTAACTCTTTCAAATTAGTTTATAAACATCATATAATCACCTAACACATGCTTACTATCAATTACATCAAGTAATTCATATTTTGAGCCAATAAATTTTATACAGAGAAATAAAATAATGAAATACAGTGAAGAACTTTTACAAAACTAACAAGAATTATACCTTCAATTCCTTCTTAAACTTTAGCTAGATGATGAAAAATCACTTAGAAATCCTCCTTTGATTTTAGAACTCTTCTCTCCAATTACCAAACTCCTCTCTCAATTTCTCTCTATTCTTTCTTTGTTAAAACTCTGTTCTTCCTTCTTTGAGTTTAGAAAAACAACTGATAGCCTTTATTTTACTTTTAACGTAACTTAGCTTTTAATCAGTCAGTTGTAGAAACCAAGAGTTAGGCCTTGTTTGGCAAACTCAAATGCACAATAATCCATTTTTACCAACCAAGGGTCACAAGGCCTTGTTTGGTTTATCCAAAATAAAACCCTTTCTCATTTATTTTAATAATCCACTATACTATATAGTTTTAATTGTCACACTTCTACTTTAATAAATTATCTTATTCAAATAAATCCTTTATTCAATTATTTAATCATCTAATTTAATTATTAAATTAAATTAGAATAATCACATCAAATCATATTCAAATAACATTTAACATATTTACACTTAACATGAACTATTCCACAATAACTTTATAAATTATTTATTTTACTAAATAAATAAATTAACAAAATATTTATATAACTCAATAAATATTTTTATTCATTCACAAAAAACGCATTCGTTACATCCTTCCCTCCTTAAAAGGATTCTGTCCCCAGAATCATAACGCAATTAATTCATCCGTTACATATCCATGGTTCACAGTACCCCATAATAGATAATCGTTCTCGTCAGAACGTTAACTATGTTTGGATACCCTCACTTGGATGTATAGATTTATATCTGATGAATATCTCTTTCATATCAATAGTTCCTATCTATCTGACATTCACAGTATTAATGATAAGATTGTCCCTAGAACTGAGGGGCGCATTCTGGTAAAGATGGCACCTTACCGGTGCTCATTAAGTGTAATCCCAGAGCTTATAGGACTTTCAATATCATTCAAATACCCTCATTCGGATGAATAGTTCATATAGATACTGTATTTACTTAGTACCGCAATGCTAAACAATTTAAAGATCAGAGTATAACGTATTCGATATAATAAAGGATGATAATATATTTCATATCATTAAGTTTGGTTACATCATTCTCAGTACTAAGTTATTACAACAAAGCCTATAAAAGACTTGAATTATTCAAAACAGTAATTAAAACTAATTAACATGGTCTTTTCCTTTATCTGTCCTAGAAGTGCAGGAATTATCATTTAAAACTGCAAAAGAAGATATATGCAAGAATGAGCTACAAATGCTTAGCAAGTTCATTTGAAAACGTAAACACAATGTGTTTGATTTAAAAGATGTCAACGATGTATAACTGAGGGTTCAGTACATGAACCATGTGTTTCAATCAGTTCTATTAGTCTTTAATGACTTAAAAGAGCTTGATTTCGAATATCTTGTAGGGGATCAGCCTAACCAATATCCTAAGAGTATGCATATCAACCTACAATTTTATGTCAATATATAATCGACGATTTTACAACCTTACATCAAGGTGTTTCCTTTCTCAGTATAAGATGTCTTACCAAAACAATTTGGTTTGACATAACAATTTATGCTCCATCAAGCAATATATAAATAATGATTCATTTATTAAGTTATGCTGAACAAGAAGCAATAAGTTTGTAACAATTGATAGCAAGATGTATAATATTTGCTTAAATATAACAAGGTTAGAAGACTTGCCTTAGCGTAGTATGTTAAGTTTCACGCTATTTATCAACGTTGGGTAGTCTATTTATGTCTATTCATATCAATAATAAATATTAGAATCTATAATAATACTTGTCTAATTAAACTAGACAAGTTTCATGAAGGTTCGACGTCGATACAGTATCTCGGTCGCGACTTTAGAGAGCTAAACACATAGGTTGTTCAATAAAACTTCATTTGGAAGCTTAATTATTAGTCTAGATAATTTAATTATTGGTTATAACACTTTTAGAAGTTTAATATTATTTTTAAATAATTTTTATAAGCTTAGAAATATTTTTAAATGATTTAATTATCATTTAGAATATTTTTAAAACATTATTATGTTATTTAAATGATTTATTTATCATTTAGAATAATTTTAGATACTTAAAATATTATCTAAATGATTTATTTATCATTTATAATATTTTTAGAAAAATAGAATATTATTTAAACGATTTATTTTATCATTAATAATATTTTTAGAATTTATTTTATCATTTAAATGATGTAATTATTATTTACAATCATTTTTAAAACTTAATTTAATATTTAAATGATTTAATTATCATTTATAATATTTTTAAATATTTAGTATATTATTTAAAATAATTTATTTATTATTTATACTAATTTTAGAAAGCTAGTAATATTTTTAAATGATTTAATTATCATTTAAACTAATTTAAATACATTAATATTATTTTTAAATCATTTATTTAATATATTTATTAAATAATTAATATTAAATTAAATTAAATAATTATTAAAAATTATATCGGAATATTAAAAATTATTAAATATAATTAAAAATGAATTTTTAATATTTAATTATTAATTATTATGAATTTTTTAATATTTATTTATAATTTTATTAATTATTTATTAATTTGATTAATTTTTTTATTTAAAACCGTCGCAAAAAGGCTATAGCGATGGACTGCATAGAATTTTAGTTTCTGGGAATTTGGAAGGAGAATGTCGCTAAATGTGTTATTCATGAAGAATAGTTGGTCATGGTCTAGTTGGGACTTTTGACCTCAAATTAAATCTAGTTGGTTTATTGTTTGTGTTTGATTTTTATTTGTTGGTGTAGTACTTATAGTAGTGTATAACGACATATGAAATTTAAACTTAAACAACATCAATTGATGCTAGATAAATCATGGTCAAACTAGCCTGTTCATGCTGTTCTTGAGTTTCTGGGTTACCTAGAAGCTCATCCAGTCATGGTCGGTCAAAGCCTTTTGACTGTTAATAACTTTGATTATAGGTTAGCTTAATGTGTTTAATTGATTTGTAATTGTAGATTACATGGCAAAGAACAGATACAAACATTAAAACCTCATAAATTTTATCACTGGCTAAGATCTAGGCTTGACAAAAGCTTGTCAGACACTGTCAGGCATTCTTCATGATTTCTGGGTTGCCCAGAAACTTGAACCCGTGAGCGGTCAAGGGGTTTTGACCAACAATATCTCCCATCCTAGAGATAATTTAAACATTCTACCAATTGGATATTATAGCTAACATGGCATACTACTAATTCATGCTTTAAAATAGATCTTGCTTTAAAATAGATCTAACAAACAATTTAAGCCGATCAAAAGTTCTGACAAAAAGGCTTGTCAGACTGTTCTTGACTGCCTAGAACAGTTTGAGTTTTTGATCAAATTCGACCATTTAAATGTTATGAATCTTTGTTTAACCAATCGAGATCATCAAATAACATGTTTACACATGATCCTAAATATCTAAAACATAAAATTATTGCAGGCTTGAAGATCTAGCATAAAAATTAGGGTTTTGCACCTTTTTCTCAAGTTTTTGATCTCTGATCTTTGCTGTTGATCTTATACTTGCAGAGGCTTGTTATGGCTGCTAATATAAGTGTTTAGGCTTTGTAAATTCGTAACTTAACTGATCAGTTTGATGTTCTATTTATTGGAACTCTAAAATTAGGGTTTCTTTAGCCTTTTTCCCATTTTCCCTCCAAAAATATCTAGCTTGTGTACTTGTGCTACTTCAATCTAATCCTAGTGACCTACTTGTGTTGGAGATTTGAACAAATATCTGATTTTGTATTCTTATCCTCTTTTGATTGGTTTAAACTTTTATGTTTGATTTATTTCCTTACTAATTAAACTTAGATTTTTGCTAATCATGATTAGGATGTTAATTATGTTTAGTAATACCTTAATTAAGCTAATATATTATAATTAAGGTTTTACATTTCATAATTTATAGTTTAGATAACCTAATTAGAATTAGGGTTTCATATTTAGGGTTTAAGGTTTTCTAATTCATGAATTAGGGTTTAAATCTTTCAATTAGGGTTTTAATCTAAGTTAAATAATTCCTAATTAATGTTATGATTTATTACTTAGAATCTAATTATTTCAATTAAGATTCTTATGTAATAATTAGGGTTTTGATTTACTAATTCGAACAACTTTTACCAATTAGGGTTTTCTAATTAGGGTTTCTAATTCAGTTTATCACTTTAAACCCTATTTAACTTATTTTAGATTTTTATCATTTAATATAATATTATATTAACTCCGAAGCACGACAAATCACTTCGCCATTTCCAAGCACGACACAGCAGCTTACCAAAATAATTTGCCGAGACGCTTTCGGTGAAATTGTCGGAAGCATGACAAATCATTTTGTCCGTGTAAGCACGACTAAGCAGCTTCAGAAAAATTTATTTGACCTAATTCTTTAATAAAATATACAATCACATAACACAAAGTCGGAACAAGTAATTTCATTTAATAAACACATAATTTACATATACAAATCTTATTAGGGTTCGGAATATTACATTCACCTCCACTAATAAGAATTTCTTCCTCGAAATTACAGTACAGATTACAAAAACAAGTGTGGGTAGTTGTCTCGCATTTTACTCTCGAGCTCCCATGTAGCTTCCTCTATGTTCTGATTTTTCCAAATAACCTTGATTGAAGGTATCACTTTATTCTGTAGATTTTGTTCTTTTCTATCTATGATACCCACCTGTGACTCATATTCGAAAAAGGATAGCACCTCACAAGCGTACCTATCAATTTGCCACTGACTTCTTCGGCGTCCTACATTTCCTTCCGTACAAAGCTACAAATGGTGGCATTCCTATGCTTGCATGGTAACTATTGTTGAAGGCAAATTCTACTAAAGGTAACTGATCTTTCCAACTTCCATTGAAGTCCATGATGCAAGTTCACAACATGTTCTCTAGTGTTTGAATCGTCCTCTCACTCGGACCGTCAGTTTGTGGGTGATAAGCTATGCTTAATCTCAACTGGGTTCCTAAGTGTTTTTGGAGACTTGTCCAAAAGTTTAAAGTAAATTGGGGATCTCGGTCTGATACTATAGAAACAGGGACTCCATGTCTAGAAATAATTTCATTGATGTTAAGTTTGGCTAATTGGTCAAGGTTGAAGTTAACTTATATGGGAAAAAAATGAGCCGACTTGGTAAGACGATCTATAATTACCCAAATGGCAGTGTGACCTTTCTATGTATTTGGAAGACCTACTATGAAGTCCATAGTAATATGTTCCCATTTCCACTCAGGAATTTCTAAGGGCTGCAGTAATCCACTCGGCTTCTGATATTCAGCTTTTACCTTTTGACAAGTTAAACATTTACTTACCCACTCCGCTATTTCTCTTTTCATGTTAAACCACCAAAAGTGTTAGCTTAAATCTTTGTACATTTTTTTGTACTACCTGGATGCACGAAGAACTTAGAACTATGGGCTTCATTCAATATTTCATCTTTTAGTTCTTGTACAAAGGGTACCCAAATTCTATCCTTGTACCTCAGTACTCCATCCTTATTTACTCTGAATTTGATATTCTTTTTATGACTTATTTCGGTTTTACACTTCTTACACTCTTCATCTGTCTCTTGTAGTTCCTTGACTCTATCCAGTAAAGTCGAACTACTCTCCACAAGGAATAACTTCTGGGTAGAATTAACTGAAACTCTCATCTCGATCTCAAGTTTATCAGTACCTCGTTATTTGTTATTACATTCAACTTTTCTTGGTTCTTTCTACTTAACGCGTCTGCTACGACGTTGGCTTTCTCGGGATGATATAAGATTTCACAGTCAAAATCCTTTATCAACTCTAGCCATCTCCTCTGCCTCATGTTTAACTCTTTCTGCGTGAAAATATACTTCAGACTTTTGTGATCTGTGTATATCTCACACTTCTCCCCATACAAGTAATGCCTCTAAATTTTCAAGGTAAATACTACAACGGCTAACTCAAGATCATGCGCAGGATACCTCTTCTCATAATCTTTGAGTTGTCGTGATACATATGCAATCACCTTTCTATGTTGCATCAACACATAACCTAATCCCTTGTGTGATGCATCACTATAAACTACAAGGCTTCCTGTATCATCTGGTAAAGATAACACTGGTGCCATGCTCAGTCGTTTCTTCAACTCTCGGAAGCTTTCTTCACAATTATCTGTCCAGACGTACTTTACCATCTTTCGAGTTAAATTGGTTAGCGGGGTTGTTATTTTTGAAAAATCTTGTATAAAACGCCGATAGTACCCTGCTAAACTGAGAAAACTTCTTACTTCTGTGGGAGTTGTTGGTTGTTCCCAATTCATAACCAGACCTATCTTTACTGGATCCACCGCTATTCCATTCCTGTCAATTACATAACCCAAGAACTGGACTCGTTCCAACCAGAATTCACACTTGGAAAACTTGGCATAAAGTAGTTCCTTTCGTAATCTTTCCAATACGCATCTTAAGTGTTCAACATGCTCCTCCTTTATTTTCGAGTATACTAAAATATCATCGATGAACACTACGACAAATTTGTCTAAGCATGGTTTAAACACTCGGTTCATCAAGTCAATGAATGTTGCCGATTCATTCGTCAATCCAAAGGACATCACAAGAAACTCATAATGTCCATAGCGTGTCCTAAACGCTGTCTTCGACACATCTTCTTTTCTTATATTTAACTGATGATAACCTGATCGTAGGTCGATCTTCGAAAAGTGTCCGGCCCCTTTCAACTAGTCAAACAAATCATCAATTCTTGGTAAAGGATATTTGTTCTTTATGGTCAACTTATTTAATTCTCTATAGTCAACACATAACCTCAACGTTCCATCCTTCTTCTTTACAAACAACACCGATGCTCCCCAAGGTGAAACACTAGGTTGTATGTATTTTTTATCTAAGAGTTCTTGTAACTGTACAAGTAACTCCTTCAACTCTACTGGTGCTATCCTATACGGTGCCTTTGAAACTGGCGCCGTACCAGGTGCAAGATCGATAACCAACTCGATCTCCCTATCCGGAGGAAGACCTGGTAAGTCATCGGAAATACATCTTAAAATTCCCTAAATACAGGTGGTTAATCCAGTCTTACTCCTTCCTTTCGAGTATCTACTATATATGCCAAATAACCTGTACAACCCTTCCTAAGCAATCTCTCTGCTTGCTTTACTGTCAAACATCGAGATCGCTTAGGTCAACAACCTCCGTTGAACACTACCTTTGACTTCGACGCAGTCAATAGGTTTACACGTTTCCGATGGCAGTCAATCATTATATTATGATTAACCAACCAATCCATGCCTAAGATTATATCAAATTCTCCTAATGGTATAGGAATAAGGTTCACAAGAAACTTGTGTTCTTTAGTCTCTACGTTACAATTTCTATATATGGTTTCAACGGGAATTATCTCTCGGTTTGTAATTCTTACGTTTTAAAAGGTATATCTAAATTTATTAACTATTGGGTTGGGTTTACTTCTCTATTTTCTGCCTCTACTAATGTATATGGTCTTTTTCCAAGCGGCGTTAAGCTATATAAGTAAGAAAACTAGTATAATTACAAGTATGTAATGCACATATTGTTCAAACATAATTTGTATATTCATACAGAAGGTTTACAAATTCGGCTAGTAGTTTATATAAGTAACTATCATTCCCAAACCAGTTTCCCAAAACTTGGGTAAAGTAGTTTAGATACTACTATTTACATACACACTTTGGTGACCAGGTTTATCTAAGCTTAATCTTACGATACTCATCACGCAACATACTGGATACCACCCACTATTGATGTCGTATCCATTCTTTCCATTCTCTACGGGATAAACCTCTACTCGCTTATCTAGATCTAGAAGTGTTTCACAAAATTCTCTATTAGTTCTATCAAGCCTTGCTTGGATTTGATATTTTTCTCTTTCCTTTCTTGACAACAGTGTCTGAAGTCAGATATTTAATCGTTCTTTATTCTCCAACCTTTCTTCCACATATGTTACCCTATTGCTTAAGGTATGTGTTTCCATCTGGGCTTGTTCTAGTAGGTTTTCATCCTCTGGGTTTCCTTCTTATAACTCTTCTACAGATTGATTTCGAACTTCTGATATATCCCGCCATATTGGTTCTTCCTCATCCTCTCCTTCTTCTATACTCTGAACCTCTGCAGTATACTCATTAGGTTCTGCCTTTACCGCATCATGGAATTCTAATTCATATTGAACTTCTTTTCCTTCAGAATCACTGCCCTGCTCGAGCTCTATCACCTGTGAACCTATCTGCCTTGAAATATCTCCCCAATCTGGGTCTGTCATTCTACAAAAGAATTTTACTTGTTTAGTATTATAGCGAAGCAAATTTACACATAATATAAAGCTTTTAAGATTATTTTATGTCTAATTAAGTATTTTACGGACTCAAAGACTATATCCTAAGGTATTTCCCAACTACCTTAGAGCTATAATCTACAGCTCTGATACCAACTTGTGATGCCCCCAAATTCTCTACACTTCCTATAGTAGATTTGGTGCTCACGTGGTACTATATAACTATTAATATTCCATAATATATAACTTCTATCTATCCAAGATTCACAGTACCCCATAACAGATAATCATTTTCATCAGAACGTTAACTGTGTTTGGATACCCTCACTTGGATGTATAGATTTATATATGATGAATATCTCTTTCATATCAATAGTTCTTATCTATCTGACATTCACACTATTAATGATAAGATTGTCCCTAGAATTGAGGGGTGCATTCCAGTAAAGATGGCACCTTACCGGCACTCATTAAGTGTAATTCCAGAGCTTATAGGACTTTCAATATCATTCAAATACCCTCATTCGGATGTATAGTTCATATAGATATTGTATTTACTTAGTACCGCAATGCTAAACAATTTAAAGATCAGAGTATAACGCATTCGATATAATAAAGGATGATAATATATTTCATATCATTAAGTTTGGTTACATCATTCTCAGTACTAAGTTATTACAACAAAGCCTATAAAAGACTTGAATTATTCAAAACAGTAATTAAAACTAATTAACACGGTCTTTTCCTTTGTCTGTCCCAGAAGTGCCGAGATTATCATTTAAAACTGCAAAAGAAGATATATGCAAGAATGTGCTACAAATGCTCAGCAAGTTCATTTGAAAACATAAACACAATGTGTTTTATTTAAAAGATGTCCACGATGTATAACCGAGGGTTCAGTACATAAACCATGTGTTTCAATCAGTTTTATCAGACTTCAATGACTTAAAAAAGCTTGATTTCGGATATCTGGTAGGGGATCAGCCTAACCAACATCCTAGGAGTATGCATATCATCCTACAATTTTATGTCAATATATAATCGACAATTTTACAACCTTACATCAAGGTGTTTCATTTCTCAGTATAAGATGTCTTACCAAAATAATTTGGTTTGACATAACAATATAAGCTCCATCAAGCAATATATGAATAATGATTCATTTGTTAAGTTATGCTGAACAAGAAGAAATAACTTTGTAACAATTGATAGCAAGATGTATAATACTTGCTTAAATATAACAAGGTTAGAAGACTTGCCTTAATGTAGTACGTTAAGTTTCACGCTGTTTATCAATGTTGGGTAGTCTATTTATGTCTATTCATATCAATAGTAAACATTAGAATCTATAATAGTACTTATCTAATTAAACTAGACAAGTTTCATGAAGGTTCGACGTCGATTCGGTATCTCGGTCGCGACTTTAGAGAGCGAAACGCATAGGTTGTTCAATAAAACTTCATTTGGAAGCTTAATTATTAGTCTAGATAATTTAATTATTATTTATAACACTTTTAGAAGTTTAATATTATTTTTAAATAATTTTTATAAGCTTAGAAATATTTTTAAATGATTTAATTATCATTTAGAATATTTTTAAAACATTATTATGTTATTTAAATAATTTATTTTTCATTTAGAATAATTTTAGATACTTAAAATATTATTTAAATGATTTATTTATCATTTATAATATTTTTAGAAAGATAGAATATTATTTAAACGATTTATTTTATCATTAATAATATTTTTCGAATTTATTTTATCATTTAAATGATTTTTTAAAACTTAATTTAATGTTTAAATGATTTAATTATCATTTATAATATTTTCAAATACTTAGTAAATTATTTAAAATAATTTATTTATTATTTATAATAATTTTGGAAAGTTAGTAATATTTTCAAATGATTTAATTATCATTTAAACTAATTTAAATACATTAATATCATTTTTAAATCATTTATTTAATATATTTATTAAATAATTTAATATTAAATTAAATAAAATAATTATTAAAAATTATATCAGAATATTAAAAATTATTAAATATAATTAAAAATGAATTTTTAATATTTAATTATTAATTATTATGAATTTTTTAATAATTATTTATAATTTTATTAATTATTTATTAATTTGATTAATTTTTTTTATTTAAAACCGTCGCAAAAGGGCTATAGCGACGGACTGCATAGAATTTTAGTTTTTGGGAATTTGTAAGGAGACTGTCGCTAAAGGTGTTTTTCATGAAGAACAGTTGGTCATGGTCCAGTTGGGACTTTTAACTTCAAATTAAATCTAGTTGGTTTATTGTTTGTGTTTGATTTTTATTTGTTGGTGTAGTACTCATAGCAGTGTATAACGACATATGAAATTTAAACTTGAACAACATCAATTGATGCTAGATATGTAATAGCCAGAACTTTAAGTCGTATTGTAAATGAATATATTAATTAAATATTAATGTTATTAAAAATTTTGTGGCATATAAGGAATGATCTATGTGGCTAATTGTTAGTTAAAGGAGGTCCCACTAATAGTTATTCAATTTAGTGGACTAACCTAGGAATTTTATTATCAAGCAATTAATAAGACAATGAGTTAACTAAATATTCAATTCAATTGAATATAGTAAGTACATGAAATCGTAAATTAATTAATATGAGTATTAACTAATGAGGATTATGTGAAATGTGACTAATTAATTTTAGTAGTCCATTTAGTAAGAAAACACTAGTGGACTAGCCTAATTAATTAATTAACCAAGCTCACTCAATTAATTGAACATGGACTTGGATAATTAACATGTGGATTAATTAAATTAGCCCAATATCTAATTAAATTAGTAGTCCAAGAAGCAAAGTAAAAATCTTGGTAAACTAGTGGCCCAACTAATTAAATGTGAGCCCAAGTGATTTAAAAACCAAAGCCCAAATTGCTAGCCACTTGGAAGATATTTTCAGAAACTTGTTAATTTCATTAAAGCAATAAAAGAAAAAGGGGAAATGGGACTAAAACCCAAGGGTGATAGACTCCACGACACGCTTGCGTGAGGTGGTCGTCGCCCAAATCGTTTTCTAGCAAAAATTGAATGGTGGATTGCTTGCAACACCTCAACCCCTCGTCTATATGAAGACGGTAATCTTGGTACAATTGCTCACGTTTGGAAATCTTCGTTAGATGAACACCAACGACACCTTGACCCCTCGCTTATATGTAAGCGGTAATCTTGGTACAATCGACGCTTGATGTGGTAGAGGACGCCACACACAACTATGGAATGTTGTGTGATAAGTCAAGCTGAATTCTCAAAGAAAACTAAGGAAATACTTAGGAATCCTTTAAAGAATCAATAGTAGAGAATAACTCAAAGAGTTTGATAAAATCTGAATATATGAAAAATGTTGCTGCCTCCATTACAATCATAAGACTTATATATGGAGGCTAGGGTGGTGGCTATGAAACCCTAAATCTGAACAAGGAAATAGTAATTAACTTAGAGTTAAATCCCATCTAGGATTAATTTTATTACAAGGTAACATAAAAATTTGCTGGAGAGTGCTGAATAAAAAGAAAGTGCTGAAACATGAGGGAATCCCATGCCAAAAATGTGCTGCAGAATATTCAGCAAAATGGCTTGGAATTTAGCTTTTGAAATGGCTCATCCTTTTGTAATACAATTGGCTTGGAATTTAGCTTCTAATTTGGTTGATGCAGAATATTCAGCAATTGGCTTAGAATTTAGCTCCTAAATTGGCTCATCCATTTGTAACACAATTGGCTTGGAATTTAGCTTCTAAATTGGCTGATGCAAAATATTCAGCAATTGGCTTGGAATTTAGCTCATAAATTGGCTCATCCATTTGTAACACATTCACGAACTTGGAATCTGTCATACTCGGTTTTGAAGTCATTCCAACCTCGTTCCAAATTATTTGAATCAACCCATTGAGTCCCTCCTTGAAGCGTTTAGCCCGAGCTCTTGTTACGGGTCCAACCGGGAAGCGAACCGAATCTGATGTATGGGTGTCAATCACTCCCGAGCTAGGGATGTCCTCATCATTCCCCTCCTCTTGAGAAGGATTTGACCTCAAATCGTCGCCTACATCAAACGGACTTAGATCAGTAACATTGAATGTGACACTAACATTATACTCACCAGGTAAATCTAGTTTGTAGGCATTGTCGTTAATGCGCTCAAGAACTTGAAACGGCCCATCTCCTCTTGGAAGCAACTTTGAGCGTCTTTGAGCTGGGAATCTCTCTTTTCGCATGTGTAACCATACCCAATCTCCCGCTTCAAAGACAACTCGACGTCGACCCTTGTTGGCTTGTTTAGCATATTGCTCCGTCCTCCTTTCAATGTTGAGTCTCGCCTTCTCATGTATCTGCTTAACAAATTCAGCCTTTTTCTTTCCATCCATGTTAGTAAATTCAGAAACAGGTAATGGTGATAAATCCAATGGTGTTAAAGGATTAAAACCATATACAATCTCAAAAGGTGAGAACTTAGTAGCAGAATGAACAGATCTATTATATGCAAACTCAACATGTGGTAAAGACTCCTCCCAATGCTTAATATTCTTTTTAATGATAGCACGTAACAACGCTGATAAAGTCCTATTTACTACTTCAGTTTGGCCATCAGTTTGTCGGTGACAAGTAGTTGAAAATAGAAGTTTAGTGCCCAATTTACACCACAATGTCTTCCAAAAATAACTCAAGAACTTAGTATCTCTATCAGAAACAATCGTTTTAGGCATGCCATGCAAACACACAATTTCTTTAAAGAATAAATCAACAAACCTGGGATGCATCATCAGTCTTGTGACATGGAATAAAATGTGCCATTTTTGAAAACCTATCCATGACCACAAATACAGAATCATGACCACGCTTAGACCTAGGTAAGCCTAACACAAAGTCTATAGATAAATCAATCCAAGGTCCACTAGATATAGGCAATGGTGTATACAATCCATGCGGTTGAACACGAGACTTAGCTTGACGACAAGTAATGCATCTATCACAAATTCTTTCTACATCTCGCTTTATGTGAGGCCAATAAAAATGTTCTTTTAAAACAGATAAGGTCTTTTCAACACCGAAGTGACCCATCAAACCGCCCCCATGTGATTCTCTAACCAACAACTCACGTAAATAACATGCAGGTATACACAATCTATTTTCTCGAAACAAGAATCCATCAATTTTAAAGTATTTACCTACAACATTCTTTTCACAAGATTTGAACTCCTCACAAAAATCAGGGTCATCAACATATATTTCCTTAATTCTCTCAAATCCAAGCAATTTTGTATCAAGAGTAGACAATAACACATACCTTCGAGACAATGCATCAACAACGACATTCTCTTTACCTTGTTTATATCGAATGACATATGGAAATGTTTCGATAAATTCCATCCATCGCGTATGCCTCTTGTTCAATTTGTGTTGGCCTTTCAAGTACTTCAATGATTCATGATCTGTGTGTATCACGAACTCCTTAGGCCAAAGGTAGTGTTGCCATGTCTCCAATGCTCGAACCAAAGCGTATAACTCCTTGTCGTAAGTAGGATAGTTCAAGGCTGCCCCGTTCAACTTTTCACTAAAGTACGCTACTGGCTTCCTTTCTTGCATCAACACAACTCCAATTCCTAACCCTGAAGCATCACACTCAATTTCAAAAGTTTTAGTAAAATCAGGTAAAACAAGTAAAGGTGCATTAGTCAATTTGTCTTTAATCAGCTAGAATGCCTTTTCTTGTTCATCACCCCACTTAAACCCCACACTCTTCTTGATCACTTCCGTTATCGGTGCTGTGATGTCGCTGAAGTTCCTCATGAATCGACGGTAAAAACTTGCTAGACCATGAAAACTACGCACTTGACTTACATTCGTAGGACTCGGCCATTCTCGAATAGCACGTATTTTCTCCTCATCAACTTGTACTCCCTGCATACTAACAACAAAACCAAGGAACACAACTCGATCCGTACAAAATGTGCACTTTTCCATGTTAGCAAATAACTTTTCTTCTCTAAGCACATCTAATACAGATTTTAAATGCAACGCATGCTCACCCATGTTTTTGCTATAGATTAGAATATCATCAAAATATACCACAACAAATTTCCCAATTAATGGACGCAAAACATGGTTCATTAATCTCATAAACGTGCTAGGAGCATTAGTTAAACCAAAAGGTAAGACTAACCACTCATATAACCCATATTTTGTTTTAAAAGCAGTTTTCCATTCATCTCCCTCATGCATTCTAATCTGATGATAACCACTCTTTAGATCAATTTTAGAAAACACACAAGATCCATGCAATTCATCTAACATATCATCTAACCTAGGAATGGGATGTTGATATTTTACCGTGATGTTATTTACCGCTCGACAATCAATGCACATACGCCACTTCCCATCCTTTTTAGGCACTAAAATAACTGGAACCGCACATGGACTCATGCTTTCCCTCACAAACCCCTTGTCCATTAGTTCGTCAACTTGCCTTTGCAATTCCTTTGTCTCCTCGGGATTGCTTCGGTATGCTGGTCGGTTTGGAATGGTTGCGCCAGGGACAAAATCAATTTGATGTTCAATTCCCCGAATTGGTGGTAATCCTTGTGGTAATTCCTCGGGAAATACGTCCGCATAATCCAGCAATAGAGATGAAATAACACTAGGCAAAACTGAATCGTTAGCGTTAGTAGTTAAAAACGCCTCCTTATACCGAAGTATAATCATCGGCACTTTAGAAACCAAAGCTCTCCTCGCATCACTCTTTTTTGCATAAATATTAGTTTTTCTCTCAACATCCTTTCTTTTCTCTCTTTCTTGTTCTCTCTTGTTTTTCCCCTCTGAATTTTTCTTTTCTTCGCTCTCTTTTTTTGGGACATCTCTTTGCAAATGAATTTGATCCTCATGCACTTGTTGTGGTGACATAGGACACAAAGTAACTTTCCTTTTATTGTGTGCAAAGGAATATTCATTAGTAAAACCATCATGTTTAACCTTTCTATCGAACTGCCATGGCCTACCAAGTAACGAGTGTCCCGCTTGCATAGGAACCACGTCACACAATATCTCATCAACATATCGACCAATAAAAAATGGAACCAACACCTGTTTGGTCACCTTTATATCAGCACTGTCATTAAGCCATTGTAAACGATATGGTCGTGGATGCTTGGATGTAGTCAGCCCCAATTTATCCACCATGGTAGTACTTACCACGTTAGTACAGCTCCCTCCATCTATCACAACACAACAAATCTTCCCGTTCACCATACAACGAGTATGAAACAGATTTTCCCGTTGCTCACTACTTTCTTCTTTCACCTGTGTACTAAGTGCTCTCCTTGTGACTAAAATCTCACCATGTATAACAACCTTCCTATCATCTACCTCCTCTAATGGTGGCATAGAATCTGTGTCACTATCTTCTCCCTCAGTTTCCACCTCTCCATTATCAAGTAACAACATAGTTCTTTGATTTGGACATTGATTTGAAATATGTCCACTGCCTTGACATTTAAAACATACAATATCACGATTACGACTAAAAGAAGGTTTTTCAATTTTACCTTGTGTTCCACGATTAGTCGTTTCTGGTTTAAACTCCACTTTAGGCTTGTTCATCGCTGGTCTCTCCTCTCGCCTTCCAACATTAGGTTTCCACGATGAAGTTGTAGTAGAATTTGATCGTTGGCCACCTCTCCTCTTAAGTTGCTTCTCAATTTTGATAGTCATGTGTACCATATCTTCCAACTCCACATAATGTTGTCGTTCCACCAAATATGCAATGTCCCAATTTAACCCTGCTGAAAATCGAGCCATTGTAGCCTCATTATCCTCAACAATGTTAGCCCTAGCCATCAACATTTCCATCTCCTTGAAGTAATCCTCTACACTTTTACTTCCTTGTTTCAAATTCTGTAAATTATGAAATAAATTCCGATGATAATGGCTCGACACAAACCGTTTTCTCATTGCTGCTTTCATTCCTCCCCAAGTCACAATCGGTCTTTCTCCACAACTCCTTCGATTGGTCATCAATTGATCCCGCCAAGTAACTGCATAATCTAAAAATTCGGTGGCAGCAAGCTTAACTTTCTTAAGCTCCGAGTAGTTATGACAATCAAATACCCACTCCATTTTTCGTTCCCATTCGTTGTAAGCCTCAGGATCACTCCTTCCTTTAAAAGCTGGAATTTTCATTCTAATGCTATCCAAGTTGTTATCCTCTCTATCTCGACCTCCTCTTTCTCTAGCACCCCCTTGTCTCCGATGTATGGAATCAGCCTCACGTTCTTCCTCCTCGCTAAGTTCAACATCAAAGTAAGTCTCCTCTGTTCTAATTTCTTTTTGCTTAGTTCTGCCCTTTGGTCTCCCACCAATAGGGTTTTGAGAGGGTTCTCCTCGGGTGTCACTTAATTGATCAATGCGTTCGTGTACTTGTTCCATTGCTATTCCCAATTGTCTAGAAAATTCTTTCATCATAGCCTCCATCATAAATTTTGGATAAAAATTAGATGTTGGCTCTTCAAGAACAGTTTTATCCTTTGAATAAGACATAATTTCCTGCACAATAAAGATTAGTAGAAAACAATTTCCTCACCACTCCCTTACGTGTTTCTCTCAAATTAAGGTACCGCTCGTGTTTGCACTCAACAGGCTTTTACCCTCAATTATACTCACACTTTGCCTTTTACCTCACAATATTCTCTCTAAACAGATTCTGTTTGAATTCACTAAATACTATCAAAGTTTCCAATTCAGTTCAATGAAATAACTTATCACAAATAATTACAATCAAATGAATCCCTCAAAACAAATAATTACAATAGGCATGAACCTCCAAATACCAAAAATCACGATTAAGGAAAGAGCTAATCGCTACTGGATATAGTGATAACAACAATTAGAAATAATGCATAATTTTCGCCACTTTTTTTTTTGTTTTTTTTTTACAAAATAACTCAGATCCGAAAATTAAGGATAGATTTTGCTAGAGAACTTAGCTTTGATACTAAATGATAGACTCCACGGCACGCTTGCGTGAGGTGGTCGTCGCCCAAATCGTTTTCTAGCAAAAATTGAATGGTGGATTGCTTGCAACACCTCAACCCCTCGCCTATATGAAGACGGTAATCTTGGTACAATTGCTCACGTTTGGAAATCTCCGTTAGATGAACACCAACGACACCTTGACCCCTCACTTATATGTAAGCGGTAATCTTGGTACAATCGACGCTTGATGTGGTAGAGGACGCCACACACAACTATGGAATGTTGTGTGATAAGTCAAGCTGAATTCTCAAGGAAAACTAAGGAAATACTTAGGAATCCTTTAAAGAATCAATAGTAGAGAATAACTCAAAGAGTTTGATAAAATCTAAATATATGAAAAATGTTGTTGCCTCCATTACAATCATAAGACTTATATATGGAGGCTAGGGTGGTGGCTATGAAACCCTAAATCTGAACAAGGAAATAGTAATTAACTTAGAGTTAAATCCCATCTAGGATTAATTTTATTACAAGGTAACATAAAAATTTGCTGGAGAGTGCTGAATAAAAAGAAAGTGCTGAAACATGAGGGAATCCCATGCCAAAAATGTGCTGCAGAATATTCAGCAAAATGGCTTGGAATTTAGCTTCTGAAATGGCTCATCCTTTTGTAATACAATTGGCTTGGAATTTAGCTTCTGATTTGGCTGATGCAGAATATTCAGCAATTGGCTTAGAATTTAGCTCCTAAATTGGCTCATCCATTTGTAACACAATTGGCTTGGAATTTAGCTTCTAAATTGGTTGATGCAAAATATTCAGCAATTGGCTTGGAATTTAGCTCCTAAATTGGCTCATCCATTTGTAACACATTCACGAACTTGGAATCTGTCATACTCGGTTTTGAAGTCATTCCAACCTCGTTCCAAATTATTTGAATCAACCCATTAAGTCCCTCCTTGAAGCGTTTAGCCCGAGCTCTTGTTACGGGTCCAACCGGGAAGCGAACCGAATCTGATGTATGGGTGTCAATCACTCCCGAGCTAGGGATGTCCTCATCAAAGGGGGTTGCCAAATTAGAGGGAGGCCCACAAGGGGTGAGTTGTTGAATGACCAAGAGCTTGCCTGTGAGGATTAACAAAGAGGTACAATTAATTATGACAAGCTTTCACCAAGTTGTCAAAATAAAGTCACTTTCTCATGATGACAAAGTGGTTAGATACAACCTATGTATCTATAGGTTCTTGCAAATAACTAGTCGGTCAAGCAAAGAGAACTATTATTCATCTTCTTTGTTGCAAAGTTAGAAAGAAAAGTAGAGAGAGAATACTTTGAGAGAGGGAGTTCGTGTGGGGGAAAAGAGGAAAGGGGTTACCGCCATCTAGAAGGGAAGGAAAAGAGCTTATGAATGCCATCAAGTTTCATCTCATACTTTGGAAAGCAAAGGAAAAGAGCCATCAAGCAAAGAAGGCATAAAAACTAACTTAAAAACCCTAAAAACCCTAATTTTGGGTTATGGGTGAAATATTATGTTAAAAGTTTGAAGTTTATGTTTTAAATATATAGAATCATGCTAAATATGTTTATGTTTGATGATATGTGGTTGTGGTATGAAGTGGTATGGGTTTGTGTAGAAAAGATAGGCTAAAACCTTGAAAACCTTTCTACCGACGAATAAACCGTAACTTGTTGGAATAAATTATGTATTTCAAAATTCATACATGCTATTGTTGATTTTCTTTTTTCTAAGTTTTAAGGGGTAAGTTAGGAAGAGAACCTCATTAGAATCATTGAAAAAGAAGTTAAAATGAGAGAGTTATGTAATTTTTACCAAAACCCATGACTGTCAAGGGACTGTGCAAAACAATCCACTTCCGGGCCACTTTCAGTGGTCAAACCGTATCCAAATTTAGTATTTGATGAAAATTATATTCGGAAAGATACGAATCCAACGGTACCGACTAGACCCTAATCCGAGTTGTAGATTTTATTTTATTCGCGTTTCCGTGAAGGACCCCGCGGTTGAAAATGAGGAGGCAACCTGCATGCTTGTTAGAAAGTGAACCGGTCCGGTTCACGAGGGACCTTCGGTGACGGTTCAGGCCTTTTTCGGCCGGTTTCGGCGACGAGTCCCGACCCAAAAGTTTTCTAAAATGTGAGAAAGAAATATTATAATATTTAATTTGGTATTTGTTGGTGTAATTAAGAAATTCTTAGAGTGATTAATGGTTTAATTCCTTTTTAGCTCATTTGAAGTTACTAACTAGTAAATCTTAATGCTTCTAATTAATAATTACACTAGTTAAATATTGTTAAGTGTAATTAACTATTTAAGTATTATTTAATTAATATTGGGTAATAATTAAATAGAGTTAGTGTTATTAAACTAACTATTTATTGTTTAGTTACGACTAAATAATAATAGGGATAAAGAATGAATTAATTATTATTTAATTAATGTTAAATAATGATTTGAGAATGTTAAAGTTAATAAATTAACTATTTATTATTTAAGTAAGATTAAGTAATTAATAATGATAATTACTTGCTCACATGCTATTTAATTAACATAAAAAGTGATGAATTGAATAGTTTGAATCCAGTTTGCTGGATTAGGGAAAACAGTTTGATGAATTGAATAGTTTGAATCCAGTTTGCTGGATTAGGGAAAACAGTTTGATGAATTGAATAGTGTGAATCCAAGATGCTGGATTAGGGGGATAGTTTGAATCCAGTTTGATGGATTTGAAATCCAGTTTGCTGGATTGGGTATTTAACCTACTGGATCATAAAGATAGACTTATATAAGGAAAGATTAAGCAGTGAAGTGATTAAAAGATTATCAAAGGATAATTATAACACTAAGACTTTAATGTAATGTCTAAACTATGTGACTGACTATTAGATAATGTAATGTAAAGCAATGATATTATGGGTGACATATGTGAGGCTAATTGAGAGATCAATCTTATAAATGATAGGTCTTTCAAAAGAAGTCATATTAAATTGCGTAGCAGTAGTCAGCGATCAAGGCAAGTTCCCTAACCTTACTCAAATTTATATTGAGCAAGTTCTTAACTTACACAACTTCGTACATTGTGTAAAGTGCTGATTATTGATATGAACTTTTATATACTGCAAGTTCTCTAATTCAACCTTGAATTATTATTTCAGCACCTGTTAGTGGATGTAATACCCGAGATCATTATGTAATTTTATGGAATTAATAAATTGAATTTATGTGAATCTATTGAATGATTTTAATAAATGTATGTGTATGTGTTATATAAATATATATATATATATATATATATATATATATATATTATTGAGTTATATGATGAGATGTATTTAGATAGTTGGTTTGAGTTAATTTAATTATTTGAAATTAACTATGTAGTTAACAATTGTATTAAACACAAGAATGAAGCTAAAACTCAAATTGATTTCGGAGTGAAATCTGGTGAAGCAGACAGTGGATTTGAATTCGGAACATCGAAATTAGTAAAAATGGACTGTAAATATAAAATGTGTCGGGGTTGATTTTTTGGTCAAAGTCAACCAGTTGACTTTTCGGGTAAAAAGTCAAACTCGAATTTCGGGAGCTAAATTGACAAAACTAATATTCTCACGACGTTCAGAATGTCGATTTTAGTAGGAATCGACTATAGTATCGTCCGGAGAGCAAATTGGTCAAATGGCTTATTAATTGATTAATAGATTAAAATAATATTTTTATTTATCAAAATTTCATCAGCTGAATTTGGAGAAGTGACTATCAAAGTGGGACATGTGAGAGGGGAGAGCACGGTTATTGCAGAATTGAAGAAGAAGGGAGTTATATTTTCAAAAACCTTACGTTTCCATAACCCCTCCCTCACTAATTCATTTGGTTCATGGGGATTAATGGGTTGCAACTGATGATTGAAGATGAAAGGATTGGAGAATTCAGTCACCAAAGACATATATATTCTCTACTAAGAACACTTCTCCTTTTGTTAAATACTTTCTACCCGAGAGAAAGAAATTATGAATGGGTGTGTGAGAACGAGAGCTTGAAGGATTTCTGGAGTTTCAGAGGGTTAATCAAGCTAGAAGAGAAGCATCCTCAGTGTTAATCCAAGAAGGGAATTCATCCAAGAGGTAATATTAACAACTGTTAGTTTTCATATAAGAAATGATGAGAAAAATGTTTATTCTTTGAGTTAGATGTTCTGATTGGGTTATGTGTTGCTATGTTATTGATAATTGATGATTTGTAGAGTATTAAAGAATGAAAATTTCGAGTTTAATCATGCTATGTATGCTCTGAATTCGGTCAAGAAATGGGAAACATGTTTATATTAGTTAAATTGCTTAAATGGGATTACATTATAAGAAATTTGATTTTAGAGGCTATAGATTTGCTAATAGAGTTGTTGATGTTATTAAAATAGTTAATTATGTAAGTCATGTGGTTTCTAGTTGAGTTATAATGTTGGGTTGTGTTTAAATTTTCCATTGTATAAGTTTTTGAAAAGTTTGGTTCGCAGCAGCAGAAGCCTGCATCACCTGTGTCTGGGTACCAGCGCAGCCGCGCTGGTACCAAGGCTAAACAGGGCGCGGCCGCGCTGCACCAGAACCAAACACTAATGTTTTCTTTTAATTGCTCAGCCGTTAGTACTCAACTTAACCTTGTACAATGAGCATGAAGAAGCCTTAAATATGTATTAAGATGTCTCAAAAGTATGTAATCACAAAAATTGAACCGTAAGCTATGATTGATTAATTTTTTTAGGAAACGTTATCTTGAATTAAAGAAATGATGTAAATATGTTCCATTTATGTTTAAACATGTGTATCAGAACTTATGTGGCAATAATATTAGAATCAAATATGAACATGGCTAATCTTTAAGAAAAGAGCTATTAAGCTTGTTTTTTTTTTAAAAAAAAGAAATTTCAAAATGATGTATTAAATGTCGAATGCATGCACCTAAATTAGTTTTAAGTCTTCATAATAATGTGTTTATTTATTATTTGATGTATGCTAAGACCTTATCATGCTAGAAAGAGAACTGAACATTGAAAAGCTCAGTTTTGGGCCTGGAAGGGAGTAGCGCGGTCGGGCCACTCGCAGGTATAAAAGCAGCGCGGTCGCGCCGTGCTGCAGAGTGGTCAAGATGTTCTATTTGTAATCTAAAGCTTGATACATGTGTGTTACATTCTTATAACTTTATTATGTGACCATTGGAATGTTTGTATTATTTAAATATGTAAGGGCTAAGTTGAACCAAAGCTTGAAAAGGTTTAAACAGGTTTTGTAAATGAAACTTTTGGAGTAAAAACAAAAAAAAACAACTTATGATATATGATGATTTGCTTTAATTGTATATTTGGTTGAGTGTATATTTGTAATACATATCTATAAGCATGAAACAAAAGCATTAGGTATGCATGAGATGAATAGAATCTGTGAATCCGTTATGAGAATGAGTGGCTAATGAATATCTATATATGAATATATAGGTTATTTGAGGTATAGCTAAGCAGTTAACGTAAGCTACGCGAAAGGCAAGTATTCTATCTTTATTACCTTTATTCTAGTGAATGCGAGTTTTAACTTCACTCGTTCAGTTGAGCAATTATTCTATCCTTGTTCACTTATTCAGTGATCGGGAAATTCTTAAGTTGTGCTAATTATCAATATGTATAAGTTTCTTATGTCGTAAGTTTGATAAATTCTAGTGTTGTACAAGCTTTATTGATGACTACTCAATTGTTAATTCAATTGCTATGCTTTAAAGTTCTTATTCATTAATGAAATTGCTTTCAAGAATGCTTTCTAGTCTTTTGGTACTGGCTAGATATTATTGAAGTGAAACGTTATGTTATTTGAGCAATTCAAATTCATTGTAGCTACTTAAAATCTACCAATCCAAATTGTTTTGGTGCGGTCCCGCATGAGTACTAAGATGAACAACCCGAATAACGGGAAAAACTGATGTCGGGCATATAGACCCATTTATTCTTATGCGATCAAACTTTATACTTGTACACAATGTATGGTACGAAAGGCTGATCACCTGGAGTACTTGCGGAGAATGTTTTACAGTCTATTTGATTGTCAAAACTTCTGATGGTTTTCGATGAATTAATAATAATGTTCAGGGTTCTTATACCCCTTAGTATGCTATTGAAAATTCTTGAACTCTTATCTTTGACATTCGACACTACTTTTTGATTATTCTTTCGATTATGGAGAGATGTCAAAACAGATGATTTTAATCTTGATATTCATTATCATATTATTTTATATACTTGCTGGGCAACTTGTGCTCATTCTTGCTTTAACATTTCAGCTAAGGGTGAGAAAATAGAGGGCACGGTCAAGGACAATGGAAAAGCTAAGATGAAGAATTGAAAAGTTTATTTTTGTAATAGTTTTAGATTTCCGCATTGATGTATCATAGCGATAAACGCTAAGTTTAAGTTTAAAGTTATTTAAGGTTATGTAAACCTGAGATTTTATTCGAATACTATTGTAATTATTATTATTATTTATGAAGCTTGTTTAGTTAGATGATGGTGTTTGATGTATCGTGAGCACCATATCCTGTGTTTGATGTTACACGGATTTGGGGGCGTCACAGTGGATAATTATTTTGATTATTCCACATCCTTGATAATTATTGTTATTCGCACCTGGTGCAATTGAATTCTTGTTCTATTATTGATGAACTGTGAATTAGTTAAAGTTCTTTCATTCATGAATTGTTTATGAGATAAATATATGCTAGTTGTATCAGCTAGATCAAGTATGTTTAAATTTGTTAAATCAAATCTATTTTAAAAGCTGTTCCTAACCAATTAATTTGGTAAGGATTTCAGACTGAGAAAAGAACAACTTTTAAGGCATTATATTAGAAAACAATTGTTTGCCCATATTATTAAGTGATTATTCATATTCGCCGGGTATGAGAGGCTGATCCCCTCGATTATCAAAACTTATTTAGAGGACCAATTTAAATACTGACAACCTCCGTATACGTTCATGGCCTTTGTTGACCACTCAGCTTAATCTTCCAATTATGGAAACTTGAATTCTTATTCTTTCACGATTAATATTTATTGTTGAAAGTTTCAAAAGTTGAAATCCTTTCTAATCATGATATATCTCCTTTGTATTTAAACTTGTTAAGAAAATTAGTTGCTTATCCTTGCTATATCATGACGTTTATTTCAGCTAGACCGGAAAGTTCCAAGAATGATAAAGGAAAAGGCAAAGCTCAGGAATAGACTTATGTGAATGTTTAATTATCTTATTATCTAATGTAATAATTTTAGATAAATTTTTTGTTATATTAAGGGTATGTTTTAAGTTAAGGTTATTAGACCTTGGGATTTGATGTAGAACCTTATTTAAATGAATAATGTATGATAGACTCCACGGCACGCTTGCGTGAGGTGGTCGTCGCCCGGATCGTTTCCAGCAAGTTATGAAGGTGGAACGCTTACAACACCTTAACCCAACGTCTATATTGAGACGAGAACCTTGGTATAATTGTTTTGCGCTAGGAAGCTTGCGTTGAATGGACACCAACGACACCTAAACCCCGTGCTTATAAGAAGCAGGAACCTCGGTACAATCGACGATTGATGGTTCGGTAGAATGACGCCACAAACAACTATGAATTGTTGTATGATAAGTCGATAATTGAATCTCAAGAAAACTAAGAAATTAATCTAGGAATTCTCAAAGAACCAAAAGATGAGAAAAATCTCACAAGAATTTTATTAATCAAAGTAATCTAATAATGTTGCGTCTATTACATAAGCCATGTATCCTATTTATACTAATAACATAGAACCCTAATCCTATAAGGAAACAAGAATTTGAATGGAAATAGAAATCCTAACTAAACACCATATGGAAATCAAAACATATCTAATAAATATCCTAATTACAATAGAAATCTAAAAGATATAATGAAATCCCAAAAATAAAAGAAAGAAATCTGCCAAAAATCGCGTGCCTCGAAAAACGTGTCAACCAATTCTGCGTGTTCTCGTCGGGGCGAGAAAATTGAACTGGGACTTCTCGCCGGGGCGAGAATGGACAGTAATTTCTTTGCCGAGGCGGATTAATTTGGGCCGGGGCGAGCTTGGACAGTAAGTTTCTCGCCGGGGCGAGAATTTTGGCCTTGGTTTTCTCGCCGGGGCAAGAACTTTGAATCCCAACTTCTGAATTTGTTTTCCGTACAATCCAACCTCGTGTTGTCCCATGATATAACATAACCTCTTCAGCTTTCTTGGACATCCATAACGCCGTATGAACGCTAATCCTTCCATTAAATGACAAATATCTTCATTAACAATTAGATGATACAAACGAATATGATGAACACTATCTCGAACGCTTGACTTGCATTGATTTGGTCTTACTACATAGATCGTATCTAGCAATCCCAAATCACATGAATGACCCTCTCCTCGATGTTCATATGAATTGAGCTCCAATGTAAGTATCCTTGAGTAGATTCTAGCCCAATTACTTGAATTCGTTTGTTGAACCCTCGAAGCTTGAGCAGAGCCGATGACGCTTGATGCGAGCCTGGTCAGGATCTCATCAATGTATGTTTATTATTCCGCAATAGTTCATAAAATGTGTATGATGTTGATAGATCGTGAGCACCGAATCCGAGATTAGAGAACCTAGATTTAGGGGCGTCACAAGATATAGTTAAAACATCACACATGATTACTCTATAGCATACTGCTATGAAAAACATCATCCATCCCTTCACACCACAAAAAGGTGGGGATTTACTACTAACAACCACCCCTAACATATACTAAGGTTGGGGTTTACAAACACAAATCACATACTGTTAGGCATACAAACAAAATAGTCTAACCAAGCACACTGCGCTCCACAACGCTAACACACTTCACCTGCCCCAATTGGGTCATCAACTCTCGACTCAAGGTGAGATGAGTCTGTCCCTCCTTAACTGGATGATGGTGCACACCATCCATCCACCTACTACTCGCCATGTTAAATACATAGCTCATCCTATTCATCCTTCTCTAACTGGGTTCGTCGAGCCTCCACCAGTACCTGTAGGCTCGCTTCCCATTGCTCCGACTGCTCTAGTCTACTACTCCACTCAATATCTCTCGCCAAGAGGTGAAGTAAGAGGGTACTCAACTAAATAGGGCCACCCTGCCCAACTCGACTAGCTAAACTCAGGCATCTTACAGCCATAACAAAGACATCATAGACAATCAACACAAATAATATCATAACAAAATACATTCATCGATGGGATGAATTTATATTATATTCAAACTCGGCTAGATGAATTTCCACAATCCACATCCGACATAACTCGACTTAATGGATCTCCTCGACCCATCACCTAGAGTACTCTATACGAGTTTAATACTAAGGTTATAACCTAGGTTTCGAATTTGGTGCTTACAATAAAGTACATCCATACACCTCTAAACAACATAAATCAACTAATGCGGAATAAATAAACATAGGTTGTTCATTACAAAAAGGTTTACTACGGTCCCAAGGTCTATAACCTTAAATAAATACATCACAGAATACATTAATAATACAAAATTACTCTACGATTACATAACAGAATAGTACAAATAACTAGTCCTTAAGCTTTTCTTTGCCTTTGTCCGCTTTGGAACTCTTCGGCTTAACTGCAATAGGTTCATGATATAGCAAAGGTGAGCAACTACTTTGCCCAGCAAGTTTAAAGTGAATGAAAAGATATATCATGAATGAATGAGAATAACAATCGCATAATTCGACAATTTAAGAACATTGAAGAAATTGCTGACAATATAATCAAAGTTCAAATGAAAAAATGAATATTGATTATTTACTGCTGAGTGGTCCAATAGACCATGAACTTTTTGGCCAAAGGATCAGTCATTCAACTAACCCTTTTAAACGTCTGGCCCGTTAGTAGTACTTGAGGGGATCAGCCTCTAGTATCCTATATATATGCATAACATTTAACTCTGACTGTATCGGACAACCGACACATTAAAATCCCCTAAATAAGAGTTGCTCTCTCAGTCCAAGAATCCATACCAACAATCGGTTCGGATAGCTTTTAAAAATAATAACATGTACATGTCTAGCCGAGACAAATGGCGTAGACTATTTCCTTAAACATTTCATGAATGGAGAACTTACATTTTACAGTCCAACAACAGATGATGAATTCAAATGCACAAGGTGCGAATATCAATAGTTATCTTTGATGTGGAGTAATCAATATTAATTAATCCGCTAATATAACTTGAAAGTAATAGCTCGATTTGAGTCATAAAACTTGCAACAATATACAACATTTGTATAAAATAGGAAACTTGCTCAAATGTAAGGGTTGAGTAAGTTTAAGAAACCTGCATTCAATATATAGAAAGAATGAAGTTAGGGAACTTGCCCAACACAAGGGTTAGACAAGCGTTAGGAAACTTGCCTGGTGCGTCTACTACAATATTACAACACACGCTCCTTAATATCCTACACATACAAATACATATTCACATAACAATCAGTGACATAACGGATACCAAATATTGGTTTATACTGCTCTATAACATCTCATTAATATTAGAAACAAGATCTTAAACAAGATTATACATACACGTTACGGCGTTACGACGCTTACACGTCCGTACGCCAACCTTGCCTATTCGAACGCCTAAGCGACACACAATTGCGTACGCCTAGCACGCCCCTTCGATTTATCTAATACTCATTAGCTAATCCTAAGTATCATTATAATTCATAACATTTATGTTTTAGGACTTAGAAGAATGTCTTTTATTGCCGGAAGCATTACACGTTCAACACACGTATGACCGACGCCTTCCGTTTGCACAATAGCCCTAAAAACGGTCAATTTCAAAATTTCTCCAGTTTGAAAATTTAAATTCTAATTAATGGATGTTGTAGGTCTATCTCTAAGCTTTCCGGATCATCTTGAATCATCCAATTTGGAGTTTATATGAGAAAGTTAGGTCCGTTTTACTAAAGGAGGTCAACATCACACAACGAGCTCACCCTAGAGTGCTTGTGCTCACCCCAGAGGACTTGTGCTCGCCCCAGAGTGCTTGTGCTCGCCCCGGAGGGCTTGTGCTCACCCCGGATGAGCTTCTCTCCTCGCCCTCCTCTTGATGAGCTTACCCACCTCTCCGATGAGCTCGCCCATGAGCTCGCCCAACATTTTGATGAGCTCACCCACTTTCTGATGAGCACACCCTCCTTTCTGATGAGCATGCCCTCCTTTCTGATGAGCACGCCCACTTTATGATGAGCTCGCCCACTTTATGATGAGCTCGCCCACTAAGGAGCTCGCCCACTTTATAATGAGCTCGCCCTAAGCCAAATGAGCCCGCCTCCTCTCTGTCGACCTCGCCTAGACCAAATGAGTTCGCCCCGAAGGGCTGAGCTCTCCCCTAGAACAAGTGTGCTCGCCCCCAAAGGGCTCCTCTCTGCAGAGCTCGCCAACAAGCTCTGTTTTGGTACCCAAACTTCAAACCTTCATAACTTCTTCGTTACAACTCGGAATTAGGCCATTTCAGAGGCTATGGAAAGCTTACAACATGAACTATAAGACTCCTATAGATTCATACACTTATAGAATTAACCAAAATTATCAAACATGAAAAATATCTACCATGGTCCTCTAAATTCGTCCAACAGTCCATGTCCTTGTTCAACAGTTCATCGTTCTTGCTCCATTAAGCCAAGGTAAGGATTTCGTTCATTTTTGTTCCACTTTGATGTTGTTAATGACTTACATAGTCTCTTAACAATGTTTACAAGCATCCAAAGTAAACAACAACAACAAGAATCGCAACAATAACTCAAACCCATCAACAGAAGCTTAAAAGCTCCAAAAACCATAAAAACTTAGAAACTCTTAACCAAATCAGTTGGGATGAGTTTAGGTTGATGGTTTACCTCTTGTAATCCCTCCAAGATACTAGAGAGAACTTTCTAGGCTTGGCTTGAGACTCTTTTTCTTCCTTCCTTGCTGCACTCGAGCCTCTCCTCCTCTCCTTTTCCCTTCACTCGCTGCTCCTTCCTCTCGAGCTCTCTTCTTTTTTTTCTTCCATTGTTTTCTGTAGCTTGCTTTCTTGTTCTCTTGCCTCCCCCACTAGCTCTCTCTCTTTTTTTATGCTTGATAATGGGCAGACGTTTGAATTAGATAGAGAAGAGGGGAACAAATGGGGCTTAGTCCTTCTTCTTTTGCACTCTCTCTCTCTCTCTATGCTCTTCTCCCTACTTGCAACAACAAGGGAAATGATGATGGATATGATCAGATATGCAAGGAGGAGGAGGTGAAGGACTTGGTGGGTGACTTCGGGAGATGGGGGAAATGGTTGCACGGCCCGAGCTCCCTTGAAATAATTCTCAAGAAGGAATGCTTGGCATTAGGGATTATCCATGCATTGTGCTTGGCACAATGCCACCATCAACCGACACTCCCTCCATTCTCTCATTTGATTGGTCCAAAGAGTTAGATGGTTCCCCATATCAGCAACACACAAACCAATACACCCATTTGGTCTCCCCCATGCCCGAATACTCCCTCATTTGTACCCAATTTGCTCAATAACTCTACCCATAATTAAAAATGGGTACTCCCATAAATTATTGCGACGCATAAAAATAACTATTACTGGATCTGTCCAGTTATTCGGAACACCCATATAATACATTTCGGATACGGATAAAATCACATATCAGCTCAAATAAAATTTCCAACGCTTGGAAAAATTATTCATTCGCATACACACATTAATGAAATTATTCCAAATTGAAAAAGATGCAAAATATTATAGCGTGGATAGTGCCTCGGGAATCGTGCCCCGTAAATAGTGATTTAGCGACGCTACGCGAAATCAATTATTCACTTAAACAATATAACACGTAAAATTTGATGCATTCACTTAATCTAGGTTGTCACACAACCTTTAAACATACAACACAAAATAATATTAATAACATATAACATATTCATTAATATTCAAATTCGAATTACAAGGCAAATCCAAAATTTCCGGTCGTTACAGGATATCATTTCAAATGTATATAGCCTTGTGTGTGCACAACAAACTATATACAAATAAATAGGTAGACAACTATTGTCAATTACATCATTATGTAACTCCTTGTATTTTGCCTCTTAGATTATAATGGTCAAGTGTGTGCACATCCGAACTAAAATAATCTAAGTTAAGTCTATCCTAGCACTTCCATATATGTGAAGAGAAAAATACCGTCCTTGTGGTGACACAACAAAACAATAATGTTCAGTTCCTTAATAAGCATCAAATGTGATAAGGCAACATCTTAAATATTTAATACTTGCCTTATGGTGACACAACAAACTCATATTAAACATTTAATACTCTATTGCTTTACCATGCTAGAAGGCGACGTTCGATATACCAAATATTTTTGAACGCTTAGGACTTAATATGATTTCTTTAAGAGGTTTGTTATTATTAGTCTTATCTTGTTTAGCGCGCATGCACATATATATATAAAATACACATCGTATTATTTGACATGCGAAGCATGTTGGATAATATATAATATATATAATAATCATGCACATATAGAATACTATATTCTACCCGGATTGATTATAGACTTTTATTCTAGTTTGGTTCACTAGAGCCACCAAGTGAACCAAAAGGTCAAACCTAGGGTGCAAGAATTAAATTTAAATATAACTATTACAATTAAAATTCGGGCTCCATTACAAACGGGTCTTCATGCGCTCCTTGCTCCTTTGTCTCCAATTCTTCAAAATAATTTTAACTAATCCTATTACATAAACTACTTAAAATAAATAGAAACCTTGATCAGCAGGGGAAGTACATAGGAGGGAGATAGAATTTACATTAAGAAAAATTAGAGAAGACGAGGTACGCAGACCCCATTTATAAAAACTCATTCATTCAAACATCCTCTAAAATAACTCCAATCACACATTGGTCAATAGTCCATAATCAATCCCTATTTATTATCATACATATCTCCATATGCAATAATAAATAATATTCATCTCATGAATAATAAAACCATTCCATATATGCATTGATATCAATTAATGGGCAAAAGTTTTGCTAATATTTAGTTTTTGAAACAAAATAAACTCTTTTATTTTAATCAAAAACCAAATCCAAATTAAACTCCTTTACTTTTAGCAATCTGGAATCATATTTCAGATAAAATAAACATCTTTATTTTAAACTTTTATCAATTAAATAAACCATTTATGTTAATTGAGAAAAATAAAAAATTTCAAACTCTGCATACCGGCGCGGCCGTGCTCCAAATTGAACTAGGAGCGGTGCGGCCGCGCTGCACCCCCAGAAATATTTTCTGGGTTCAGGCGCGGCCGCGTTCCAGAATGAACTAGAAGCGGCGCGGCCGCGCCGTGATGTAGATTCAGAAAAAAAAATTCTGCCATCCGATCGTATCGCATATCAATTCATACATGGAATCATCAAAATCAATAATTAACATAAGGATTAGGCTCTGATACCACTGTTAGGTTTGTATATAACGCAAGCATGCAATCAAATTACATAAATAGGGCGGAAGCGTGATAAAACGGATTTTTAAAATTTATCATACAAACCATCACCATGATCTTTCCTTGTGTTCAATTATCAATTAACGAAAGAGATAGAGATAGAGAATTATACCCTCGTGAATCAAAACTTCCTCGGGTACAAGTTCACCTCTAATTCCTTTGCGTTCTCCTTAAATTCCACCGACTAAATTCCTTCGCTTGATCAACGTTAGCCACCCAAGTGTTTGGCCTCTAGAGGTGATCCACCAAGGAAGAATAGTTGTTCAAGAAGATGGGTGTTGGCAAAACCCTAGTTTCTATCTCTATAGAAATTGCAAGTACTCTCCACAATCTAATGCAAGAGTGTGTAACCGTAATCTATGATAAGACTCCTCTTATTTATAGATGTAGGAAAACTCTTCCCTAAACTATTTAGGATTAGGGTTTCTATTTTAATTAAATTCCTTTAATTAAATCAACCTTCTAATCTAATTAGGAATCCATGAGAGAGTACTTCTATTAATTAATTTCCAATCCCTATTAGGAATTAAATAATAGTAATAGTAATAATAATAATAATAATAATAAGACTCCTCTTATTAATTTATATTTAATATTTCCAAAATATTAAATAATAAATATTAAGCTATTTAATTTATTCTATATCTATAGATTAAATTAAATACACTTAACTTATTATTACAATTATGTCATTTACTTCTCAATCAAATATTTTTTTTTTTGCGGTGTGACCTTTTAGGTTCTCCATATTAAACCGGTTGTGAATAAATCAATTAGAACAATTCTAATTATATTTAGATAAATAAATTAAACTATTTAATTTATTTAAATAAATAATATTTATTCTACAATAAAGGTAAGCCCCCTTAGCGATCAACGACTTTTCAGATAATATAGATTTCAACATTAATCACAAAAGAACCTTTCAGTGCATAGTTACCGTACAATTCAATCCTTCTACCATACAATGTCCCAATTAAATATAAGACATGGATTTACTATCAAGTCTTATTTTATTTAATTATATGTATTTCGATTCCCAAATGCACAACTCTAAATAATGCAAATTAGAAACTCGTTTCTAATTTTATTCTGCCTTGGCCAAGGACTACTGAGTTGTCATTTATGGAATCACATAGGACATTCTCATCCTTTACTAGACGTGATAGATTCTTTGTTCATCATTCACTTATCTCCATGTACAACTTATTATACCCAATCTGATAGACTCCACGGCACGCTTGCGTGAGGTCTTCGTCGCCCGGATCGTTTCTAGTAAGCAAATTTTTTTTTTTTGCTAAATTTGTTTAATTGTATAAATTTGCAAGGCTATACAAAATCATAGGGCATACCCCAGGCTATAGCTAGTTCATCTAGAGACAGGCCGAAAGAGGAACTAGCTATAGATAGAAAAAATCACCAATACATAATCCAGTTACATAATCCAATTACAATAAAATGGACTAAAACCAGTAGCCTTAATGAATGAGTTGCACTTTGAGAGCCTTGATTTGATAATGTTAATGACGACCTTTGCTAGGCGACTTGGAGGAATAATGGAAGCATTGGTGTTATGAAGCTTTGAGTTCCTAGCCTCCCAAATCTTATAGAAGGATACTGCGACAGAGAGAGTCATAATGTTTCTAGTGAGGTTAGAGCCTTGAAAAGCGATTGAAATCACGTAGGATGGAACACCAACAACACTTAGACCCTCGTTTAGATGGAAAACGATAATCTCTGTAAGATTGTATGATGCGATAGAATAACGCCACACACAACTATGATTTGTTATATGATAAGTTAGATATGAATCTCAAAGAAAAACTAAGAAAACTACTTAGAAATCCTTCAAAGAGCCACAAGTAGAGAATAACTCTCAAATATGAATAAACTCAGAATATTATTGAATTGTTCTTGAATTACAAGCATAAAACTTACTTATACTAACTATGAAAGCCTAGAATCCTAAAGGAAATAACAATTGATTTGGAATCAAAATCTTATCTTAAAATATCCTAATTACAATAGAATTATGAAAATATACTGAAATCCCTAAAATTAAGGAAAAGAAATCTGATAAAATCTTCAAAAACGCGTCTGCCTGGAAAAACGCACCAACCAAATTCGACTGTTCTCGTCGGGGCGAGAAATTTGAACTAGAATCCTCGCCGGGGCGAGAATGGGCAGAGAGGTTCTCGCTGGGGCGAGATATTTGGCCTTGATGTTCTCGCCGGGGCGAGAACTCTGCAAGTTGGAACTTTTTGTCTTCTTTTGTTTCCATCGTTCCCAACCTTGGCGTGTTTGCTTGTATCATCATGACCAAATGTAAAGCCTTAGAATCCTGCTCCTCAAACTGTACACTTGATCTATCCTCGCTCCACATGCCTTGTATCAACCCATGAAGACCTTCCTTGAATTGTTTAGCCCGAGCTCTCGTCACAGGTCCATCCGGCATGCACATAGGACCGCTCTATAGTTGTCATCCCTTCCCGAACCAAGGATGCCCTTATCATACCTCTCTTCTTGAGAAAGATTTATCCTCAAATCGTCACCTACATCAAACGGACTAAGATTAGTAACGTTGAAGGTTGCACTAACGTTATACTCACCAGGCAAATCAAATTTTTAGGCATTATCATTGATGCGCTCGAGAACTTGAAATGGACCATCTCCTCTTGGAAGCAATTTAGACCGTCTTTAAGCTGGGAATCTTTCCTTCCGCAAATGTAACCCCACCCATTCTCCCGGTTCAAAAATCATTTGACGTCGGCCTTTGTTGGCTTGTTTAACATATTGCTCTGTCCTCCTTTCAATGTTAAGCCTTGACTTTTCATGTATCTGCTTAACAAATTCAGCCTTTTTCTTTCCATCCATGCTAGTATATTCAGACAAAGGTAATGGTAATAAATCTAATGGAGTTAACGAATTTAAACCATATACAATTTCGAATGTGAAAATTGTGTAGCAGAGTGAACAAATCGATTATATGCAAACTCAACATGCGGTAGACACTCTTCCCAAACTTTAATGTTCTTTTTGATAATCGCCTTTAACAATGCAGATAAAGTCCTATTTACTACCTCAGTTTGACCGTCAGTTTGTGGATGACAAGTAGTTGAAAATAACAGTTTAGTACCTAACTTACACCACAATGTCTTCCAAAAATAACTCAAAAATTTAGAATCTCTATCTGAAACAATTGTTCTAGGCATGCCATGCAAACGCACAATTTCTCTAAAGAACAAATCAGCAATATGGGATGCATCATCAGTTTTGTGACAAGGAATAAAATGTGCCATCTTAGAAAATCTATCCACGACCACAAATATAGAATCATGACCACGCTTAGACCTAGGCAAACCCAATACAAAATCCATAGACAAATCAATCCAAGGTTCACTAGATATAGGCAATGGTGTATACAATCCATGAGGTTGAACACAAGACTTAGCCTGCTTACACGTAATGCATTTATCACAAATTCTTTCCACATCTCGTTTCATATGAGGACAATAAAAATGCTCTTTCAAAACAGATAAAGTCTTTTCAACACCAAAATGACCCATTAGACCTCCCCCATGTGACTCTCTAACAACAACTCATGCAAAGAACATGCAGGTATACATAGCTTATTTTCTCGAAACAGAAAACCATCAACTTTAAAATATTTACCTACTGTATTCTTTTCACATGATTTAAACTCCTCACAAAATTCAAGGTCATTAACATACAACTCTTTAATTCGTTCAAGCCCAAGCAATTTTGTATCAAGAGTATTCAATAACACGTACCTTCTTGAAAGAGCATCAGCAACAACATTCTCCTTACCTTGCTTGTATCGGATGACGTACGGAAATGTCTCAATGAACTCCATCCACCTTGCGTGTCTTTTGTTCAACTTATGTTGTCCCTTCAAATATTTCAACGATTCATGATCTGTGTGAATCACGAACTCTTTAGGCCAAAGGTAGTGCTGCCACGTCTCCAACGCTCGAACCAATTCATACAACTCCTTGTCATACGTCAGATAGTTCAAAGCGGCCCCACTCAACTTCTCACTGAAGTATGTTACTGGCTTCCCTTCTTGCATCAGCACTGCTCTAATCCCTAAACCTGAAGCATCACACTCAATTTCGAAAGTTTTAGTAAAGTTAGGCAAAACAAGCAAAGGAGCGTTAGTCAATCATCTTTAATCAATTTAAACGTCTTTTCCTGTTCTTCACCCCACTTAAACCCCACACTCTTTTTGATTACTTCCGTCAATGGTGCTGTGATGTCGCTGAAGTTCTTCACGAAACGTTGGTAGAAACTTGCCAGTCCATGGAAACTACGAACTTGACTCACATTTGATGGACTCGGCCATTCTCGGATTGCACGTATTTTCTCCTCATCCACTTGAACTCCTTGAGAACTCACAACAAATCCAAGAAAAACAACTCTATTCGTACAAAGCGTGCATTTATTTATCCATGTTAGCAAATAACTTTTCTTTTCTAAGAACATCTAAAATAGATTTCAAATGCAATGCATGCTCTCCCAAGTTTTTGCTATATATCAAGATATCATCAAAATAAACTACCACAAATTTGCCAATGAATGGTTGAAAAACATGGTTCATCAATCTCATGAAAGTACTAGGAGCATTAGTTAAACCAAAAGGTAACACTAGCCACTCATAAAGACCATATTTCGTTTTGAAAGCAGTCTTCCATTCATCACCCTCTTGCATTCTAATTTGATGATAACCACTTTTCAAATTAATTTTAGAAAATATACATGACCCATGCAATTCATCTAACATATCATCTAAACGCGGAATGGGATGCCGATACTTTACCGTAATATTGTTCACCGCTCGACAATCTATGCACATGCGCCATCTCCCATCCTTTTTAGGCACTAAGATCACCGGAACTGCACATGGACTCATGCTCTCTCTCACAAACCCCTTCTCCATAAGTTCGCCAACTTGCTTTTGCAACTCCTTCGTTTCCTCGGGATTGCTCCGATAAGCTGGACGGTTTGGAATGGTTGCACTGGGTACGAAGTTAATTTGATGTTCAATTCCCCGAATATGTGGTAATCCTTGTGGAAGCTCCTCGGGAAACACATCCTTATAATCCTGCAAAAGAGATGAAACAACACTAGGCAAAGACGAATCGTTAGCGTTAGTATTCAAAAGTGCCTCCTTATACCGAAGTATAATCATCGGCTATTTAGCATCTAAAGCTCGCCTCACGTCGCTCTTTTTTGCATAGATATTGGTTTTTCGCTCATCATCTTTTTTTTTCTCTCTTTCTTTTTCTCTCTTATTTTTTTCCTCATTATTTTTCTTTTTTTTTTTGCTAAATTTAAATTGAATAAAAGAGAAAAGATGTATAAAGAAGAATGGGAAAACCCAAAACAGAAATTTGCAAAGCATCATAAAACAGGCTCTATGATGCCATGACAAAAAAGAAATAACAAGGCAAGAAGCCCCACAACAGAAAGGGAAACAGATTCGGAACCCCAAAGTAATACAATTTGTATAAACATCAACAACAAGGCGAGACAAATAAAAAACAAATCAGATCAGAAAAACAAAACAAAACCGACGCCAGGCATCAGGCTGCATGAAATCAGCAGCGGGAGATCAAACAACCCCCCAAGTGATAGAGCAGCAGCAAAGGATATCAGGCCAGACGCAGCAACGAGGCAGCAACACAGCACAAGAAACCCAGCAACACCCAAACAGCTACTGCAACCAACCACCAGCAGCAGCAACAAAAGCATGCACCAGACAGATTAAGAAAGAAAGAAACCGCAACAGCAACAAGACCCAACATCAGCCTAACCAGCCCACAACAGCTGCAGAACAAGGACAACGCCAGCAGTAGCAGAACCAAAAGAGTGTAGCAGCAAACTGCAACAACCGCAGCTGCACACAAAACACACAGCAACAACACAGAGGCAGCAGCGAGGAGAAAAGAAACAAAACCAAAACCACAAACTGCCCAGCAGCGAGCAGGCGAGCAAGAAATAGCAGCACAACCCAGTCAACAAGAAGAAACACAACAGCAGCAGTATCAATCAAGAAGAGAAAGAACAACTAAGCAACAACAGCCCTAAAGCCCATCAACGAACAAAACAAAACCCAGCCAACTGAGACCCATAACTTCCAGCAGTCCAAAGAAGAACCAACAACAGATGGCAGCAACAAAAGACCACTGTAGCAAACCTAACAAAAGCCAAACCAAGCAGGCAAAACACCAGCAGCTCACATCAACCCAAAAGAAAACAGGAACCAAACTGAAACCTAGAGCCCAGCACCAGCCCAGCCAAAACAGATGCACAACAAAAAGCAGCGGCCAAGCAAAGCAACTGCAATAACTGCAACAACATGACTGATCAGATCAGAAAACCCCACCCAATCCAGCAGACCCAAACAACAGCCTCAGGCAAACAAAAACCCCACCAGACCAACCAAAGCGAAACAGCCAACCCAAAGCCAACCATAAGAACCAAAGACAATCAAGATACCCATAGGAGGCTAAACCCAAAAACTACAGAGGGGCAAGCATGCAGCAGCCCAACAGCAACCAAAAGCCAAAAGACAGGAGCCATTACTCAAGATCAAGACAACAACAACAACAGCAAAAGGTAAGGTCCATCGGATCAACAAAGTCGCGGCCTAACTTAAATTAGAAATCAGCAACTGCGTGAACCTAGCAGCCTACTTTCTGAAGTTGGAGGAGGAGTGGAGCCTGCACTTAATGACATGAAGAATTTCACGGCCAAGACAAGAAGCAGGCTTTGAAGACTCACCATGACATCTAGCATTTCGCTCTCTCCAAATATAATATACAGAAGCGGCCAACCCAAGCGAAAGGATAGAGCGTCTCAACTTAGAGAGGTGCACACGGAGAACATAGTTAACAATAGAAGTCCAGTCCCTAAGGAAACCACGCCACCCACAATAACGCATGACAAAGAAAAGGACTTTGAAAGTATAAGGGCATTGGAAGAAAAGATGGTGAAAATTTTCAGAATAATTAGAACATAGCTGACACTCGGGCAAAATGCCAATACCATAACGAATCAGGACGTCCTTTGTCTTTAAACCCTTATGGAAAGCAAGCCATAAGCAGAAAGAGAACCTAGGAACATGAAGGTTGTGCCAAACCAGAGAAAACCATTCGACCTCATGACCCCTCCTACGAATAGATTTCCAAATAAGGCTTATATTGACAAGAGAAGAGGAATCCCATAAAACCCTATCCTGTTGAGACGAATCATGAAGCCTAGAGAAGTCAAAGGAGCGACAAAAATCAATAACATTAGAGTGGTTTGAGGCTGGTAACGACCATCCAGACTTATCCAAAATCTCGGCCACCGTAGCCATCAGGCCCAAACTAGAGTTAGCAATGAAGCTGTCATGGACTGAGCTAGCCAGAGGGCGGTGGTTCAACCAAGGGTCAAACCAAAGGCTAACAAGAGAACCATTGCCAATATTATAGTGAATGTGATTTAAAGCCAGTCTCCGAAGCCTTAAAACTTTCCTCCAAATCCAAGAACAATCAGAAGGAATAGGAATGGACCAGAAGTTTCTGCTTTTGAGAATAGAATCCCTAGACCATCTAGCCCACAAGGAAGAGCTCTGAGGGTTAATAATATTCCAGAGATGCAAAAGAATACAAGCATTATTCCAATCATCAAGATGCTTCAGATTTAGGCCCCCCTCAGAGATAGGCAAAGCAACTTTATCCCACGCTACCTTAACCCCATACTTTTGTAAAGACGGGCCCTTCCAAAGAAAGCACGAAAGAGTAGACTTTATGGATTTGATAATAGTGGAAGGTAAAATGAAAAAAAAGAGGACCAATAACCTTGAATAGCAAAAAGGACAGATTTGATTAATTGAAGCCTACCGGAGAAAGAAAGGAGCTTTGAAGTCCAAGACGTGACCCTAGCAGTGATCTTGTCAAGAAGGGCCCTACAATCCATAACAGAGAGTTTTGAAGAGATAAGCGGAACACCAAGAAATTTGGTGGGGGTGTACCCTCTCTCAAAATGAAGAATGTCCAGAATGGCAGTGACATCCTCCTCATTAACATTCGCTAAAAAGCACTGACTCTTTTCCACATTAGGAACAAGCCCCGAGAGGTTGGAGAAAAGAGACAAGCAAGATGAAAGAGTGGAGACGGAGGCCCTATCCCCATGACAGAAAAGCATTAAATCATCAACAAAACAAAGATTAGTAATCTTATTATGGCCAGTTCTCAAATGAAATTTAAAAGGAAGGTCCTTAATTCTATCAGCAATTATTAGGGAGAGAGTCTCCATGATAATGACAAAGAGGCAAGGAGATAACGGGTCACCTTGATGAAGACCCTTAGCCCCCGGGAAAAAACCACATAAAGCACCATTAACCTTAACCGAGAATTTGGGAGTAGAGATACAGGCCCTGATCCAATAAACGAATTTCGGAGGGAACTTAAGATGATGCAAAACATCAAAAAGGAAATCCCACCGGACAGAGTCAAAAGCTTTCCTCGGGTCGATTTTGAGGGTACATCGGGGAGGCCCAGAACTTCTGTGATAGTTCCTCATTAATTCTTGGGCAAGAAGAATATTGTCACTAATCTGTCTACCTGGAACAAAGGCAGCTTGAGTAGGAGATATGAGAGAGGACAAAGTACCTTTAAGCCGACTAGCAATGATTTTAGAGATGCATTTGTAGGTAGTATTGCAACAAGAGATAGGTCGAAAGTCCCCCATAGAGGTGGGATTAGGGACCTTAGGGATAAGAGCAATGGCAGTTGCGTTTGTACCTTTCAAGAGACAACCCTGCCTAAAAAACGATTTAATAGCAGCAAGAAAATCTGATCTCACAATGTCCCAGTTGTGGGTGAAAAAATTAACATTGAACCTATCCGGCCCAGGATTTTTATTCTTTTTCATAGAACGAAGGGTACCCAAGATTTCATCATCCGAAACATTTCTATCCAGGATACAAGCTTGGGCGGGGGACAAAGTCTGCGAGAAAATATGCCCCAAACCATAAAGCCCCGGGTAGGAAGAAGAGGGGGAAGAGCCCAACAATTTAGAGAAATAGTCCACAGCCACAGTCTGGACAAAGTCCTGTCCCTGCACCATCATACCAGAATCATTCTCAACTGTCAGAATTTTGTTTGTATTCCATCTACTCTTAATCATGCTGTGAAAAAAACCAGAATTTGAGTGGCTTTAAGCCAAAGCACACGGGATTTTTGTTTGAGCAGAGATTCTTCATTCACAATAGCATCCCAAAGGCTTTTGGAGTATTCCTTTTGAAGCTGAATTAACTGCCCGTCCCTCGGATTATTAATCAGCTCAATCTGGACATCATGCAACATCTTCCTAGCATTGGCAACATTAGTAGTAAGATTACCAATAGTTTTGTTTAAGTCACAAATCACCTTTTTAGCCCTTTTCAGCTTTTCAGCAAGAACAAAAATAGGATCCCCAAGAATATTACAATTCCAAGAAATCCGAAGAATGTCTTTGAAACCCTCCAAATCCTGCATGAAATTAAAAAATTGGAAAGGCTTAGGAATCTTAGGAAGGATAAGACCAGTGAAAAGAATAGCAGGGCTATGATCCGAGAACTCCCTATGCCCAAAATGAGCATAAGAAGAGCCAAGCAGGGATAACCAACCACAATTGACTAAGATTCGATCAAGTTTTTTGTAAGTGGGGTCAGCACTCTGAGAGTCCCACCAGGTAAGGAAAGCACCAGTAGCACGAAGATCCTCAACCGAAATATTTTCCAGACAAGCTTTAAATTCATCATTACCATGGTCCCAAGAGGCATTTCCACCATCAATTTCACGCAAGCTAATGGTTTCATTAAAATCCCCAAGCAAAGCCCACGGAGAAGACATGGGAACAGCAAGACAGTTTAAGTCCTTCCAAAGAACCCTCCGATCAACAGGAGTATGCAAAGCATAAATAATGGATACAAAGAACTGAGTATTAAGAGCAGGAGAGACAAGCGAGCAGTGAATCATTTGAGAAGACTTAAACAAGATGCTAACATCCCAAATAAAAGGGTCCCACCCCAGCCAAATTCTTTTTTTTTTGATGATGTGGAGTTTCTAGGTCGCAACCCGACTAATCTCCCCAGCCCGGTGCCAGTGCTTTTTTGCTTCCCAGCTTGCGCTTAAGGGGGACCGTGGCCATAGAACATTTTTAAGTGTCCCCAAGTGTTGCTAGTGGGAGTCGATCCTGAGTCGTCCGGGTTTCTGGTTCTTTCCCAGGGCGGCTTGCACCACTGCGCCACTTGTTGTGGTTTCCCCCAGCCAAATTGTAATACCCGGGAATAAATAATTAAATAATAATAACTTTTAATTTTACATTTTTAAATATTTTTAATTGGACCTTGTATTTTATTTGGGTCAAACTAGTCATTTAATTTATATGGGCTAATAATATTAATAAGTGATGGATATTAATTTGGTAAAATTGGGCCCTAATAATAATTGGGTTTAATTTATATATAAGTAATAATAAATTCTATTAAAATTTGGAGAGTTAATAAGATACATTAATTAATAATAGGTAAATAAAACCTAATCTTCCTCACTATGCATCTGACACAAACTGACTAAAAGAAAAAGAAAAAGAAAAAGAAACGCAGCCGCGGCTAATCAACAGAGAGGAGGCTATACCGTGGGCACCATAGAAGCAGAGTCATTTCGTTTAATACAAGTAAGTTATATATTTGATTATTCTTCCTTCGCAATGTCCGAATTTGTGTCTTTGAATTGAATTTGATGGTTATGATTATTCCTTTAATAGTCGAATACGAACGTATAATAAATTGAAAAGAAATTATTCTAAAAAGTAAACTATTAAATTTTGGCATGGTTAGTTGCTTAAACTTCAGAGCATTGATAATCTGTATATATGATTTTACACTTGGACAAACAATAAGTAATCTGCGTAAACATTATACAGTAATAATAGTATAATAATTATACATTGTCATGTTAACGGGATTATAAAAGATAAAGGTTATGGGTGGATTTTTTTTATTAATAAAATAAAGAAGTTAGTATATAATGACTTCAATTGGTTTTGTTTCGTACGGATGTCTAAGGTTATAATGGATTTGGAACATAAGTTCTATTTATATATTTAATTTAGATCATAAAGGTGTGGAGAATGTAAGCATATATCAGTACATAATAATAATAATAATAATAATAATAATAATAATAATAATAATAATAATAATAATTCACTAATTGTACTTGTTTATCATTTTGCTTAATTAGTTCGAACGAAGGGAGCCTAAACGAGTTATATTTGAAATAAATTTTGGGTATTATATTGCTTACTCCAGGTACGGATTTCGTACTCTTTCAGCGAAACTCTTGTGATTTTAATTTGATCGTTTGCTACTCGTTTCAAAATTTAATATTGTCTCTCATGATTATTTCTTGCTAAATTTATTACAAAAGTTCGTTTTGGCGTCGATATTTGGAACTCCTATTTGTACTCTTTAGACTAGTGTATTATGTTTAGAAATTAATTTGATACTCGTCGAAATTGTACATGTAATAAATTTTGGAGACTTGTGTTGATGATTTATTTCGATTTAACATGTACATATTAGAACCCCATTGTGTGGATATTGTGTCGCATGTGTTGTGACATAGTATTTTTGTTAGATTATACTGTAGGGTATACCTGAGCTATAACCACCTGTGGGGGTACCACATGCATGTCCTCTTGGCACCGAGGCATGACACCTTCCGTGGCGGTGTGATCAGTCCACGACGTCTCCGTTTTATGCTCTGATGGGAGTTGGCCATTTGGTGATTTGTTGTGGGAGGCGTATAGGTCGACCCTAGTTTTCTGTTCTGTTCTGTTCTGCGGATTGGTGATGTTTGTGCCGAACACGCCTTCCGATTTTACATGCATTTGGATTCGCGATCTAATGTGTGTAACTTGCCTGTGTGGCATTATTTGACTTGTCTGTGTGGCAAGGTATATTTCTATTTTGTTTTGAGCTCGGTATGAAATAACACCCAGCCATTTGATTCAGCCTATTATTTTATTGTGTTACTTTTGTTCGTTTCAATTCAGTTCATTTGATTGAGTTAGTTAGTCAATTCATTATTCTTGTATTCTATATCCGTACTGGGCATTTGGCTTATGCTGTGTTTTTTTTCCGGCAGGTAATCAGGGGGACCAAGGGCAAGTGTGATGAGAGCTCCCTTCTTTCCAAATGATTTAGATAATTTGTTTAGATTATGATACATTGGTTTTATTGGAGTTGTAATAATTATTTTGAATTGTGGTTTGAGTTAGTTTGACAGTTTATTATGGCTTAACTTATGGTATTTATCAGTTATTAGAGATACTCTTTTGTGGCACAGAGCTTTCTATTCATTTTGTAGTTTTGATGTGTTTTGTGCGTAACCTCTCTTTCTATTTTGGAAAGGGGGTGTTACAGAGTTGGTATCAGAGCCAGGTTCTTTCTTATAGAAAACCTATTTAGGTTTGACCTGTGAGTTATGGGTAGACTTCTGGGTTAGGTTTTTGTTTCGTTTGACTTTCTGTTCAGCTATTACATCAGCTATATTCGAATTTGTCTCTAATCTGCTTTGCTTTTATCCGTTGATTCTTTCTTAGATGGCTCGTAGATCCGCTAGAGTTGTTGGGAGGCGAGGTAACACTGGTGGTAGAGGTGAGGGTTAGGTTAATGAGCAACCTAATAATCAGACTAATTCTCAATTGGCTGACTTGGTGAATCAAGCGGTTAATCAGGCCTTACCGCAATTGGTGGCACAAGTTTTACAGGCAATGCAGCAGCCGCCAGAAATTCCTGAGCAGGGGAACCTAATAAATGATGGCCCACACACAAATGAAGATGAAGGGAATGGTTCCGATGTACGTATGGTTGGAGAGGTTCCAGAAGCAGAAACCACAATCATTCAGTTTAGCTCCGACTCCAATTGATGCAGAGAATTGGATTGCCCATTTGGAGAAGATCTTTGATGTGTTGGGGTGTTCGGATAATCAGAGAGTGTTGCTTGCAGCTTATAAGTTGGAAGGGGATGCACAGAGGTGGTGGAAGGCGATGAGAACAACGAAAGGGGATGGGTATGTTGAGACACTTAGTTGGGCAGAGTTTTGTGAGGTCTTCTATCAACAGTACTTTCCAGCTGCTGATAAGGAGGCCTATGCTAGAGAGTATTTATCTATTCAGCAGAAAGATGATGAGTCCATCACAGATTTCATGACGAGGTTCACCAGGTTGGCAGGTTTTACGGGAACTTCAGCAGGGACTGCAGCGGAACAGGCAGAGAAGTTTAAATGGAGGATTCATTATAGGTATCGTCAGCATCTCATTAATAGCAAGTTTGCAGATGTGTCAGCAGTGGCTAACGCGGCTAAAAATATTGAGATGGAGCGGCAGGACTTTCGAGCTTCTAAACCCGAGGGGAGTCGGAAGAGGGACAGAGATGACCAGCAGAGTCAGGCTTCGGGTCAGCATGGGAGAAATCATGGTGGTGAGTGGAACAAGAACCGTGGTGGCCAGCAAGGGCAATGGCATGGCCAGAATCAGAATAGAGGTTATCAGCAGTTGTCTCAGCAGGGGCAGAATCGTCAGCTTCAGCTACCTTGGCAAGGTCAGAATCGTCAGCAATGGCAGAATCGTCAACAAGGGCAGAATCAGGGTCGTTATCAGGGACCAGCTGGTGGGGGTAATCCAAATCTTATTCCGATAGCTCCTTGTGCCACTTATGGGGCTAATCATCCGGGGAGGCAGTGTCATAGAGTTACTGGTGCATGCTTCTTGTGTGGGCAGATGGGTCATATTGCTAGAGATTGTACCGGGCCATGTGGTAATGGTGGAGGCGGTGATAATGGTGGTAATGGAGGTCAGCGTCAGGGTGGTCGTGTGTTTGCCTTGACTTATAACCAGGCGGCAGGTGCGCCAGGTACTGTTTCTGGTACTCTTTTAGTTGGTAATCGTGAGGCTTCTATTTTGTTTGATATTGGTTCTACTCATTCAGTTGTTGCTCAGTCTTTCGTTCGGCACCTTGGTGTGCCATCTCAGCCTTTAGATTCTGTTATATCTATTGCTACCCCGATGGGGACTTCTGTTATTATTTCTGATTTGTATCGAGAGTGTCCGATCAGTTTTGGAGATAAGATTCGTGGTGCTAATCTTCTTCCAATGTGTATGCACGATTTCGATGTTATTCTTGGGATGGACTGGTTGGATAAGCACCAGGCTACAATCGATTGCCAGGCGAAAAAGATTATATTTGGAGATGTGAAGTCTCCGGAGTTCGTATTTCAGGGTTCACGATCAAGTAGGGTGGTGAAGTTGATCTCAGCTTTAAAGGCTAGAAAGTTGGTGGCAAAGGGTTGTGAGGGGTACTTGGCATTTGTGAAGGATACCTCTAAGGGTGAGTCTCGTATTGAGGATGTTCCAGTTATTTGTGACTTTTCTTATGTGTTTCCTGAGGAGTTTTCAGGGTTGCCACCGCAGCGAGAAGTTGAGTTTACTATTGAGCTTGTTCCTGGTGCGGAGCCTATCTCTAAGGCACCGTATCGGATGGCACCATTGGAGTTGCAGGAGTTAAAAGAGCAGTTGCAAGAATTGTTAGATCGTGGTGTGATTCGACCGAGTGTTTCACCGTGGGGTGCTCCAGTTTTATTTGTGAAGAAGAAAGATGGGTCTATGAGGTTGTGCATAGACTATAGAGAGTTGAACAAGATTACTATCAGGAATCAGTATCCATTGCCGAGGATTGATAACTTATTTGACCAACTTCAGGGGGCGAAGTATTTTTTGAAAATAGACTTGAGGTCGGGTTATCATCAGTTGAGGGTGAGGGATGAGGATGTCTCTAAGACAGCTTTTTGCACTCGCTATGGGCATTGCGAGTTTCTGGTGATGCCATTTGGGTTAACTAACGCTCCGGCAGTATTTATGGATTTGATGAACCGGGTGTTCAGGGAGTACTTGGACCAATTTGTTATTGTCTTTATTGATGACATTTTGGTTTACTCCAAGTCTCGGGAAGAGCATGAGGAGCATCTTCGCACAGTGTTGGGGATTTTGCAGAAAGAGAAATTGTATGCTAAATTCTATAAATGCGAGTTTTGGTTGGAGCAGGTTGCATTCTTGGGTCACGTGGTGTCTGCTGAAGGCATTAAGGTGGATCCTGCAAAGGTCGAGGCTATCACTAAATGGCCAAGACCTACTACAGTGACGGAGGTTAGGAGTTTCTTGGGCCTAGCGGGGTACTATAGGCTATTTGTGGAAGGATTCTCTTTGCTTGCCTTGCCATTAACTCAGTTGATGAGAAAGGGCACGAAGTTTGTGTGGAATGAGGAGCGTGAGAAAAGTTTTGAGGAGTTGAAGAAACGGCTTGTGACAGCTCCTATACTTACATTGCCGTCGGGGATAGGAGGTTACCAGATTTATAGTGATGCTTCTAAGAAAGGCTTGGGGTGTGTTTTGATGCAACACGGTAAGGTGATTGCTTATGCTTCTAGGCAGCTTAAACCTTATGAGGTGAACTACCCCACTCATGATTTGGAGTTGGCAGCAGTAATTTTTGCCTTAAAAATTTGGAGGCACTATTTATATGGAGAGACTTGTGATATCTTCACCGATCACAAAAGTCTTAAATATATTTTCACTCAAAAGGAGCTCAACATGAGGCAGAGACGTTGGTTGGAACTTCTAAAAGATTATGATGCGAGAATTCAGTATCACCCGGGGAAGGCGAATGTAGTTGCAGATGCTCTTAGTCGAAAGAGTTCAGGGAGTGTAGCAGCCCTTATTACACAACCTCAACTTATTTCGGATATGGAACGACTAGAGTTGGAGTTGCGTGTGCAAGGTTCAGATGGGCATTTGGCAGGTGTGAGAGTGGAACCATCTCTTATCTCGCGGGTTAAAGATGCTCAAAGGGAAGATGGAGAGTTGTGGGGTATGGTGCAGAATCTGGAGGAGGGCAAGTTGCCTGAGTTTCGTATTGATGATTATGGTGTGATTTGGTTGGGTGAACGTTTGTGTGTACCGTCAGATCCAATCATTCGGGAGGCTCTATTGGCTGAGGCTCATAGTTCGTCATTTTCTATTCATCCAGGTTCTACAAAAATGTACAGGGACTTGAAGAAGAATTTTTGGTGGAATGGGATGAAGCGAGATGTGGCTGAATATGTGGGGAAATGTCTTACTTGTCAACAAGTGAAGATAGAACATCAACGAGATAGTGGTTTGTTACAACAGTTAGACATTCCAGTTTGGAAGTGGGAGAATATCACGATGGATTTTGTAACTGGTTTGCCGAAGACTTTTAAGAAGAATGATGCTATTTGGGTTGTGGTGGATCGGTTGACCAAATCGGCACACTTTTTGGCTATCCATGAGGGTTACTCGGTGGATAGGTTAGCACAGATATTTCAGCAGGAGATTGTTAGACTTCATGGTACTCCGGTGTCTATTGTTTCAGATCGAGACCCACGGTTCACTTCACGATTTTGGAAAGGGTTTCAACGAGCTTGGGGCACTCGACTCAACTTTAGTACTTCTTTTCATCCGCAAACCGATGGGCAATCCGAGCGGACTATTCAGACGTTGGAGGATATGTTGAGGTCTTGTGCACTTGAGTGGTCAGGTAATTGGGATGATTACTTGAGTCTTGTTGAGTTTGCTTATAACAACAGCTGGCATGCAAGTATTGGAATGGCTCCATTTGAAGCATTATATGGTAGAAAGTGTCGGGCACCAACTTGTTGCGATGAGGTTGGCGAGAAGGCCATTGAAGGGCCTGAGTTAGTTCAAATCACTACGAAGAAGGTAGCAGTGGCTAAGGAAAAATTGAGGTCGGCTCGATCACGACAGAAAAGTTATGCTGATAAACATAGAAGGACCTTAGAGTTTGAACCTGGTGAGCATGTGTTTTTGAAGGTTTCTTCTTGGAAGGGCATTCGGGGATTTGGGTTGAAAGGGAAACTTAGTCCGCGTTATATTGGCCCATTCGAAATTTTGGAGAGAGTTGGCGAGGTTGCATATTGGTTAGCTTTGCCTCCACAGCTAGCTCATGTGCACAATGTGTTCCATGTGTCAGTGTTAAGGAGTTACCATTACCATCCGTTGCATGTGGTGCAATATCCGTTTGATAAGATTCAGGAGGATCTTACTTGTGAGGAGCAAGCCGAGGCGATTTTGGATCGTCAAGAGCGGATTATGAGGAGGAAGACTATTCCGTTTGTTAAGGTTTTGTGGAAGAACCATTCGGAGTGGGAAGCTTCTTGGGAGATAGAGGAGTCTATTCGAGCGGAGTATCCGCATCTCTTTAAAAATTAGGTACGTTCTTTTCTTTTAATTCCGAGGACGGAATCCTTTTTAAGGGGGAGGTAATGTAATACCCGGGAATAAATAATTAAATAATAATAACTTTTAAATTTACATTTTTAAATATTTTTAATTGGACCTTGTATTTTATTTGGGTCAAACTAGTCATTTAATTTATATGGGCTAATAATATTAATAAGTGATGGATATTAATTTGGTAAAATTGGGCCCTAATAATAATTGGGTTTAATTTATATATAAGTAATAATAAATTCTATTAAAATTTGGAGAGTTAATAAGATACATTAATTAATAATAGGTAAATAAAACCTAATCTTCCTCACTATGCATCTGACACAAACTGACTAAAAGAAAAAGAAAAAGAAACGCAGCCGCGGCTAATCAACAGAGAGGAGGCTATACCGTGGGCACCATAGAAGCAGAGTCATTTCGTTTAATACAAGTAAGTTATATATTTGATTATTCTTCCTTCGCAATGTCCGAATTTGTGTCTTTGAATTGAATTTGATGGTTATGATTATTCCTTTAATAGTCGAATACGAACGTATAATAAATTGAAAAGAAATTATTCTAAAAAGTAAACTATTAAATTTTGGCATGGTTAGTTGCTTAAACTTCAGAGCATTGATAATCTGTATATATGATTTTACACTTGGACTAACAATAAGTAATCTGCGTAAACATTATACAGTAATAATAGTATAATAATTATACATTGTCATGTTAACAGGATTATAAAAGATAAAGGTTATGGGTGGATTTTTTTTATTAATAAAATAAAGAAGTTAGTATATAATGACTTCAATTGGTTTTGTTTGGTACGGATGTCTAAGGTTATAATGGATTTGGAACATAAGTTCTATTTATATATTTAATTTAGATCATAAAGGTGTGGAGAATGTAAGCATATATCAGTACATAATAATAATAATAATAATAATAATAATAATAATAATTCACTAATTGTACTTGTTTATCATTTTGCTTAATTAGTTCGAACGAAGGGAGCCTAAACGAGTTATATTTGAAATAAATTTTGGGTATTACATTGCTTACTCCAGGTACGGATTTCGTACTCTTTCAGCGAAACTCTTGTGATTTTAATTTGATCGTTTGCTACTCGTTTCAAAATTTAATATTGTCTCTCATGATTATTTCTTGCTAAATTTATTACAAAAGTTCGTTTTGGCGTCGATATTTGGAACTCCTATTTGTACTCTTTAGACTAGTGTATTATGTTTAGAAATTAATTTGATACTCGTCGAAAGTGTACATGTAATAAATTTTGGAGACTTGTGTTGATGATTTATTTCGATTTAACATGTACATATTAGAACCCCATTGTGTGGATATTGTGTCGCATGTGTTGTGACATAGTATTTTTGTTAGATTATACTGTAGGGTATACCTGAGCTATAACCACCTGTGGGGGTACCACAGGCATGTACTCTTGGCACCGAGGCATGACACCTTCCGTGGCGGTGTGATCAGTCCACGACGTCTCCGTTTTGTGCTCCGATGGGAGTTGGCCATTTGGTGATTTGTTGTGGGAGGCGTATGGGTCGACCCTAGTTTTCTGTTCTGTTCTGTTCTGCGGATTGGTGATGTTTGTGCCGAACACGCCTTCCGATTTTACATGCATTTGGATTCGCGATCTAATGTGTGTAACTTGCCTGTGTAGCATTATTTGACTTGTTTGTGTGGCAAGGTATATTTCTATTTTGTTTTGAGCTCGGTATGAAATAACACCCAGCCATTTGATTCAGCCTATTATTTTATTGTGTTACTTTTGTTCGTTTCAATTCAGTTCATTTGATTGAGTTAGTTAGTCAATTCATTATTCTTGTATTCTATATCCGTACTGGGCATTTGGCTCATGCTGTGTTTTTCTTCCGGCGGGTAATCAGGGGGACCAAGGGCAAGTGTGATGAGAGCTCCCTTCTTTCCAAATGATTTAGATAATTTGTTTAGATTATGATACATTGGTTTTATTGGAGTTGTAATAATTATTTTGAATTGTGGTTTGAGTTAGTTTGACAGTTTATTATGGCTTAACTTATGGTATTTATCAGTTATTAGAGATATTCTTTTGTGGCACAGAGCTTTCTATTCATTTTGTAGTTTTGATGTGTTTTGTGCGTAACCTCTCTTTCTATTTTGGAAAGGGGGTGTTACACAAATTCTGCCATTGTCATGGTATTCATAATTAAATTTCCACCTCCATCTATTACAAATTCTGTTGGAGATAGAATGGGCATGGTGAGCTTTGACCCTAGTTTCAATGAGACCAACAAAAGAAATATTATTAGAACGTAAGAAATCATGAACCGAGGTCTGCTTTGGTCCTTTACTAACCCCTCTGACATTATAGGAGCAAATATTAATCATTTAAAAAGTGGAGATGATTTAAAGGTGTAGGTCACCCCACTTTTTTTGTTGTTCTTTTTTGAAAGTCTCAGAAACAGGAACTAAAATAGGCCTAGAGCCTATATTTCCATCAATTAGCTTCAGTTTCGAAACAAGTGGGTCAGGAGAAGGGGTAGCATCCGTGCTAGATGGGGAGAAAGGCACAACCATGGGTGTAGCAGGAAGAGGGGTACCAAATCTGCACAATGGGGCACCCAAGGGTAAGACAGTAGTAGAAATTTTGCCTCTGTCAATCTCAGATTCATCAATGGAATTCATCAGAGCACCACAAGGAGAGGGAATTTGGGAGTTAGTGTTGCATGAGGTGGAGTCCGAAAGATCCGAAATCAATAGGATGGAATTAGAGACACGGATACCAGACTTGCAGGAAGATTTTGTAGAGATTTGGTCCTTGGAAGAAACCTTAACTTTGGTCACAGTACTCTATTCCTCATCATGGGCAGAAGCAATAGAAGGAGAAGAAATGGGGGCCTCACAATCAGAGCTCCCAATAACCTGCTTAGGACTGGGGTCAGTAGTAATAGTAACAGATTGAGCATTAGTTAGAGCAGTAGCATCAAGAGAGCCAGCACAAGGAGCAGTAGCAATGGAGGGGGAACTAAGCCCCTGACCAGGAATAGGAGCTGGGTCCTTCTTTACCCATTTGGAACTTGTTCTTGGGCATTTAAGGGTAGAATGGCCAAAGACATTGCAGTGAGAGCAGGAGACAGGTTTATTCTGATACTCCACCAAAATCTTAACAAATCTATCACACCCATCGATTTCATCAAAAACAGACACCATAATGTGGTCGCGGAGAATCGAAGTAACCTCAATTTCCACACAAACACGAGCAAAGTTCATAGGCTCCATTTTACCAGTAAATTCGTCAACAAAAGAGGCCCACCAATCCCACTAGCAAGGAAGCTAAGTCCCTCATTAGTCAGGTAAGATAAAGGAACATTATGGAATTTAACCCAAATGGGAGTTTTAGTGCAGGCTTCCTTTTGAAGGTCAATCCCTTCTCTCCAAGGGGTGAGAGTAATAAGCTTGTTATATACCAAGGGCCTAAAGCTAGGACATTATCTCTATCAGGAGCATCGAGAAATTTGAATAAGAAATATCTGTTGTCATGAAGAAAGACCTTTTGGAGACCATACTTGCCCCAAATTTTGAAAGCAATCGCTTCAACCACTTTAAAAGGCAAACGGTAATTTTGGAAATAGCCTACAAGACTGGTAGACCACATACTGCGTCCCTTTCTTAGGATATCTGCAGGAGGCTTAATAAAGACTTCCCCATCAATAAAAGGAGGGTGAAAGGTAAGCTTGCTCAAAATTTTGGCTGGGACCCCGACAACAATGGCGCTCCAGGAAGGCGGAGCCACAATAAGGGATTTTGCCTGCACAGCCTCAGGGGAAAAGGAGGGGATTTCACCCTCTTCAGAATCCTAACCAGGGAGAGAGCCAACAGTGGTATTGCAAGAAGGATTAGTAGCCACCTCAAACAGCAAGCCCGCAGCAGAACCTAGAACCGAGTCGGATAAAGTGTTTGGGGAAGAAAAGGGAACTGCAGTTTGTTTGGAACAAACATCAAACAGTTGGTGGGCAGGTTCCAACCGTTCAACAGCGCCCGTTTGAAGATACAAATTTAACGCCTTTGTGGTGGTAATAAGCGGCAAGACAATCCATGAGCTCAAGGTTTCTTTTCCGCTCAACAGCAACCTCAAGTTGTGTAGCTTCGGTAAAATCGTGAGGAATGTTCAGAGCCAGATTACCGTTTTCAGTATCGTCGGAAGCGACCAAAGCAGTCTTACCCAAAGCAAAAGGTTCTGGAAACCCAATAGAAGAGGCTGTAGGCAGAGGAACAGCTGGGGGGGCAACCTTAATAAGACCAATCTTTGAAGAGCTGCAGGGCGCATTACCAACCGAGGAGCGCGGGGAGAGGGCCATCACACGACCAAAGGAAGCGGAGGACAGGAGAGAAGAGGGAAGGGAAAAAGGACAGCGAGTAGAGCAAGGTCGGAAGAAAGAGTGAAGAGATGGAGGAAAAGAAAAGGAAAGAGGAAAGGAAGGGGGGAAAAGATTTGTGAGCAGAGCGAATGGGAGAGATAGTAACCTAAGAAAGGAAAGCAAAATCAAAATCAAAATCAAAAAATTAGGAACAGTAACCGGAGAAAGGAGGCGGCGACGAATTTGGTGGTTTGGGTTGTTTAGAGAGAAGGCAGAGAACAGGATCTAGAGAGAGAAACGACATCATTGCATATGATTTTTCTTTTCTTCACTCTCTTTTCTTTTCTCATGATCTTTCTACAAATGAAGTTGATCCTCATGCACCTGTTGTGGTGACATAGGACATAAAGTAACCTTCCTTTTATTATGAACAAAAGAATACTCATTTGAAAAGCCATCATGCTTCACACGTCTATCAAATTGGCAAGGTCGACCAAACAATATGTGACCCACCTGCATTGGAACTACGTCACACAAGATTTCATCCACATATTTTCCAATAGTAAATGGCACCAAAAATCTGTTTAGTCACTTTAATCTCATTACTATCATTGAGCCATTGCAATCGATACGGTTGAGGATGTTTGGTTGTGGAAAGCCCCAATTTCTCTACCATAGCCTTACTTGCCACATTCGTGCAACTACCCCCATCTATCACGACACAACAAATTTTCCCATTCACAAGGCACCTAGTATGAAATAAATTTTCACGCTGCTCGCTGCTTTCTTCCTTCACTTGTGCACTAAGCACCCTTCTCGTCACCAAAACTTCCCCAAATATTGCCACTTCCCTATCCTCTGCTTCTTCTAGTGGTGGCATAGAATCACTATCACTATCTTCCCCCTCGGTCTCCACCTCGCCGTTGTCAAGTAACAACATTGTTCTATGATTCACACATTGACTCGCAATATGTCCCCTAACTTGACATTTAAAACATTTAATATCTCGATTACGACTAAAAGAAGAAGAGTCAGTTTTACCTTGCACTCCCTTATTAATCGTCTCCGTTTTTGGCTCAAACTTGGATTTGCTTACGGCTGGCTTCTCCTCTCGCTTCCCAACATTAGACTTCCATGATGATCCTGAATTAGGTATCGAACGTTGGCTACCTCTCCTCTTAAGCTGTTTCTCAATCTTGATAGCCATGTATACCATATCCTCCAATACCACATAATGTTGTCGTCCTACTAGATATGAAATCTCCCAATTTAGTCCCGCCGAAAATCTGGCCATTGTTGCTTCGCTATCCTCATTGATGTTTGCCCTAGCTAACAACATCTCCATCTCCTTGTAATAGTCCTCTACACTCTGGCTAGCTTGTTTCAGACTTTGTAGGCTCCGAACTAACTCACGGTGATAGTAGTCTGGTACAAATCTCTTTTTCATAACCGTCTTCATCTCATCCCAAGTTTCAATTGGACGTTTTCCACACCTCCTTCGGCTGATCGTCAGCTGATCCCACCAAGTAACTGCATAAGCTGAAAACTCCGTCGCGGCAAGTTTGACTTTCTTGAGTTCTGAATAGTTGTGACATTCAAAAACCCACTCCATCTTCTTTTCCCACTCTAGGTATGCCTCAAGATCACTCCTCCCTTGGAAAGCTGGAATCTTCATTTTGATGCTATCCAAATTGCCATCTTCTCTATCCCTACCACCTCTATCCCTTGCTCCTCGCCTCCTATGGATAAAGTCAGATTCACGGTCCTCTTCTTCACTAAATTCCCCTTTATAGTAATTTTCCTCTTGTCTAGCTTCTCTTTGATGCGTTCTTCCGTGCTGACGTGCCCCATGAGGATGTTGAAACTGGGGTCCTTGGGATGCACTCATTTGGTCGAAACGCTCATTCACTTGCTCCATCGCCATATCCAACTTTCTAGTGAATTCTTTCATCATAGCTTCCATCACAAATTTTGGATCAAACTTTGCTGGAGGATCTTCCATAACACCTTTATCTTTGGTACTAGACATTTTTCCTGCAAAATAGAGGTTAGTAGCAAAATATTTTCCTCACCACTCCCTTATGTGTTTCGCTCGATTAATGTTTCACTCGTGTATCACTTAATAGGCTTTTCCCCTCAATTAATCTCACCACTAAGCCTTTTACCTCTAATTATTCTCTCTAATAGGTTCTTTTCGAATTTACCTAGCAAAATTCTCGGTTTTACTAATCAATTCAAAAAATAACTTATCACAAACAACTATAGTAGGTATGAATATAAGTACCAACAATCTCGACTACGGAATTGAAGAAGAAATCTACGAACAAATTGAAATAACTGAAATAAAATTTTCTATACTCTTTTTTTTTTCTTTTTTACTCACAAATCCAACGATACAATAAAGATAGATACTTAGCTAGAAAATGCAGCTTTGATACCAAATGATAGACTCCACGACACGCTTGCGTGAGGTGGTCGTCGCCCGGATCGTTTCTAGTAAGCAAATTGATGGAACTCTCACGATATCTTAACCCAACGTCTATTCTGAAGACGAGAATCTTGATATATTCGATCAAGCAATTGAAATCACGTACGATGGAACACCAATAACACTTAGACCCTTGTTTAGATGGAAAACGATAATCTCTGTAAGATTGTATGATGCGATAGAATAACGCCACACACAACTATGGTTTGTTGTGTGATAAGTTAGATATGAATCTCAAAGAAAAACTAAGAAAACTACTTAGAAATCCTTCAAAGAGCCACAAGTAGAGAATAACTGTGACACCCCCAAATCCGGGTACTTCAACTCCACAGATTTGGTGTTCATTATACCATACATTCAAGACTAACTACCCACGATAAAGATAATATAATTAAACTGAATGAAACATCTTCCCACAAAAAGGGGTTACATCTCAAATCTCTTAAATAAACAAATCCCAGGTTATCTAACCTCTATTACATCAGTGCGGAATCAAAACATAATTTTAAACAAGTCTTGCTACAAATAAACATCAAATGTATAACAGGTCTCTTGCTACTTCGGCATCTTGCCTTTGCCTTTACTCGTGGACGGCTTGTCCGATTTCTCAGTCTTAGCTGCAATGTTTTAGTGCAAGAGTGAGCAAACAATTGCCCACAAGCATAATAACGATAACAATTAAATAATTAGCGAAATAGATTTCAACTGAGGTATTATAATTTTCTGAATTCAATCAATAACCAATCGAGATATGAAAGCTTAATAGGATACTTGGCTCAAGAACTGATTATAGAATTCAAGGTTTAAAATTGTATCTGAGGGTCACAAGACCTCGAACTATGTCCTAGGTTAACAGTATTTCTACCGTAACCTTTAACAGTCTTATAGACTATGAACCATCCATCTCGTACTCAAGGGGATCAGCCCTTTGTACAATATATTGTGCACAAACATTTCAACGCTGTCGCGTAATTAATCCCCTATATTAGGGTTGTTCATCTCAGTTTAGCATCAGAATCCGTACCAAAAGGAACTTGGTTCGGAACAGTTTTAAAATATTCAAAGTCTTTAGTTCGCTCATCAACTAAGGACTAGTTGAATCAATTAGGGTTTGCTAGTCACTAAAATATTTGATTCATCAATAAAGTTTGTACAATAAAAATTCTATTCGAAGTTTGAACAACAATCAACGATCGAATAACAAATAACTGGAATAAAGCTTCAGCACTTAATCATGATAACAACCTTGCTTGAATAACAATAAGCTAAGGCTAATAATCTTGCTCAATGGAAATAACAAGTTTAAGGGAGGAAAACTTGCCTCGAGCGTAGATCACAGTTTTAAATAATTTACGTTCCTTAGTCGACCTATACATTTCGATTATAAAATGGTAACAATAATTAGTTACAGAACAATATACACTATAAAATTCGATCTTATCCTATTTCATTGTAACATCTCGATTGTCATTCGATAATCAATAAGTACTTGCTTAACAACTATCGTGGTATCTCATTAGTCACTTTATACCTTAATATAAGTTTTAAAATTGTTTATAACATCATAGTAAAATCACAAAGAAAAATAAAAATTTAAAATTTCAGTTACTGTTCCTTCGCCGGGGCGAGAATTTACTTAACAAAAAGCTCGCCGGGGCGAAGATTTCCTTAAAAAAATTCTCGCCGGGGCGAGAAATCCAGTACATTTCTACCGTCGGGGCGGTAAACTCGGCAGTCACCTCCTACAGTTCGCGAACCAGTGACATTCTAGGCCAAATTTTCCAAATTCTACCATCCAACTCATAATTTAAACTTACCCAGACATCAAACATGTTATAAAACAATTACCTAACATGTTTTTAACCAATTTAACCATTATAACACACCTAACCAACTAATTAGAACCCAAAAATTCATTGTTTAAACAAAATTTTTATGTTTTAGCCATTTTAATGAAAGCAACCACTGAAAATTCATCTTTAAACCATTTTAATCCATTCCACTTACATTCTTTTCGTTATTCATCATATTATCATAATCAAATGTCAATTTACCGATTAATAATCAATTTGAGCACCAATTTTCATACATATATGCATGAAAGTGAAACTCTGTAAAACTAAAAAAACTTCATTCTAAAACATGCTTTCATGGATTAATTCATTCAAATTGATTTATAATCATCACATAATCTCTAATACATGCTTACTAGCAACTATAACCAAGTAATTCATGCTTTGAACAACTAACTTCATATACAGTAAAGTAAATTAAAAGAAATACAGTGAAGAAAAAGATTATACCTTCTATTGCTTAGAAAACTTGATTAATTCTCCTTTGATTTTAGAATTCTTCTCTCCAACCTCCAAACTTCTCTCTCAATTTCTCTATATTCTTACTTTGATACAACTCTGCTCTTTTTTTTAACAACTAATGAACCTTTAGTTTTTTTTTTAACGTACTTAGCTTTTAAATTAATTAGTTAAAGAAATCAAGAGTTAGGCCATGTCTGGCCAACTCAAAAATAAAAAAAATAGAATTCCAAAGGCTACTAGGCTTTGTTTGGTTGAACCAAAGAAAATAATTCATTTTTACCAACCAAGGGTCACAAGGCCTTATTTGGTTTAACAAAAATAAAACCTTTTCTCCATTTATTTTAATAATCCATTTTACTATATAGTTTTAATTGTCACACTTTTAATTTAATTAAACTTATTATTAAATAAATTCAATTAAACTTTAATTAATAATTCTATTTAACCAATAACAATAACACCAAATAAATTATCCTATTCAAATAAATCCTTTATTCAAATAAATCATTTAATCATCTAATTTAATTATTAAATTAAATTAGAATAATCACATCAAATCACATTTAACATAAATTCTTTCACCATAACTTTATAAATTATTTATTTTACTCCATAAATAAATTAATAAAAATATTTATATAATTCAATAAATATTTTTATTTATTCACAAAAATCGCATTCGTTACATCCTTCCCTCCTTAAAAGGATTCTATCCCCAGAATCACAATGCAATTAATTCGTCCGTTACATTCTCCCCTCCTCACAAAGATTCTGTCCTCAAAATCGCGATACAAAGATTAAACAAACAATTGAGGATAACTCTGCATCATTTTCTCTTCGAGTTCCCACGTAGCTTCTTCAGCACTGTGGTTCCTCCAGATTACCTTTATAGAAGGTATCACTTTATTTCTGAGAACCTGCTCTTTCCTGTCCACTATCTGTATAGGTATCTCTTCATAGGATAAATCTTTCTCAAACTGTATTGGTTCATATTCTATTACATGTTTATACGGTCGTAGCACCGATATGTGAAAGACATTATGAATGTGGTCTAACTCGGGAGGTAAAGCTACCTCATAAGCTACCTCACCCACTCTTTTTAGCACCTCAAAGGATCCAATAAACCGCGGACTGAGTTTACCCTTTTTACCAAATCTGATTTTTCCTTTCCAGGGAGATACTTTGAGAAACACAAAACTCCCGACTTCAAATTCACGATTTTGACGATGCTGATCCGAATATTTCTTCTGCCTGTCTTGAGCAGCTAACAATCTGGCTCTTATCACCTTGACAATTTTAGCAGTTTGCTGTACTAGCTCGGGTCCCAATAGGCGACGTTCACCAACCTCGTCCCAACATAATGGAGTTCTGCACTTCCTCCCATACAACACTTCATATGGCGGCATTCTAATACTCGCGTGATAACTATTATTATAGGCAAACTCGACCAGAGGTAAATGATCATCCCAGTTGCCCTTAAAATCCATAATGCACGCTCTGAGCATATCCTCTAACGTTTGAATTATTCTTTCAATCTGGCCATCGGTTTGAGGACGGTAAGCTGTACTCATTCTCAACTGCGTCCCCAAACAAGCCTGCAGACTCCTCCAAAATTTTGATGTGAAACGTGGATCTCTGTCCGACATAATTGATACTGGGACACCGTGCCTCGAAATAATTTCCTTGACGTATAATTTGGCTAGTTGATCCAGGGTGAATCTGACTTTGATCTGCAGGAAATGCGCTGATTTCGTTAATCTGTCAACTATGACCCATATTGTGTCATAACCCTTCTGAGTAGTTGGAAACCCTACCACAAAGTCCATTGTGATATGCTCCCACTTCCATTCTGGTATCTCCAAGGGCTATAACAAACCACTTGGTCGTTGATGCTCTGTTTTGACTTTCTGACAAGTGAGACACTTCGCAACACACTCAGCAACCTCTCTTTTCATGTTTGGCCACCAAAAATGTTGTCGAAGATCTTGGTACATTTTTGTACTTCCCGGGTGAATCGAAAATATCGAACTATGAGCTTCGTTCAAAATCTCTTCTCTGATCTCCAGCACTAACAGAACCCAGATTCTGCCTTCAAATCTCAGCAACCCTTCGGTATCGATTTTGTATTTAAGCTCTTCTCCCTCAAGCACACTTTTCTATATCTTAACACATTCCTCATTCTGAAGTTGCGCTTCCTTCACTTTCTCCACCAAAGTTGGTTGGGTTTCCATCTGAAACAATTTTTTATTAGGCTCTGCCAGACCCTTCACCTCTAACTCCACTTTAGCCATTTCCGCTACGAGCTTCTCCTGAGCAGTTAATAAAAATAGTTTCTCCCGACCTTTTCTACTGAAAGTGTCGGCAACCACATTAGCCTTTCCCAGATGGTATAAAATTTCGCAATCATAGTCTTTGATCAATTCTATCCATCTCCTCTGCCGCATATTCAAATCCTTCTGTGTCAAAATATACTTCAGACTTTTATGGTCTGTATATATTTCACACTTCTCCCCATAGAGATAGTGCCTCTAGATTTTCAAAGCAAACACCACGGCTGCTAACTCCAAATCATGGATCGGATACCCTTTTTCATAGTCCTTTAGTTGGCGCGATGCATATGCAATAACCTTACCATTCTGTATAAGCACACAACCAAGTCCTTTATGCGATGCGTCGCTATATACCACAAAATTTCCTGTATCATCTGGCAAAGACAACACAGGTGTCGAACTTAGTCTTTTCTTTAGCTCTTGGTAACTCTCTTCGCACTTCTCCGTCCAAACGAACTTCACTGATGTTCTTGTTAAATTCGTCAACGGAGTGGCGATCTTGGAGAAATCTTGAATAAAACGTCTGTAATAACCTGCCAAACCTAGGAAACTCCTCACTTCTGACAGTATTTTCGGCTGATCCCAGTTCATCACAGCTTCCACTTTAGCTGGATCTACCGAAATCCCGTCTTTATTGATAACATGCCTAAGGAATTGAACACGCTCCAACCAAAATTCGCACTTTGAAAATTTTGCATACAATTTCTCTTTCCTTAACACCTCCAATGTCACCTTCAAGTGTTCCATGTGTTCTTTTTGAGTTTTGGAATATACCAAAATATCGTCTATGAATACTACTACGAATTTATCTAAAAATGGTTTAAACACTCTATTCATTAAATCCATAAACGTTGCAGGTGCGTTTGTTAAACCAAATGACATAACCAAAAACTCATAGTGACCATATCTAGTTCGAAATGCCGTCTTTGGTATGTCTTCCTTTCTCACCTTTAACTGATGGTACCCACTTCATAGATCTATCTTTGAAAAATATTTCGCTCCCTTCAATTAGTCAAACAGGTCATCGATCCTTGGCAACGGATACTTGTTTTTAATCGTGACCTTATTCAACTCTCTATAATCAATGCAAAGACGCATTGATCCGTCCTTCTTCTTGACGAATAACACTGGCGCTCCCCACAACGAAAGGCTCGGTTGAATATACTTTTTATCCAGCAACTCTTGCAATTGCACTATCAACTCCTTCATTTCTACTGGAGCCATTCGGTACGGGACTTTTGATATAGGGGCTGTACCCTGTGCTAAATCAATTACAAACTCAATTTTCTTATCTGGCGGTAATCCTGGCAAATCATCAGGAAACACGTCCGCAAAATCCCTAACTATCGGTATCTCCTCTAGCTTTGCACCCACCTTTCGGGTATCGACTATGTAGGCTAGATATCCTATACATCACTGTCTCAACATCTTTCTGGCCTGCATCATCGTCAGACAACTCGTTTGTCTAGGCGACTTGCTACCATAAAACACTACCTTTGACGGAGTCATAAGGTTTACACACTTCTTTTGACAATCAATAACTGCCCCATGATTGAACAACCAATCCATTCCCAGTATGACGACAAACTCCCCAAGACGAATTGGGATCAAGTTTACTGTCATCACATGACCCCTAATGTCTACCTGACAGTTTTTGTGAACAAACTTAATAGGAATCACTTCCCTATTTGTAATTTCTATATTCATAGGGTAATCTAACTCTTCCTAAGGTTACTCTAATTTCCTAGCAAAATCATCGGATATAAATGAACAAGTAGCACCCGAATCAAATAATACGTAAGCATTTATACTATTGACCGGAATGATACCTGACACTACATCCTTTGACTGCACAACATCCTACACCGTCATGTTGAATGTTCGAGCGGTAGGTCGATTGGGCTGCATCGGTCCTGTGATAGTCAGATTGCCACCACTGTTGTTCCCCTTTCTTGCACTAGCTCCACCTGTAGTTTTCTTAGGGCAATCCCGAGCAAAGTGATCCTTCGACCCACAAATAAAACATGCGCCCTTCTTCGAACTAGGGCAATTCGGTGCGATATGACCCTCCTGATCGCAGTTAAAGCTTACTCTCTTACCCTTCAAGCAAACACCCCCATGGCTCTTTCCGTAGTTACTACATGCCTCCACCTTCTTTTTCTGACTTCCCTGCTGACTGGCACCAAAGTTACTATCACTCCACTTTCTCTTTTGATTGCTGCCACCATGGCTAGCACTTACTTTATTATCATTCTCACTCTTCTTTTTCTTCTGCTCTTGATTGTATTTAGACAGAGCATCACTTCCTCCTTCAGCGATAATCGCCTTCTCTAACACTGCCACAAATGAATTCAGTTGAAACATTGAAACTCGGCTATACAGCCAGGGCTTCAGTCCCTGCTCAAACCTTCTAGCCTTTCGCTCATCCGTGTTGACCTGATATGGCGCAAACCTCGCCAACTCATTGAACTTTGCAGCATACTCAGGTACCGTCATGGTACCTTGCTTCAACTCTAGAAACTGCACCTCCATTTGATTCTGCGCGCTTGCCGGAAAATAGGTCTCGAAAAATATTTCCTTAAATCGCTCCCACGGTATTATCCCTTGCCCACCTCGGGTTTTATTAGCTTGCCACCAGTAGCTTGCTTCTGATTTGAGCATAAATGTTGCAAATGCAGTCTTCTGATCCTCGTTGACCCTAGCAACATCAAATACTTTCTCCATCTCCATGACCCAGGTTTGTGCCTCGATCGGATTCATAGACCCTTGAAATTCTGGGGGTCCAACAACCTTGAAATCTTTAAAAGTTGTGGCCTGAGCTTGGGGTTGATTCGCAAATGCTCCCGTTAGCAGATTTACTAACTGCTGCATTGGATTAGCGTTGACTTTTTCGTTGTTATTGGTAGATCCCTCAGGGGTCTGTTGACGGGTTTGTCTTCTTCTTGGCGGCATCTTACTGTCAAGAATTCGCGCAATTAGATTATTACTCAATTACTTAAACATTTAAGTCTTAACTTAAACATTTATAAACAACACTTTACACATAGCACATCTGATAAGCTTTCGCATTTTATTCATTTACTGCTTCAAAACATAATAAAATAGCATCATAGTTATTTACATCATCTATCCTGAAATTGTAAAGTTCCAGGATTACATCATTATTCTATCCCATTATATAAAACTGGGATTTACAACTTATTAATCTTCATAGATTTTCATACTAGCACCTCTAATCCTAATCTACGATGACATCCCACGGCGCACAGCTTCCTCACGTTCCTGCTCCATAATACGAGTCACCATCCTTCGACCCATTATATGTGGATGACGATGAACTCGATCCTGAGCTCTATCTACAGTGGAGTGAAAAATATACTCCATCTCATCAATCTTGGCCTTCTTTGACCGCACCTCACATTCAACACGATCTACGCGATTAGCCTCCCTCAACCAAGCATTTTCAGCTCTAACCTGCTTAGCTGACTCCTCTTTCAATTCTTCTCGTACTATTTCGTTTCTAGCCAATAGCTGACCTCGTCTGTACTCAGACTGAGCTAGTCTCTGCTCGACTTCTGCAAGACGTGATGAAAGGTCTTGGATCTCTACATCCTTCTGCTCTAGAGCGGCTTGACATTCCACAACTTGATCTTCTAACTCCTTCTTTTGGCTCTCTTCATGAACCAGCTTCCACTCCACGTCCCCAAGACGTATATCGAGCTCCTCAATCTCACTTTTCTTCTGCTCCAAGATAGTCTATCGCTCAGCTAGTTGCCCCTTTAACTCCTCCACTCTATCTTGTAACTCTATGTTACGATCATACACCTGCTCATACATCTGAACACCTAAGGAAGATAGTGGTATCTCCTCAGGGTCTTCCTCCTCCTCCTCAACCTCTTCAGGATCCTCCTCAGGATCTGACTCAGACTTATACTCAAGATCTTCAACAGTGGTCAGTGGGGTATGAATATCTCGGGACTCCTCCTCCCTAGCCTGGCTGGGTTCTCCTCTATCAGTCATCCTGACAACAAAATTTTAAGTTTTAATTACTACTCAATAAAACTCGCGAGCACATAAGTTTGTTATCAAATAACCACATAACACATAATCATTTTATTGTCTTTTATGAATTTCCGTAATCCATTCCTTAGAACTCGATAAGAGTTTATCACCACTATATTCTCTATCTTCTAAAAGGCTACTACCCTAAGGTTTTTCCCCACCTAAAGGTTCATAACCTATCAGCTCTGATACCAACCTGTGACACCCCCAAATCCGGGTACTTTAACTCCACAGATTTGGTGTTCACTATACCATACATTCAAGACTAACTACCCACGATAAAGATAATATAATTAAACTGAATGAAACATCTTCCCACAAAAGGGGTTACATCTCAAATCTCTTAAATAAACAAATCCCAGGTTATCTAACCTCTATTACATCAGTGCAGAATCAAAACATAATTTTAAACAAGTCTTGCTACAAATAAATATCAAATGTATAACAGGTCTCTTGCTACTTCGGCATCTTGCCTTTGCCTTTACTCGTGGACGGCTCGTCCGATTTCTCAGTCTTAGCTGCAATGTTTTAGTGCAAGAGTGAGCAAACAATTGCCCACAAGCATAATAACGATAACAATTGAATAATTAACGAAATAGATTTCAACTGAGGTATTATAGTTTTCTAAATTCAATCAATAACCAATTGAGATATGAAAGCTTAATAGGATACTTGGCTCAAGAACTGATTATAGAATTCAAGGTTTAAAATTATATCTGAGGGTCACAAGACCTTGAACTATGTCCTAGGTTAACAAGTATTTCTACCGTAACCTTTAACAGTCTTATACACTATGGACCATTGATGAGGACATCCATAATCCAGAAACCCGTGACACAACCCGAGAAGACCCATTGCAATTGCCACTTGGACCCGTTACTAGAGCTCGAGCTAAAATCTTCAAAGACGGCCTTAACGGAATGATCCATGAACTATGGAACGAGGTTGGATCAAGCATAGAGGTTACGGAGATGGAGTCCAAGTGTATGAAGCCCGTAAACATGTTGCGTATGGACGTGGCGGACAAAACAGCGAAAGAAAGCAGTTTGCTCGGAACAGGATGACCTCGCCCCGGCGAGAATCTCCAGGCCAATTTTCTCGCCCCGGTGAGTGGCTCGCCCCGGCGAGGTTTTCCAAGCCAAAACTCTCGTCCCGACGAGAGGCTCGCCCCGGCGAGAAATCTTCAGTTCCAATCGCTCGCCCCGGCGAGAACTTCCTGGATGCAATTTGTTATTTTTTGACTTTCTTGATTTTCGAACCTTCTTTCATCCAAAACATGATATCAGTATTTAGGATCAATTACATGTGTTCTGATTGCTACATTTCAATATTTGTGTGCTTGTATTTCAAAGAGTGTGTGCTTCTAGAAGCTTCTAGTTTGTTTCTAAAACTAGTATAAATAGGTGTTATTGTAAGCTTGAATTAACACCCATTTTTCAGATTATCAATATTATTGTGAGTTTGTTTCTCTACTTGTGGTTATTTGAGAATTCCTAAGTGTTCCTTAGTTCTTCTTTGAGATTCATATTCGACTTATCATACAACCAATCATAGTTGTGTGTGGCGTCTTCTACCGCATCAATCGTCGATTGTACCGAGATTACTGCTTCCATATAAGCGAGGGGTAGAGGTGTCGTTGGTGTTCATCCTACGCATACTTCATTTGCAAGCAATTGTACCAAGATTACCGTCTACATATAGGTGAGGGGTTAAGGTGTTGCAAGCTATCCATCCTATCAACTTGTTAGAAACGATCCGGGCGACGACCACCTCACGCAAGCGTGCCATGGAGTCTATCATTTGGTATCAAAGCTAAGTTTCCTATCAAGTTACTTATCTTTACTTTTATTGTTGAATTATAGTCAAAAAAAAACTGCATAAAATATATAGCAGAAAATTTGTATTGTTGAATTGTTACCATTGGGATTTTCATTTGCAAGAATTATATTTGGCGATTGGAAGTCTTGTGAAAAGCCGTACTTTCTATATTGTGTTCTTGATAAGTTATTATTGGATTGTAATTAGAGGATTGAGGTAATATTTGTGAGAATTCAAAAAGAACCTATTAGCGAGAACTACGAGCGGAAAAAGGCAAGAGTAGTAAGTTTAATTGAGGATAAAAGCCTAATTGTGTGATACACGAGCGTTTCCTATTTGTGTGATATATTGTTTGAGTGAAACACGTAAGGGAGTGGTAAGGAACTTGTTTTCTACTAATCTTTGTTTTGCAGGAAACATGTCTAACACAAGAGATAAGACAATTGAAAATGAACCTTCTACATCGAATTTTGACCCAAAACTCATGATGGAGGCTATGATGAAAGAATTTTCTAGAGAATTGGGAATGGCTATGGAGCAAGTGCATGATCGCATCGATCAATTGAGTGACACTCGAGGGGAACGAACTCAAATCCCTCCGGGTGGACTGAAAGTAGTATACACACAAGCCAATCATATTTGATATGATGTAGCATATACTTTGTAATCTTATTCGGTTATTAAAGGCATTTTATATTATCTACATGGTGCTGTTATATTAAATGTGATAAACCCATAGTTTTGAGCAATGCTTTTAGAATCATGATGGAGATCATGCTAATGAGATCTAAATTCTAGATATCTCACAAACTTAAATTGTTCCTAATCGATGGATTACTAAAAAGGGGATTAGTGAATCCGGATAGATTAGTACATACGTTGCTTGCTCTTATGAAGAGAATGATTGATCTCATAATCATTTGTGTGGAGACACTAAAGCAAGTATGTAGGTGCTTATTAGAGAATAAGTTCACTGAACGTGGCTCGCTAAGGAATAACTAATGGAGTTTTACTCGCCTGTCAATAGGAATTCCTCTAGTGATAGTAGTACAAGTGATCCTTGGACTTGAGATCATCATAGTATCTTGTGTATGATGAGTTATACTTTGACATGTCCCTTAAGACTTTTAGGGTATATCAAAGGGTATGATTGGGTATAATAAGTTATACATGGAGATAGGTGAATGATCAATAAAGAATCTACCACTTCTAGTAAAAGGAGAGAATGTCCTATGTGATTCGATAAATGACGACTCAGAAGTCGTTGGCCAAAGCAGAATGAAATTAGAAAGGAGTTTCTAATTTGCATTAATTAGAGTTGTGCATTTGAGAATCGAAATACATATAATTAAAAAAAATAAGACTTGACAGTAATTCCATGTCTTATATTTAATTGGGACATTGTATGGTAGAAGGATTGAATTGTACGGTAACTATGCACTGAAAGGTTCTTTTATGATTAATGTTGAAATCTATATTATCTGGAAAGTCGTTGATCGCTAAGGGGGCTTACCCTTATTGTAGATTAAATATTATTTATTTAAATGAATTAAATAGTTTAATTTATTTATTTAAATAAGATTAGAATTGTTCTAATTGATTTATTCACAACCGGTTTAATATGGAGAACCTAAAGGGTAACACCGCAAAAGGAAAATATTTATTTAAGAAGTAAATGGCATAATTGTAATAATAAGTTAAGTGTATTTAATTTAGTCTATGGAGATAGAATAAATTAAATAGCTTAATATTTATTATTTAATATTTTAGAAATATTAAATATAAATTAATAAGAGGAGTCTTATTATTATTATTACTGTCGACGCCGGTTTTTTTCGTATCTTTAGTCTTTTCCAATTTTAGCCTTTTGGTTGAATGATTTTTGGAAAAGATCGGCATTGATGTCGACGGGGTTTTGAAAGATCGTTTTTTATGATGAGCCAATTAACCAGAGTCGCCAGTTGGTATATTTGAAATGGATGTACCAACTCATCCGAGTTTTCGTTTTTTTATAAATCGCTAGCTCATATGTGACTCCGAATTAATTGGTCTGCGAATCGAGATTCATAGAGTTCGGGGGCTTGCTTAAGCGAGGGGAAGGTGTTAGGCACCCCCCGACTTCCGTGAAAACACGGTTACCGCAATCTTGATGCTTTCCTATCCTTTAATTCATGAAATGTGTGTGCATGCGTGTGTGTGTGTGTGTGTGCGTGCCTATGTGAATGTTGTGGTGAGTTTGTATGAAAGAATCATTTGGATTTTTTATGGAAAGTCGTGTTTTCTTTTGATAATGCCTTAGAATGTCCTTCGGTTTATACAAGAAAGCTTTATTCTTTATTAGAAAGGTTTGATTTTAATTGTCAAAACTGTAAGGTTTTCATTAAGTGTCGTTTTGGCAAAACAAGAGTTTTAAACCTTCGTCAAAATAGGAATTGAGATCTATACGTTGCTTTCGTAAATAGAATGATGGGAAACTTCTAGGATCTCTTTCACCCTATGCACAAAGATTTAATAAAACATTTCTTATTTTATAAAACCATTTTTTGTGATGTTTGAAAACGATTTTTTTCTTTAGCTTTCTCGTTAAATAGGAATCGACATTCATTAGCATTCCCAAATTTTAGCCTCGTGATTCTAATAACCTAGTTCAATTGATTTTACGAAAATCTTATCGTTTAGCTTTGAAATCAATTTCGTCTCATAAATCAAATCAAGCATTAAAATGCGTTGGGGATATTCATAGGCATGTAAGCCATCAAAATAACCCCGAACGCCTACGATCACAAGTTTCACTATTTCGGGGCCTTAAACACGATTCTCGCCTTGGCGTCGTTTTAAGGCCCGACGATTATATATTTACAATGAAAGATACATCGAATTTATTACATATATCAATAGATGTCCATCATCGGATTTGGACCACGGGGTCGCGCTCCTAGGCTCACATCCAAAGTCGCTACACGCCCACAAGATCCTAAAAATAGCAACCTAAACAATCTATGCATAATACATCATTACAACGAGCTAAAATTCACCAAATGGATATCATCGGGCCATTAGGAAGAATTTCGTTCCATTTGGAACCCTCACTAACAGCCCTCAATCCATGGATTCACAACAATATACAAGAACAACTACATTTAATATAATTTGGATGACAAAAAGCTTAACAAAAATGGTAAAACAAAATGCTAAAACAAAGGATTTTTCACCTTGCAAATAATCCCCACAATATATATGAATTTGTGTATTGAATAGAGTAGAAATATATGATTTGTAATCTCACAAAATGGGTACAATTCCTCACTATTTCTCACTCTTTTCTCTCTTAATTTCTCTTATTTTCTTGCTGTTTTCTCCTTCTTCTCCCAGCTGCTCCCGCCGCTGCCTTCTTTTTTTTTTTTTCTCCTCTGTATGCAAAATGGCCTGATAAGGGGCTGCCCACCGCAGATCAATCTGCGGCTGGCCTCGGTTTCCCCGCGCCCGCCGCGCACTTCAGCCGTCTCGCGCACTACCATTATTTTAATCGTTTGGCCGCAGATCAATCCGCGACTGGGTGGGCTGATTTTCTCATTTTCTGAACTGCACCTCGATTCTCGTGTCGGATCATCGGTTTCTGCTGAAAGGCTTGCATTTTGCAGTCCGGGAACCGCTGGGAAAAGTGCCACATCATTCATGGGTGCTTGCTTCCCCCGTCGTCGTGTCAACCTTGATCACAAGTCGTCGTCGTGGTTTTGAGTGTTCGCACTTATGTCCACCTTCCGTCTCGTAGGCTAGGCTAATTGACGATTTTGCCCTCCTGTCAAGGTTAGTATAGGAAACGCAAAAATTTGGGTGTCTACAGTTGCCCCTCTTTATCATGTTTATGAAATGTTAAATGAAATGAACATGATAAAGAAGTAGACACACGATGCATGAATGACAGTGCGGAAGAATGACAGTACACACATGATGCAACACATATAGCTTATGATGCAACACAAGATGCAAAACATGCAAAACATTCGTAAGGGTGTCAATGCCTCACGCAATCGTCTTGTCCGCGCCGGGTTTCGTATTCGGTCGCTCGTCTTGTAATCACCGGATATCGTCGCCGGTTGATTGTCTTGTCGGAGCCAGTTTTCATCACCAGTCCTCCATCTCGTGATCGCCGGTTATCGTCGCCGGTTAATCGCCTCGTCGGGGCCGGGTTTCGTCGCCGGTCACCCATCTCGTGATCGCCGGTTATCGTTGCCGGTCGACCGTCTCATCGGGGCCGGGTATCGTCGCCGGTCACCCATCTCGTAACCCCCGGTTATCGTCGCCGGTTGGTTGTCTTGTCGGAGCCGGTTTTCGTCGCCGGTCATCTACCTCGTAATCGCCGGTTATCGTCGCCAGTCGTTTGTCTCATCGGGGCCGGGTATCGTCGCCGGTCACCCATCTCGTAACCCCCAGTTATCGTCGCCGGTTGGTTATCCTGTCGGAGCCGGTTTTTGTCGCCGGACATCCATCTCGTAATCGTCGATTATCGTCGCCGGTCGATTGTCTCGTCGGGGCTTGGTATCGTCGCCGGTCACCCATCTCGTAACCCCCGGTTATCGTCGCCGGTTGGTTATCCTGTCGAAGCCGGTTTTCGTCGCCTGACATCCATCTCGTAATCGCCGGTTATCGTCGCCGGTCGATTGTCTTGTCGGGGCCGGGTATCGTCGCCGGTCACCCATCTCGTAACCCCCGGTTATCGTCGCCGATTGGTTATCTTGGATCTCAGCCCTTCCCAGGGTTTGTTATTTTTTGTCTTTTTTTCTTTTTATGGATATCAGCCCTTCCCAGGGTTGCTCACCATCTGGTTGTGGTTCGCGTGGATCTCAGCCCTTCCCAGGGTTTGTTGTTTTTTGTCTTTTTTCTTTTTGTGGATATCAGCCCTTCCCAGGGTTGCTCGCCATCTTGTTGTGGTTCGCGTGGATCTCAGCCCTTCCCAGGGTTTGTTGTTTTTTGTCTTTTTTCTTTTTGTGGATATCAGCCCTTCCCAGGGTTGCTCGCCATCTTGTTGTGGTTCGCGTGGATCTCAGCCCTTCCCAGGGTTTGTTGTTTTTTGTCTTTTTTCTTTTTGTGGATATCAGCCCTTCCCAGGGGTGCTCACCATCTTGTTGTGGTTCACGTGGATCTCAGCCCTTCCCAGGGTTTGTTGTTTTTTGTCTTTTTTTCTTTTTGTGGATATCAGCCCCTCCCAAGGTTGCTCGCCATCTTGTTGTGGTTCGCGTGGATCTCAGCCCTTCCCAGGGTTTGTTGTTTTTTGTCTTTTTTCTTTTTGTGGATATCAGCCCTTCCCAGGGTTGCTCACCATCTTGTTGTGGTTCGCGTGGATCTCAGCCCTTCCCAGGGTTTGTTGTTTTTTGTCTTTTTTTCTTTTTGTGGATATCAGCCCCTCCCAGGGTTGGTCGCCATCTTGTTGTGGTTCGCGTGGATCTCAGCCCTTCCCAGGGTTTGTTGTTTTTTGTCTTTTTTCTTTTTATGGATATCAGCCCTTCCCAGGGGTGCTCACCATCTTGTTGTGGTTCGCGTGGATCTCAGCCCTTCCCAAGGTTTGTTGTTTTTTGTCTTTTTTCTTTTTGTGGATATCAGCCCTTCCCAGGGTTGCTCGCCATCTTGTTGTGGTTCGCGTGGATCTCAGCCCTTCCCAGGGTTTGTTCACCACCTTGCTGTGGTTTGCTTGGATGCCTTCCGAGGTTCACTCCTTGTTTGGATGCCAGCCCTTCCCAAGGTCATTGATTGTCTTGGATACCAGCCCTTCCCAGGGGTCTTTGATTTGTTGGATACCAGCCCTTCCCAGGGGTCGTTGATTAGTTAGATACCAGCCCTTCCCAGGGGTCGATGGTTTGATTTGAGTGATTTTTGTAGTGGGATGTGTGATCGACTTCTGTCTTGGATCTCCCACCAACATCGTCCACGTACCATGCCGCACAAGCCATCACAGTCTGATCATTTGTGAGGTTGAAAGCGACGTGCTTGTACTTTCCTGAAGATTTTCATTTTGATCGTACTTGCATGAATGAAAAAGATGTTATGCATGATCTGGCAGATATGTTATGTGCACCACATATGTTTTAGATAGAAATGACCCCTGTTCAGTCAAATGATACGTTTCGACAGTCGTCGTTGTTGGCCCACATTTGACTGGATCACGCCTCGTCGTGAAGTGTAGTTTCTAGACTTCAACATTGGTTTGGGTATTCTGCCTGTTCTTGGTCGTCTTCATTTCATTGAGTTGAGGCAATCTGTTTCGCTCTCTGTGATGATCGACAACTATGTTGGGCTCCTTGGCCTTTTGATCATTTCTGCTGGCCGATATGCTGCTGTCCCGCATTATATCATCCTTGTATATGCTCATGCATGTGGATCATTTGGATGTCGAGGCAGTGATAGTCAGGATTGGGGAGAGACCCAATGACGAGAAGTTCTGTACAGTCTCAGCTTCCTTCCATTTCACGATTCTTAACTGCCCTGCCTTGGCGCGTATCGCTGCCAAAAATTTCTATCGAACACTCGTGATGTTGACCGTGCTGAGTTATCCACAGCTCTGCAAGATCCTGCATATCAGATGACTAACAAATGCCAAAACTTGAAAGCTCGGGCCGTTAGTGTTAGCTCAACACAAAGATATTATAATCTCGACAAAAATGCAGTTAAAGCATATGAAATTGAATATCTATTGATCGCACAATCTAGCAAGTTGTGAACCGTGAATGTATATATTTTTTTTATTTTTTTATTTTTTATTTTTCCTTTTTTTTATTCTTTTTTTTTATTCCCTCGTGAGTTGATGACTTTCTATTTGACGAGTTATGCAATCGTAAGAACACCTTCAAGCATTCATGGTCATTGTACGTGAGTGAGGTCGAATTCAAAAGAACTACCTTCCCTCGTCAAAGGCACTCTGTCTCCATTCTCGACAACGTCCTTAGCAGGATTAACGTCATATGACAAATGCACTGTGCGATGCAGCATTCAGTAGGGGTTTCTCTTTCCTGACTTTTTGTTTAAGGCCGAGAGTTTTTTTTCGTATTATCCTTTTTTCTTATTAGCCCACTTCACTTGTCTCGTTTTCTTAGGCTATTCAAAGTTACCCATTTAACGAGTTTTGGACCAATGACTCCCAAACCAGACGGTTTTGGGGCATCTGGTGTACAAACACCCCTTCGGATTTATTTACTCGAGTAACAAAGGCCACGGTTCAAGACAAGCTGGTGGTCTGCACCATTCATTCTTTGCTTGGCCTTGCGCAAGATTCGTTTTCTTAGGCTTGAGTTACCCATGTAGCGAGTGTTAGGCCGGTGACTCCCAAACCAGACGGCTTTAGGGCACCAGATGTAGAGACATCCCTTAGGCTTAATTACTCGAGTAGCCCATGCCACGATTCAAATCTGCTCGGGCCTCCTCTACTGTAATGCTCGTTTTCTTAGGCTCTGAGTTACCCATGTAACGAGTGTTGGGCCAGCGACTCCCAAACCAGATGGCTTTAGGGCACCAGGTGTAGAGGCACCCCTCGGGCTTAATTACTCGAATAACCCAGGCCACGATTCGAGACATTAGCTTGATGATCATTTATCGTCTGACTTCTTGATTTTAGCTTGATAATTATTGACTGTCTGACTACGTGTTAATCGCCATCAACGTCGTCATAGCTTTATACCCCACAACTGAAAGTTTGTGCAAATGCAAAGTGAAGGCTGTCACATGAGGTCGATTCTGTCACAAACGTTGCTTTGAATTAAGGCTTTGTACCCGATCAAAAGGTTGAATAGCCTTCTTCGTCTAATCATACTCACGATCGTGCTCCACGGTTGCTTGTCAAAATCAACCCGATTCCTATTAAGTCAAATAGAATCCCCTTTCACGCGGATCATCGTATCCTGGGAAAACTATGCTTGACAAATGCCAAATGATCGTACCGTTGAAGATTGAATTGCCATGAGGTAGCATTTGATGATGATGGTGCATGTTGATGGGATTGTTGCATGGGTGCCAATTTGCACGTCATCATTTCTAGGGTAGTTGACAAATGCCCCAGTGTTAAGTTGCTTTTCTTGTGATCCCCCTCATACTGGTTGCCTCGGTACCTCGCTGGGCTAACAGCAGATCCGGTCCTTTGACTTGTTGAAAGGTTTGGGGGATTTTTGATTTTGAGATTTTTTTTTTATTTTTTTTTGTTTTTTTTTTATATGTTTTTTTTTGGTTCAATTTGCCCCTACTCCGGGTTCTTTGTGATCGTCAGAGGTTCTGATGTTTGATGGCGATGGTCTGGCCTAAGTCGGGTTTGGGTTTGTCTTCGACCCATCCTTTAATCTCGTCATGCGTATTGTCGATATCTGTCTCGTCCTGCTCAATCCCCATCAGATCGAAATCTAGCTCTATACCCAAAACCGTGATCCTCCTTCGAATTTGGCCTATCGCTTGTCAGGCTAGAATGCCTCAAATTGAGGTACCCTTTCCTGGATATCACCTGCTGCACGGTCCAACTGGCCACGACGAGGTCAAGCAATGGAGCTCATTAGGAGGTGCATGGATCTGGCATTGATGGCATTTTCTGACATGAGCATCGCAGTCAGTTTTCATGGTTAGCCAGTAGTGACCCGTTCACATGATTTTCTTTGCCGAAAATGCTCTGCTCATATGGGCTCCGCACACATCGCCATGTACTTCGTTCACTTGTCTGTGGCTTCTTCGGCTTCCAGATATCTCAGCAGTCCCGTAGCTAGGTCCCATTTATGCCCTTTGGTGCTGTATATTCCCACGGCCTGTCGGATGACCAATTCGAGTCTCCAACTACTATCATATTTTTGATTCACATTCCCAGGGCTAATCTCAGTCCTAGGATGAATCCCTCGTATTTCGGCAGAACTGTAATTTCATGGCTATCGGCCTCTGCCATTTGGATGGATGGAGTATGGACTTTACGGCCTCTTAGTCGGGTCGTAGGGGCAATCTCGCAAAACAAACAAGGGCCGTAGTTTAGTATTGTGCCAGTTACACGTTGGCGGATGCATGTCAACACTGATGCATGATTATTATTATTCCTTTTTCTTTTTCTTCTTTTTCTTTTTCTTTTTCCCTTTTTTTTGTGGTCGAATATGCCCCTAATCCGGGTTCTTTGTGATCGCTATGCCACGCCTTCACGGTCCTCTAAATCTTATCCTGCAAAACAAGGTCAGTGTTTGGTGACAGGATAGTATTTAGAAGTTTTTTAGAAAACCTTGGTACGTGGCACGGATTGCCTTCCTGCAAAACCATGTCAGTATTCTCTTTATATGTGCAGGTGATGTAATCACATGATACAAGACATATTTATTACGATGATGCCGGTATGACAGTTATATGCCATTTACATGACATTTATTTATTTGACTGAACGATAAAAGGGCATGAAGAAGCTTCCCTTTCGTTAGGTTTATCAGAGGCTGACCTATCTTAGGGTTACTCTCGCGGGCTTTTCGGCATGAAGGTCCCCAAATCTTCGCAATCTACTCGTCTGAATCCTTTCGATTGGAGCGGATTTGGGTGGTGCGTTTCCTGAGCCATCTCCGGGGAGCAGCCCCTTCGAGTCCAGTAATAAGCAACCGACAGGTTCGCCTCAGGAGGAGGTACTCTCTTAACATACATTCACATTCATCGTCCTCACCGTATGCAAATGATTTTACTTTAAATTAAAGCAATCCCATTCAATCATTCACTTATTGGACAAATCACACATTCACACAACAAAAGTAAAAATGATCAAAATATCGCATGCACACACATATTCATGAGTTTTTGAAGGATAGGATAGCATCAAGATTTAAATGCGGCTTAAGCCCTCTAATGTTCCCCAGCAGAGTCGCCAGCTGTCGACGCCGGTTTTTTTCGTATCTTTAGTCTTTTCCAATTTTAGCCTTTTGATTGAATGATTTTTGGAAAAGATCGGCATTAATGTCGACGGGGTTTTGAAAGATCGTTTTTTATGATGAGCCAATTAACCAGAGTCGCCAGTTGGTATATTTGAAATGGATGTACCAACTCATCCGAGTTTTCGTTTTTTTATAAATCGCTGGCTCATATGTGACTCCGAATTAATTGGTCTGCGAATCGAGATTCATAGAGTTCGGGGGCTTGCTTAAGCGAGGGGAAGGTGTTAGGCACCCCCCGACTTCCGTGAAAACACGGTTACCGCAATCTCGATGCTTTCCTATCCTTTAATTCATGAAATGTGTGTGCATGCGCGCGTGTGTGTGTGTGTGCCTATGTGAATGTTGTGGTGAGTTTGTATGAAAGAATCATTTGGATTTTTTATGGAAAGTCGTGTTTTCTTTTGATAATGCCTTAGAATGTCCTTCGGTTTATACAAGAAAGCTTTATTCTTTATTAGAAAGGTTTGATTTTAATTGTCAAAACTGTAAGGTTTTCATTAAGTGTCGTTTTGGCAAAACAAGAGTTTTAAACCTTCGTCAAAATAGGAATCGAGATCTATACGTTGCTTTCGTAAATAGAATGATGGGCAACTTCTAGGATTTCTTTCACCCTATGCACAAAGATTTAATAAAACATTTCTTATTTTATAAAACCATTTTTTGTGATGTTTGAAAACGATTTTTTTTCTTTAGCTTTCTCGTTAAATAGGAATCGACGTTCATTAGCATTCCCAAATTTTAGCCTCGTGATTCTAATAACCTAGTTCAATTGATTTTACGAAAATTTTATCGTTTAACTTTGAAATCAATTTCGTCTCATAAATCAAATCAAGTATTAAAATGCGTTGGGGCTATTCATGGGCATGTAAGCCATCAAAATAACCCCGAACGCCTACGATCACAAGTTTCACTATTTCGGGGCCTTAAACACGATTCTCGCCTTGGCGTCGTTTTAAGGCCCGACGATTATATATTTACAATGAAAGATACATCGAATTTATTACATATATCAATAGATGTCCATCATCGGATTTGGACCACGGGGTCGCGCTCCTAGGCTCACATCCAAAGTCGCTACACGCCCACAAGATCCTAAAAATAGCAACCTAAACAATCTATGCATAATACATCATTACAACGAGCTAAAATTCACCAAATGGATATCATTGGACCATTAGGAAGAATTTCGTTCCATTTGGAACCCTCACTAATAGCCCTTAATCCATGGATTCACAACAATATACAAGAACAACTACATTTAATATAATTTGGATGACAAAAAGCTTAACAAAAATGGTAAAACAAAATGCTAAAACAAAGGATTTTTCACCTTGCAAATAATCCCCACAATATATATGAATTTGTGTATTGAATAGAGTAGAAATATATGATTTGTAATCTCACAAAATGGGTACAATTCCTCACTATTTCTCACTCTTTTCTCTCTTAATTTCTCTTATTTTCTTGCTGTTTTCTCCTTCCTCTCCCAGCTGCTCCCGCCGCTGCCTTCTTCTTTTTTTTTCTCCTCTGTATGCAAAATGGCCTGATAAGGGGCTGCCCTAGGCAGCCGCAGATTGATCTGCGGCTGGCCGCAGATCAATCTGCGACTGGTCGCAGATCAATCTGCGACTGGCCTCGGTTTCCCCGCGCCCGCCGCGCATTCAGCCGTCTCGCGCACTACCATTATTTTAATATTTTGGCCGCAGATCAATTCGCGGCTGGGTGGGCTGATTTTCTCATTTTCTGAACTGCACCTCGATTCTCGTGTCGGATCATCGGTTTCTGCTGAAAGGCTTGCATTTTGCAGTCCGGGAACCGCTGGGAAAAGTGCCACATCATTCATGGGTGCTTGCTTCGCCCGTCGTCGTGTCAACCTTGATCACAAGTCGTCGTCGTGGTTTTGAGTGTTCGCACTTATGTCCACCTTCCGTCTCGTAGGCTAGGCTAATTGACGATTTTGCCCTCCTGTCAAGGTTAGTATAGGAAACGCAAAAATTTGGGTGTCTACAATTACTATTATTTAATTCCTAATAGGGATTGAGAATTAATTAATAGAAGTACTCTCACATGAATTCCTAATTGGATTAGGAGTTTAATTTAATTAAAGGAGTTTAATTAGAATAGAAACCCTAATCCTAAATAGTTTAGGGAAGGGTTTTCCTACATCTATAAATAAGAGAAGTCTTATCATAGATTAGGGTTACACACTCTTACATAAGAATTGTAGAGAGTACTTACAATTTCTATAGAGATAGAAACTAGGGTTTTGCCAACACCCATCTTCTTGAACAAGTATTATTCCTTGGTGGATCACCTCTAGAGGCCAAACACTTGGGTGGCTAACGTTGATCAAAGGAAGGAATTTAATCGGTGGAATTCAAGGAGAACGCGAAGGAATTGGAGGTGAACTTGTACCTGAGGAAGCTAGAATTCTACAAGGGTATAATTCTTATTCTCCATCTCTTTCGTTTAATTAATAATTGTGCATAAAGAATGATCATGGTGATGGTTTGTATAAAATTTTAAAATCTGATTTTATCGCGCTTCCGCTTTATTAATGTAATTTGATTGCATGTTCGCGTTATACAAACCTAACAGTGGTATCAAGAGCCAAACTTTATGCGAATTATTAATTGTTTTGATTCGGTATATACATTGATATGTGTTTAGAACAATTTAATTGGGCATAATTGTTTGTGTAAAATTATTTTATTATTATTTTTATTTTGATTTTATTTATTTTCAATTAAGATAAAAGGTTTATTTTAATTGGAATATGATTAAAATTAAAAGTTTTTATTTTAACTTGGAATGTGATTCTACGTTAACTAGAATAAAAGAGTTTATTCATATATGGAATAGGATTCCATGTTTCCTAGAATAAAGGAGTTTATTCATATATGGAATAGGATTCCATGTTTCCTAGAATAAAGGAGTTTATTCACATATGGAATATGATTCCATGTTTCCTAGAATAAAGGAGTTTATTCACATATGGAATAGGATTCCATGTTTCCTTAAAAAATAAAGATGTTTATTTTGATAAGGAATATGATTCAACATATTTTATTTTCCAATAATTTTAAGTTAAAAATAAAGGTGTTTATTTTAAACTTGAAATTGGTTTCCATATTAATTAAAATAAAGGAGTTTATTTTGATTTGGAATTTGATTAAAATAAAGGAGTTTATTTTTATTCAAAAAAAAAAATTAAATTAAAATAAAAGAGTTTATTTTGATTTGGAATATGATTAAAATAAAAAAATTTATTTTAATTGAAATTGGATTTCATGATAACTAATTAGAGTTGGAATTGGATTCCATGATAACTAATTGGAGTTGAAATTGAATTTTATACTAACTAATATTGCCCATTAAATGATATCAATGCATATATGGAATGATTTTATTATTCATGGGATGAATGTTATTTATTGATACATATAGAGATATGCATGATAATAAATAGGGATTGATTATGGACTATTGACCAATGTGTGATTGGATTTATTTTAGTGGATGATTGAATGTATGGGTTTTTATAAATGGGGTCTGCGTACCTCGTCTTCTCTAATTTTTCTTAATGTAAATTCTATCTCCCTCCTATGTATTTCCCCTTGACTGCTGATCAAGGTTTCTATTTATTGTAAATAGTTTTTGTAATAGGACTAGTTAGAATTAATTTTGAAGAATTGAAGACAAAGAAGCAAGGAGCGCTTGAAAACCCATTTGTAATGGAGCCCGGGTTTAAATGTAATAGTTATATTTAAATTTAATTTTTGCACCCTAGGTTTGACCTTTTGGTTCACTTGGTGGCTCTAGTGAACCAAACTAGAATAAAAGTCCATAATCAATCCGGGTAGAATATAGTATTCTATATGTGCATGCTTACTATGTATATATTATATATTATACAACATGCTTCGCATGTCAAATAATATGACGCGTATTTTATATATATATGTGCATGCGCGCTAAACAAGATGAGACTAATAATAACAAACCCCTCAAAGAAATTATATTAAGTCCTAAGCGTTCAAAGATATTAGGAATATCGAACGTCGCCTTCTAGCATGGTAAAACAATAGAGTATTAAATATTTAATATGAGTTTGTTGTGCACACACAAGGCGAATATTAAATATTTAAGATGTTGTTTTATCACATTTGATGCTTATAAATAGACTGAACGATGTTGTTTTGTTGTGCACACACAAGGACAGTGTTTTTCTTTCGAATATATGGAAGTGCTAGGTTGGACTTAACTTAGATTATTTTAGTTCGGATGTGCACACACTTGACCATTATAATCTAAGAGGCAAAATACAAGGAGTTACATAGTGATGTAATTGACAATAGTTGTCTACCTATTTATTTATATATAGTTTGTTGTGCACACACAAGGCTATATACATTTGAAATGGGATCCTTATTCTCACTAGCAAATCTTTAATTAGATTTACCGAACTGTATATTAAGGGTAATATAGTTTGATGAAAATAGTGGGAGATACCAATTTAAAATAAAGACCTAATTTATTTTGGTAATTAATTAAAAATGAATGTATGCTGAAATGTTGTTAAATTACAAATTCATTTATAGAATTTTACAATGTCTAATTTACTATCACTGCGGAGCATATTAGATGCTAATTAACTGGACCAAATAACACGGAATAGTTAAGAAATTTGAGAATAGTTCTCAAGGCTGAAAAGCTATCTTATATCCTTAATATGCCTATCCCTGCAATGGTTGCAGACAATGCCTCTAAGGAAGAGATTGCTACTTTTAGAAAGTGGCAAGAAGATGTACAGTTGGCTCAATGCATCATGCTCGCATCCATGAGTAACGAGCTTCAGCGTCAGCATGAAACTATGGATGCTCCTACTATACTCTTGCACCTTCAAGGAGTTGAAGGGTGAGGAAAGTAGGACTATTAGATATCAGATATCTAAGGAGCTCTTCCGATCTAGAATGACCGATGGCACTACAGTATAGACAAATGTCATAAAATGATCAATATGATTGAACAATTGGGACAACTGGGTTTTAATGGATGGAGAGTTGATCCAAGATTTGATCTTGCAATCACTTCCGGACTCTTTCTCACAAATTGTTGTGAATTTTCACATGAACAAGTTATATGTCAGCCTGCCTGAGTTGCTTAAACATGTTGAAAACTGTAAAGAGTCACTTTCCAACCAAGAAAGACCAAGTCTTACTGGTAAATGATTCTTCCAGGAAGCAGAAGAGGGCCAAAGGATCTTCTTAAAAGAAGAACAATTCAAAGAAGGTAAATGGAAGGGCAAAAATAAAGGACAATAAGAACAAGACTGATGCAGATAGCAAAGGAGTTTGCTTCCACTGCAATAAGCCTGGATACTAGAATTAAAACTAGAGGGTAACCAGAAGAAGCTTAGTGAAGCTTCGGTTACAAATATGGGTTTGTTCATGATTGAAATAAATTTTTCTATAAGTCAAGGTTCTACTTGGGTATTGGATACCGGCTGTAGTTCTCACGTATGCAATCCAATGCAAAGACTAAGCAGAAGTAGAAAGCTAAACAAAGAATAAGTAATCCTACGCGTGGAGAATGAAGCAATGGTTGCTGCATTAACTGTAGGAACTTATAGTTTAGCATTGCCTACGGGCAAGTCTATTAAGTTAATAAGTTGTTATTATGTTCCAGTTCTCTTTAGAAACATTATTACTTCCGTTGTTGGACAAGGAAGGTTCTGGTATTATATTTAAGAACAATTGTTGTTCTATTTATAATGATAATGTTTTGTTTGAAACTGGAAGATTACTTGATAGACTTTGTATACTTGACTTACATGAAAATTATTTTGCAAATTGAACAAACTAGTAAAAGAAAAGGGGGTGGTCATTCAAAGAGTTGAATGTGTGTATTTGATGAAATACAAGTCTGAATCATTTGAAATGTTCAAAGAATTCAGAAGTGAAACATATTGACAGAGTATTAAGATTCTTTGATCAGATCGGGGAAAGAATACTTGTACAATGAGTTTCTAGATCATCTCAAAATGGTATTTTCTCATAATGGACACTTCCTGATACGCAATAATTGATTGGTGTATCTAAAAGGAGAAATTGTACCTTGTTGGACATGGTGCAGTCCATAATGATTTTTACCGACATTCTAGTATCCATCTGGGGTCAAACCCTAGAAACGGCTGCATATCTACAAAATAAGATAACCTCAAAAATTCGAGCCCAAGACTCCATAAAGGTTATGGATAGGAAGGATTCCTACTCTTAAGTATGTTAAGATAAGGGGTTGTCCAGCTTATGTGAAAAGGTTTCAAAGATAAGTTTAGGACAAAATCTGACAAGTGCAGATTTGTGGGATATCCTAAAGAAGTTTAGGGTACTATAATCCTACATGCTACCTTCTTAGATAAAGGTGTTTATCATTGAAGGAGCTAGTGGGAGGGTAATAGATCTTGAAGGAGTTCAAGAACCACAAAGCACTTTAAGTCGAACCGAGGAAGCTGTAGATAGACCTATTGTACCACAACCGAATCGTAAATCTGGAAGAGTATCGAAGATACCTGGGAGGTATGGATTCATCATAGAGGATGATGATGAGGTACGCATCATAGAGGATGATGATCCAGTTATATACGATGAGGCTATGAGTAGAAGACACTCAGAGAAATGGCAGATGGCCATAAAATCCGAAATGGACTCTATGTATAAGAACCAAGTATAGACTCTGGTATATATGGGTCTTTAAGAGAAAGACTAGGGCAAATGGCAAAGTAGACACCTATAAGACCAGACCTGTTTAAAAGGTTTTTCAAGTCAAGGAGTTGACTGTGATAAAACCTTACTATCGGGTAATGCTCAAGTCCATTTGGATTTTGCTTGTGATTGCAGCTTATTACGAAATCTGACAAAATGGATGTGGAGACGTCCTTCCTCAATGAAGGCTTGAGGAGAATGTATGTATGATACAGCCAGAGGAATTTGTTTCAAAGGTTGAAGCAAATCGTGTTTTAAGCTACAATGATCCATTTATAGATTGAAGCAAGCTTCTCAAAGATGGAACATTCATTTTGATGAGACAATCAAAAGAGTTTGATTTTATCAAAAATGGGAATGAACCTAGTATGTACAAAAGGGTCAGTGGGAGCGCTGTGACATTCTTGGTATTATATGTTGATATACTACTGACAAGGAATAACACACTAATGCTACAATCAGTAAAGATAAAATTGTCTAAACATTCCTCCATGAATGCCTTGGGAGGAGCATCCTATAAATTAGGGATATACATCTATATAGATAGATTTAAAAGGATGTTCGGCTTGACCCAAGGAACGTATATTCATTTGATGCTAAAGGCGTTTAGCATGGCAAACTCCAAGAGAAGTCTCATGATGATGAGTCATGGAGTGTATCTCTCTAAAATTGTCTCCAATTAAAAGAGAGATCGCATGAGTTACTATCATGTATGCAGTGAATATACAAGGCCTGATGTTGATCAGTCATATTCTGGAGATGATCACTATAAGACAGTGATAAACATCTTTAGGTACTTAACCGGTACTGAAGATGTGATTATGATTCATGGTAGGTCTGAATTAAAACTAGAGGGCTAAACAGACTCAAGTTTTTCAGACTGACCAAGACGATAACAAATCCACTTTAAGGTAAATCGTTACTTTGAAAGGTGGTGCAGTGAATTGGAAAGGTTCCAAACAGGAAAGAGTTACTGGTTTAGTGACAAAGACAAAGTATATAGCTATAAATGAAGCTGCAAGTTGATTGTTTGGATAAAAAGTTCATCACAGAACTAGGAATAGTTCCTAAGTCTCATCTTGGATTCAAACATGTGTTGCGGCACTTTCATTTGATTAGTGGAATCATTGAAAGAGGATAAGTCACTATGGAGATAGTGGACTCTCAATAACAACACTGCATATCCATTTACTAAAGCTTTATCCAAACAGCAGGATGATCGTCACTTAGAGTAGAAGGGTATTAGATACCATGACGATTGGCTTTAGTGCAAGTGGGAGATTGAAAGTAGTATACACACAAGCCAATCATATTTGATATGATGTAGCATATACTTTGTAATCTTATTCGGTTATTAAAGGCATTTTATATTATCTACATGGTGCTGTTATATTAAATGTGATAAACCCATAGTTTTGAGCAATGCTTTTAGAATCATGATGGAGATCATGCTAATGAGATCTAAATTCTAGATATCTCACAAACTTAAATTGTTCCTAATCGATGGATTACTAAAAAGGGGATTAGTGAATCCGGATAGATTAGTACATACGTTGCTTGCTCTTATGAAGAGAATGATTGATCTCATAATCATTTGTGTGGAGACACTAAAGCAAGTATGTAGGTGCTTATTAGAGAATAAGTTCACTGAACGTGGCTCGCTAAGGAATACCTAATGGAATTTTACTCGCTTGTCAATAGGAATTCCTCTAGTGATAGTAGTACAAGTGATCATTGGACTTGAGATCATCATAGTATCTTGTGTATGATGCGTTATACTTTGACATGTCCCTTAAGACCTTTAGGGTATATCAAAGGGTATGATTGGGTATAATAAGTTATACATGGAGATAGGTGAATGATCAATAAAGAATCTACCACTTCTAGTAAAAGGAGAGAATGTCCTATGTGATTCGATAAATGACGACTCAGAAGTCTTTGGCCAAAGCAGAATGAAATTAGAAAGGAGTTTCTAATTTGCATTAATTAGAGTTGTGCATTTGAGAATCGAAATACATATAATTAAATAAAATAAGACTTGACAGTAATTCCATGTCTTATATTTAATTGGGACATTGTATGGTAGAAGGATTGAATTGTACGGTAACTATGCACTGAAAGGTTCTTTTATGATTAATGTTGAAATCTATATTATCTGGAAAGTCGTTGATCGCTAAGGGGGCTTACCCTTATTGTAGAATAAATATTATTTATTTAAATGAATTAAATAGTTTAATTTATTTATTTAAATAAGATTAGAATTGTTCTAATTGATTTATTCACAACCGGTTTAATATGGAGAACCTAAAGGGTCACACCGCAAAAGGAAAATATTTATTTAAGAAGTAAATGGCATAATTGTAATAATAAGTTAAGTGTATTTAATTTAGTCTATGGAGATAGAATAAATTAAATAGCTTAATATTTATTATTTAATATTTTAGAAATATTAAATATAAATTAATAAGAGGAGTCTTATTATTATTATTACTATTACTATTATTTAATTCTAATAGGGATTGAGAATTAATTAATAGAAGTACTCTCACATGAATTCCTAATTGGATTAGGAGTTTAATTTAATTAAAGGAGTTTAATTAGAATAGAAACCCTAATCCTAAATAGTTTAGGGAAGGGTTTTCCTACATCTATAAATAAGAGAAGTCTTATCATAGATTAGGGTTACACACTCTTACATAAGAATTGTAGAGAGTACTTACAATTTCTATAGAGATAGAAACTAGGGTTTTGCCAACACCCATCTTCTTGAACAAGTATTATTCCTTGGTGGATCACCTCTAGAGGCCAAACACTTGGGTGGCTAACGTTGAACAAAGGAAGGAATTTAATCGGTGGAATTCAAGGAGAACGCGAAGGAATTGGAGGTGAACTTGTACCTGAGGAAGCTAGAATTCTACAAGGGTATAATTCTTATTCTCCATCTCTTTCGTTTAATTAATAATTGTGCATAAAGAAAGATCATGGTGATGGTTTGTATAAAATTTTAAAATCTGATTTTATCGCGCTTCCGCTTTATTAATGTAATTTGATTGCATGTTCGCGTTATACAAACCTAACATGGACGCCCAAAAGGAAAGACCCAACAAAAGGAAGCAAGGCTAGAGGAGACAAATTACTATGATGAAAGGTTTAGTGAGGAAGAGGATCGAGAAACTGACTTTATACCTAGGAGACATTTTGCAAAGGATAGAGGCGGACGAAATCGAGACGACAACAATCTTGATAGCATCAAAATGAAAATTCCCACATTCCAAGGCAGAAGTGATCCCGAGGCTTACTTAGATTGGGAGAAGAAAATGGAGTGGATCTTTGATTGTCACAACTAGTCGGATCTCAAGAAAGTTAGAATTGCAGCTACCGAATTTTTAGACTATGCAGTTACTTGGTGGGATCAATTAATGACCAGCCGAAGGAGGTGCAGGGAACGTCCAATAGAGACTTGGGCAGAAATGAAAGTTGTAATGAAAAAGAGGTTTGTCCCAAGCCACTACTATCGAGATCTGTTTTGAAACTTACAAAATTTGAGACAGGGAAGCAAGAATGTGGAGGACTACTTCAAGGAAATGGAGATGCTAATGTCTAGAGCTGACATCGACGAGGATAATGAGGCAACCATGGCCCGATTTTCAGCAGGTTTAAATTGGGATATTGCAGATTTGGTGGAGCGTCAACATTATGTGGTATTGGAAGACATGGTGCACATGGCTATCAAAATAGAGAAGCAACTTAAGAGGAGAGGTGGACAACGAACAAACCCTACCACAGGTTCATCATGGAAACCCAATAATGTTAAGCGTGAGAAAAAGCCAACTGTTTGCAAACCAAAGCCAGAAATCAAGCAAGGAGCGGCTACTCAAGTAGTGCAAGGTAAAACTAATACACCTTCTACTAGTCGTAATCGAGATATTGTATGCTTTAAATGTCAAGGCAGGGGACATATTGCAAATCAATGCCCAAATCAAAGAACTATGTTATTGCTTGATAATGGGGATTTGGAGACCGAGGAAGAAAATAGTGACAATGACTCTATGCCACCATTGGAGGAAGATCGAGAGGTTGCTATGCATGGCGAAGTGTTGGTTACACGGAGAATGCTTAGTACATAGGTAAAAGAAGAAAGCAGCGAGCAAAGAGAGAATCTATTTCATACTAGGTGCATGGTAAATGGTAAGATCTGCTGTGTTGTAATTAATGGTGGGAGTTGTACAAATGTGGCAAGCATCACCATGGTGGAGAAATTGGGACTTACAACATCCAAACATCCTCACCCATACCGATTGCAGTGGCTCAATAACAACGGCGACATCAAAGTTACCAAGCAAGTATCAGTGCCGTTTACAATTGGGAAGTATGTTGATGAGATCCTTTGTGATGTAGTTCCTATGCAGGCAGGTCATTTACTACTTGGGAGACCTTGGCAGTTCGATCGGCGAGTAAAACACGATGGTTTCACTAATGAGTACTCTTTTGTTCATAATCAAAGAAAAGTTACCTTGTGTCCTATGTCACCAAAACAAGTGCATGAAGATCAAATACACTTGCAGAAAGATCATGAAAAGAAAACAAAAGAGAGAGAAAAAAAGAGAGAAGAGAGAAAAACAAACATTTTTGCAAAAAAGAGTGATGTAAGGCGAGCTTTAGATTCTAAAAAGCCAATGATTATACTTCGGTATAAGGAGGCACTTTTAAATACTAACGCTAATAATCCTTCTTTGCCTAGTGTTGTTTCTGCTCTTTTACAGGATTATCAGGATGTATTTCCCGAGGAACTTCCGCAGGGATTACCACCAATTCGGGGAATTGAGCATCAAATTGACTTTGTCCCAGGCGCGACCATTCCAAATCGCCCGACATACCGAAGTAATCCCGAGGAAACAAAGGAATTGCAAAGGCAAGTTGACGAGCTAATGGATAAATGTTTTGTGAGGGAAAGCATGAGTCCATGTGCGGTTCCAGTTATTTTAGTACCTAAGAAAGATGGGAAGTGGCGTATGTGCATTGATTGTCGAGCGGTAAATAACATCACGGTAAAATATCGGCATCCCATTCCTAGGTTAGATGACATGTTAGATGAATTGAATGGATCTTGTGTGTTTTCTAAAATTGACTTAAAGAGTGGCTATCATCAGATTAGAATGCATGAAGGGGATGAATGGAAAACTGCTTTTAAAACAAAATATGGGTTATATGAGTGGTTAGTCTTACCTTTTGGTTTAACTAATGCTCCTAGCACGTTCATGAGACTAATGAACCATGTTTTGCGTTCCTTCATTGGAAAGTTTGTAGTTGTCTACTTTGATAATATCTTAATCTATAGTAAAGATTTAGTTGAGCATGCATTGCATATAAAATCTGTCCTAGATGTGCTTCGAAAAGAAAAATTGTATGCTAATATGGACGAATGCACATTTTGTACGGATCGAGTTGTGTTTCTTGGTTTTGTTGTTAGTACACAGGGAGTACAGGTTGATGAAGAAAAGAATGGCCAACTCCTACTAATGTCAGTCAAGTTCGTAGCTTTCATGGACTCGCGAGTTTCTATAGACGGTTTGTAAGGAATTTCAGCGAAGTCACAGCACCACTCACCGAAGTAATCAAAAAGAGTGTAGGATTCAAGTGGGGTGATGCACAGGAAAAAGCGTTTAATTTGATTAAAGAAAAATTAACTAACGCTCCTTTACTTGTATTGCCAAATTTCGCTAAAACCTTTGAAATTGAATGTGATGCTTCAGGTTTAGGCATTGGAGTTGTGTTGATGCAAGAAGGAAAACCCGTTGCATATTTCAGTGAAAAATTGAGTGGAGCAGCTTTGAACTATCCTACCTATGACAAGGAGTTATATGCCTTAGTTCGATCTTTGGAGACTTGGCAACATTACCTGTGGCCTAAGGAATTTGTGATTCACACGGATCATGAATCATTGAAATATTTGAAAGGCCAACACAAGTTGAACAAGAGACATGCACGATGGATGGAGTTCATCGAGACATTTCCGTATGTCATTCGGTATAAGCAAGGTAAGGAGAATGTCGTTGCCGACGCTCTCTCAAGAAGGTATGTGTTGTTAAATACTCTCGACACAAAATTACTTGGTTTTGAACAAATCAAAGAATTGTATGTTAATGACCATGATTTCTGTGAAGAGTTTAAAATTTGTGAAAAGAATGTTGTAGGTAAGTACTTCAAGATGGATGGATTCTTGTTTCGTGAGAATCGATTGTGTATACCTGCAAGTTCTTTACGTGAACTATTGGTTCGTGAATCACATGGAGGTGGTTTGATGGGACATTTTGGTGTTGATAAGACTTTATCTGTATTAAAAGAGCATTTCTATTGGCCCCATATGAAACAAGATGTGGAACGAATTTGTGATAGGTGCATTACCTGTCGTCAAGCTAAATCTCGTGTTCAACCCCATGGGTTATACACACCATTGCCAATTTCGAGTGAACCTTGGATTGATTTGTCTATGGATTTTGTATTGGGATTACCTAGATCTAAATATGGTCATGATTCTATATTTGTGGTCGTAGATAGATTTTCAAAAATGGCACACTTCATTCCATGTCATAAAACTGATGATGCATCCCATATTGCTGATTTATTCTTTAGAGATATTGTGCGTCTGCATGGCATGCCCCGAACAATTGTTTCGGATATAGATGCTAAGTTCTTGAGCTATTTTTGGAAAACTTTGTGGTGTAAACTAGGGACTAAACTGTTGTTTTCAACTACTTGTCATCCACAAACTGACGGTCAAACGGAAGTAGTAAATAGGACTCTATCTGTATTATTGAGGGCTATCATTAAAAAGAATATTAAGCTTTGGGAAGAGTGTCTACCACATGTTGAGTTTGCTTATAATAGATCTGTCCACTCGGCTACTAAATTCTCACCTTTTGAAATTGTGTATGGTTTCAATCCTTTAACACCATTGGATTTAGCACCTTTACCTATTTCTGAGTATACTAACATGGATGGCAAAAACAAGGCTGATTTTGTTAAACAGATACATGAGAAGACAAGGCTTAACATTGAGAAGAAGACGGATCAATATGCTCGACAGGCCAACAAGGGTCGGCGTCAAGTAATCTTCGAGCCCGGGGATTGGGTATGGCTACACATGCGTAAGGAAAGATTTCCTGCTCAAAGGCGTTCAAAATTACTTCCAAGAGGAGATGCACCATTTCAAGTGCTTGAACGCATTAACAACAATGCTTACAAATTGGACTTACCCGGTGAGTATACTGTTAGTGCAACTTTCAATGTTTCTGATCTAAGCTCGTTTGATATAGGTGAAGATTTGAGGAGAAATCCTTCTCAAGAGGAGAGATATGATGAGGACATCCATAATTCAGAAACCCGTGACACAACCCGAGAAGACCCATTGCAATTGCCACTTGGACCCGTTACTAGAGCTCGAGCTAAAACTTTCAAAGACGGCCTTAACGGAATGATCCATGAACTATGGAACGAGGTTGGATCAAGCATAGAGGTTACGGAGATGGAGTCCAAGCGTATGAAGCCCGTAAACATGTTGCGCAAGGACGTGGCGGACAAAACAACGAAAGAAAGCAGTTTGCTCGGAACAGGATGACCTCGCCCCGGCGAGAATCTCCAGGCCAATTTTCTCGCCCCGGCGAGTGGCTCGCCCCGGCGAGGTTTTCCAAGCCAAAACTCTCGCCCCGGCGAGAAATCTTCAGTTCCAATCGCTCGCCCCGGCGAGAACCTCCTGGATGCAATTTGTTATTTTTTGACTTTCTTGATTTTCGAACCTTCTTTCATCCAAAACATGATATCAGTATTTAGGATCAATTACATGTGTTCTGATTGCTACATTTCAATATTTGTGTGCTTGTATTTCAAAGAGTGTGTGCTTCTAGAAGCTTCTAGTTTGTTTCTAAAACTAGTATAAATAGGTGCTATTGTAAGCTTGAATTAACACCCATTTTTCAGATTATCAATATTATTGTGAGTTTGTTTCTCTACTTGTGGTTCTTTGAGAATTCCTAAGTGTTCCTTAGTTCTTCTTTGAGATTCATATTCGACTTATCATACAACCAATCATAGTTGTGTGTAGCGTCTTCTACCGCATTAATCGTCGATTGTACCGAGATTACTGCTTCCATATAAGCGAGGGGTCGAGGTGTCGTTGGTGTTCATCCTACGTATACTTCATTTGCAAGCAATTGTACCAAGATTACCGTCTACATATAGGCGAGGGGTTAAGGTGTTGCAAGCTATCCATCCTATCAACTTGTTAGAAACGATCCGGGCGACAACCACCTCACGCAAGCGTGCCGTGGAGTCTATCATTTGGTATCAAAGCTAAGTTTCCTATCAAGTTACTTATCTTTACTTTTATTGTTGAATTATAGTAAAAAAAAACTGCATAAAATATATAGCAGAAAATTTGTATTGTTGAATTGTTACCATTGGGATTTTCATTTGCAAGAATTATATTTGGCGATTGGAAGTCTTGTGAAAAGTCATACTTTCTATATTGTGTTCTTGATAAGTTATTATTGGATTGTAATTAGAGGATTGAGGTAATATTTGTGAGAATTCAAAAAGAACCTATTAGTGAGAACTACGAGCGGAAAAAGGCAAGAGTAGTAAGTTTAATTAAGGATAAAAGCTTAATTGTGTGATACACGAGCGTTTCCTATTTGTGTGATATATTGTTTGAGTGAAACACGTAAGGGAGTGGTGAGGAACTTGTTTTCTACTAATCTTTGTTTTGCAGGAAACATGTCTAACACAAGAGATAAGACAATTGAAAATGAACCTTCTACATCGAATTTTGACCCAAAACTCATGATGGAGGCTATGATGAAAGAATTTTCTAGACAATTGGGAATGGCTATGGAGCAAGTGCATGATCGCATCGATCAATTGAGTGACACTCGAGGGGAACGAACTCAAATCCCTCTGGGTGGACGCCCAAAAGGAAAGACCCAACAAAAGGAAGCAAGGCTAGATGAGACAAATTACTATGATGAAAGGTTTAGTGAGGAAGAGAATCGAGAAACTGACTTTATCCCTAGGAGACATTTTGCAAAGGATAAAGGCGGACGAAATCGAGAGGACAACAATCTTGATAGCATCAAAATGAAAATTCCCACATTCCAAGGCAGAAGTGATCCCGAGGCTTACTTAGATTGGGAGAAGAAAATGGAGTGGATCTTTGATTGTCACAACTACTCGGATCTCAAGAAAGTTAGAATTGCAGCTACCGAATTTTCAGACTATGCAGTTACTTGGTGGGATCAATTAATGACCAGCCGAAGGAGGTGCAGGGAACGTCCAATAGAGACTTGGGCAGAAATGAAAGTTGTAATGAAAAAGAGGTTTGTCCCAAGCCACTACTATCGAGATCTGTTTCGAAACTTACAAAATTTGAGACAGGGAAGCAAGAATGTGGAGGACTACTTCAAGGAAATGGAGATGCTAATGTCTAGAGCTGACATCGACGAGGATAATGAGGCAACCATGGCCCGATTTTCAGCAGGTTTAAATTGGGATATTGCAGATTTGGTGGAGCGTCAACATTATGTGGTATTGGAAGACATGGTGCACATGGCTATCAAAATAGAGAAGCAACTTAAGAGGAGAGGTGGACAACGAACAAACCCTACCACAGGTTCATCATGGAAACCCAATAATGTGAAGCGTGAGGAAAAGCCAACTGTTTTCAAACCAAAGCCAGAAATCAAGCAAGGAGCGGCTACTCAAGTAGTGCAAGGTAAAACTAATATACCTTCTACTAGTCGTAATCGAGATATTGTATGCTTTAAATGTCAAGGCAGGGGACATATTGCAAATCAATGCCCAAATCAAAGAACTATGTTATTGCTTGATAATGGGGATTTGGAGACCGAGGAAGAAAATAGTGACAATGACTCTATGCCACCATTGGAGGAAGATCGAGAGGTTGCTATGCATGGCGAAGTGTTGGTTACACGGAGAATGCTTAGTACATAGGTAAAAGAAGAAAGCAGCGAGCAAAGAGAGAATCTATTTCATACTAGGTGCATAGTAAATGGTAAGATCTGCTGTGTTGTAATTGATGGTGGGAGTTGTACAAATGTGGCAAGCATCACCATGGTGGAGAAATTGGGACTTACAACATCCAAACATCCTCACCCATACCGATTGCAGTGGCTCAATGACAGCGGCGACATCAAAGTTACCAAGCAAGTATCAGTGCCGTTTACAATTGGGAAGTATGTTGATGAGATCCTTTGTGATGTAGTTCCTATGCAGGCAGGTCATTTACTACTTGGGAGACCTTGGCAGTTCGATCGGCGAGTAAAACACGATGGTTTCACTAATGAGTACTCTTTTGTTCATAATCAAAGAAAAGTTACCTTGTGTCCTATGTCACCAAAACAAGTGCATGAGGATCAAATACACTTGCAGAAAGATCATGAAAAGAAAACAAAAGAGAGAGAAAAAAAGAGAGAAGAGAGAAAAACAAACATTTTTGCAAAAAAGAGTGATGTAAGGCGAGCTTTGGATTCTAAAAAGCCAATGATTATACTTCGGTATAAGGAGGCACTTTTAAATACTAACGCTAATAATCCTTCTTTGCCTAGTGTTGTTTCTGCTCTTTTACAGGATTATCAGGATGTATTTCCCGAGGAACTTCCGCAGGGATTACCACCAATTCGGGGAATTGAGCATCAAATTGACTTTGTCCTAGGCGCGACCATTCCAAATCGCCCGGCATACCGAAGTAATCCCGAGGAAACAAAGGAATTGCAAAGGCAAGTTGACGAGCTAATTGATAAAGGTTTTGTGAGGGAAAGCATGAGTCCATGTGCGGTTCCAGTTATTTTAGTACCTAAGAAAGATGGGAAGTGGCGTATGTGCATTGATTGTCGAGCGGTAAATAACATCACGGTAAAATCTCGGCATCCCATTCCTAGGTTAGATGACATGTTAGATGAATTGCATGGATCTTGTGTGTTTTCTAAAATTGACTTAAAGAGTGGCTATCATCAGATTAGAATGCATGAAGGAGATGAATGGAAAACTGCTTTTAAAACAAAATATGGGTTATATGAGTGGTTAGTCTTACCTTTTGGTTTAACTAATGCTCCTAGCACGTTCATGAGACTAATGAACCATGTTTTCCGTTCCTTCAGTGGAAAGTTTGTAGTTGTCTACTTTGATGATATCTTAATCTATAGCAAAGATTTAGTTGAACATGCATTGCATATAAAATCTGTCCTAGATGTGCTTCGAAAAGAAAAATTGTATGCTAATATGGACAAATGCACATTTTGTACGGATCGAGTTGTGTTTCTTGGTTTTGTTGTTAGTACACAGGGAGTACAGGTTGATGAAGAAAACGTACGTGAAATCCAAGAATGGCCAACTCCTACTAATGTTAGTCAAGTTCGTAGCTTTCATGGACTCGCGAGTTTCTATAGACGGTTTGTAAGGAATTTCAGCGAAGTCACAGCACCACTCACCGAAGTAATCAAAAAGAGTGTAGGATTCAAGTGGGGTGATGCACAGGAAAAAGCGTTTAATTTGATTAAAGAAAAATTAACTAACGCTCCTTTACTTGTATTGCCAAATTTCGCTAAAACCTTTGAAATTGAATGTGATGCTTCAGGTTTATGCATTGGAGCTGTGTTGATGCAAGAAGGAAAACCCGTTGCATATTTCAGTGAAAAATTGAGTGGAGCAACTTTGAACTATCCTACCTATGACAAGGAGTTATATGCCTTAGTTCGATCTTTGGAGACTTGGCGACATTACCTGTGGCCTAAGGAATTTTTGATTCACACGGATCATGAATCATTGAAATATTTGAAAGGCCAACACAAGTTGAACAAGAGACATGCACGATGGATGGAGTTCATCGAGACATTCCCGTATCTCATTCGGTATAAGCAAGGTAAGGAGAATGTCGTTGCCGATACTCTCTCAAGAAGGTATGTGTTGTTAAATACTCTCGACACAAAATTACTTGGTTTTGAACAAATCAAAGAATTGTATGTTAATGACCATGATTTCTGTGAAGAGTTTAAAATTTGTGAAAAGAATGTTGTAGGTAAGTACTTCAAGATGGATGGATTCTTGTTTCGTGAGAATCGATTGTGTATACCTGCAAGTTCTTTACGTGAACTATTGGTTCGTGAATCACATGGAGGTGGTTTGATGGGACATTTTGGTGTTGATAAGACTTTATCTATATTAAAAGAGCATTTCTATTGGCCCCATATGAAACGAGATGTGGAACGAATTTGTGATAGATGCATTACCTGTCGTCAAGCTAAATCTCGTGTTCAACCCCATGGGTTATACACACCATTGCCAATTTCGAGTGAACCTTGGATTGATTTGTCTATGGATTTTGTATTGGGATTACCTAGATCTAAATATAGTCATGATTCTATATTTGTGGTCGTAGATAGATTTTCAAAAATGGCACACTTCATTTCATGACATAAAACTGATGATGCATCCCATATTGCTGATTTATTCTTTAGAGATATTGTGCGTCTGCATGGCATGCCCCGAACAATTATTTCGGATAGAGATGCTAAGTTCTTGAGCTACTTTTGGAAAACTTTGTGGTGTAAACTAGGGACTAAACTGTTGTTTTCAACTACTTGTCATCCACAAACTGACGGTCAAACGGAAGTAGTAAATAGGACTCTATCTGTATTATTGAGGGCTATCATTAAAAAGAATATTAAGCTTTGGGAAGAGTGTCTACCACATGTTGAGTTTGCTTATAATAGATCTGTCCACTCGGCTACTAAGTTCTCACCTTTTGAAATTGTGTATGGTTTCAATCCTTTAACACCATTGGATTTAGCACCTTTACCTATTTCTGAGTATACTAACATGGATGGCAAAAACAAGGCTGATTTTGTTAAACAGATACATGAGAAGACAAGGCTTAACATTGAGAAGAAGACGGATCAATATGCTCGACAGGCCAACAAGGGTTGGCGTCAAGTAATCTTCGAGCCCGGGGATTGGGTATGGCTACACATGCGTAAGGAAAGATTTCCTGCTCAAAGGCGTTCAAAATTACTTCCAAGAGGAGATGGACCATTTCAAGTGCTTGAACGCATTAACAACAATGCTTACAAATTGGACTTACCCGGTGAGTATACTGTTAGTGCAACTTTCAATGTTTCTGATCTAAGCCCGTTTGATGTAGGTGAACATTTGAGGACAAATCCTTCTCAAGAGGAGAGGTATGATGAGGACATCCATAATTCAGAAACCCGTGACACAACCCGAGAAGACCCATTGCAATTGCCACTTGGACCCATTACTAGAGCTCGAGCTAAAACCTTCAAAGACGGCCTTAACGGAATGATCCATGAACTATGGAACGAGGTTGGATCAAGCATAGAGGTTACGGAGATGGAGTCCAAACGTATGAAGCCTGTAAACATGTTGCGCATGGACGTGGCGGACAAAACAGCGAAAGAAAGCAGTTTGCTCGGAACAGGATGACCTCGCCTCGGTGAGAATCTCTGGGCCAATTTTCTCGCCCCGACGAGGTTTTCCAAGCCAAAACTCTCGCCCCGGCGAGAAATCTTCAGTTCCAATCGCTCGCCCTGGCGAGAACCTCCTGGATGCAATTTGTTATTTTTTGACTTTCTTGATTTTCGAACCTTCTTTCATCCAAAACATGATATCAGTATTTAGGATCAATTACATGTGTTCTGATTGCTACATTTCAATATTTGTGTGCTTGTATTTCAAAGAGTGTGTGCTTCTAGAAGCTTCTAGTTTGTTTCTAAAACTAGTATAAATAGGTGCTATTGTAAGCTTGAATTAACACCCATTTTTCAGATTATCAATATTATTGTGAGTTTGTTTCTCTACTTGTGGTTCTTTGAGAATTCCTAAGTGTTCCTTAGTTCTTCTTTGAGATTCATATTCGACTTATCATACAACCAATCATAGTTGTGTGTGGCGTCTTCTATCGCATCAATCGTCGATTGTACCGAGATTACCGCTTCCATATAAGCGAGGGGTCGAGGTGTCGTTGGTGTTCATCCTACGCATACTTCATTTGCAAGCAATTGTACCAAGATTACCGTCTACATATAGGCGAGGGGTTAAGGTGTTGCAAGCTATCCATCCTATCAACTTGTTAGAAACGATCCGGGCGACGACCACCTCACCTCTCTTTTTTCACTTTTACTCTCCACTGTTTCTTTCTCTCGTTTATTTTCACTCTCATTCTTTTTATTCTCTCGTTTCTTTTCACTCTCTGTTTCACACTTTTCTTTTTCACACTTAATCTTTTTTTCAATGTCTTTTTCAATTTCTTTTTGTCGTTCACTTTCACAAGTATTTTCTATCTTTGAATCATGGACTTCATCTCGAACATCGGAACCTAACAACTCTCCTTGGACCGCATATTTTATTCCATCGTCCACCTCCCTTGGCTGATTTTGCTCCTTTTGCGCCTTAGAGATGTTTTGACGCCGCTTTAAATGATCGTCCCTTATCTCATTATATGTTCTTATGATGTCCTCAATTGATACCGGTTCAATATACGCCTTAGGAGTTTCTCTTTGCTGTCTCCACTACAAATCTTCATTCCTACGAACCTTCTTTTCATTATCACAAGTTGAACGCCTTGAAGGTTGCTCTACATGTTTCGGAGATGCATGTTCATTCCTCCTACTAGGTTGTATTGGAGCATACCGCTTTCTCATCACTGTTTTCAACGTCTCGATCGGACGCTCTCCATACCGTTTTCTGCTACGCACAAATTCAGCCCGCCATGTAACTGCATAATCAGAAAAATCTTGAACTACAAGTTTGAACTTCTTGTACTCGAAATAATTATGATAGCCAAACTCTCGTTCCTTCCTTTCCTCCCAACTCAAATAAGCTTCAGGATCGCGCCTTCTTTGAAAAGATCTCTTTTGTCACTCATAATTATTTTCATAACCATAATTATACATGTTCGCTACAAAACAAAGGTTAGTAGATAAAGAAAATTTTTCCTCACACACACCCTTACGTGTTTCGCTCAAACAATATATCCCACAATTATGAAACGCTCCTGTATCACACAATTTAGGCTTTTACCCTCAATTGATCTCACACTCTTGCCTTTTACCCTCTAATTCCCTCTTATAAGTTCTTTTTGAATTCACCAAATAAATATCTCAGCTTTTCTATCAATCCAACAAGAACTTATCACAAAACAAAATATAGCAAGTGTGACGTACGATAACGACCAAATTTTCACGATCACCAATTAAAATCCTCTTGAGTGAAATCCCAATATCCTCAAAATTCAAAAATTCCAACAACAGAATCAAATAATAACTCTTCAGTACGATCCCAATAATCACGAACTTATGAAACCCAAGCAACTGCAACAATAATAATTTTCCCTCTTTTTTTTTTTTACTCACGAATTTTTTTTTGACTCACAAATTCAAAGAAACAATAAAGATAGATACTTAGCTAGAAAACGCAGCTCTGATACCAAATGATAGACTCCACGGCACGCTTATGTGAGGTGGTCGTCGCCCGGATCGTTTCCAGCAAGTTATAAGGTGGAATGCTCACAACACCTCAACCCTTCGCCTATATTCAGACGAGAACCTTGGTACAATTGCTCTGCGATTGGAAGCTTGCATTGAATGGAACACCAACGACACCTTGACCCAATGTCTATAAAGAGACACGAACCAAATGTACAATCGACGCTTGATGTAGGATAGAATAACGCCACAAACAACTATGAATTGTTGTATGATAAGTCGATAATTGAATCTCAAGAAAACTAAGAAATTAATCTAGGAATTCTCAAAGAACCAAAAGATGAGAAAAATCTCACAAGAATTTTATTAATCAAAAGTAATCTAATGTCTCCTCTATTACATAACCCATGTATTCTATTTATACTAATAGAATAAAACCTTACGAAACCCTAAATCCTAAATGGAATAGAAATCCAATTGGAAATCAAATTCTACCTAACTAATTAATAGGGAAATCAAATCATATCTAATAAATATCCTAATTACATTAGAAATCTAAAAGATATGAAAAATCTCTATAATCATGGAATTAAATCTTGGAAAATCTCGAAAAACGCGCTGAACTTGCTGATGCCCTAGCGGGGGGCGCGCTGGAATTGGCCTTGCTGCGGTGCGGGGCGCGCTACACCTGCAAAAACCCTCAAACCTCCTTGGCGCGGGGCGCGTTGCCTCTAATACAAATTTGGTGCGGGGTGCACTGCTCTGGCAGGTTTGACCATTTTGCCCTCTTACATCCCAAACGTGATTCTTTGCTCCTCTTTCGTTCCCTTCATTGAACTTGAATCTTTGGAAGAACATAATGAATGAACTTAGAATCATATCCAATGATGAATGCTTTGCCACAAAGCTTGAATCTCTTTCTTTCATTCCGTGCAATGCATGATGAATCGGCTTGCGTTGATTTGGTATCACAAAATATATTGTGTCTAGTAATCCCAAATCATAGAATTTATCCTCTACTCGCGATTCACTTGAATTTAGTCTCAAATTAAGTATTCTGGAGTAGTTTTCAGCCCAATCACTCACGATCATTTGTTCTACACCCGGAACATGAGTTGACTCTTGATTGCTTGATGCGAGCCTGGTCAGGATCTCATCACGTTGACAGTTCGTGACTTTATTGGGGAGGGTAGAGGGCTTAAGCCGCGTTCAATCTTGGTGTTTTCCTTTCATATTTGTGTGGTGCATGAATGGTTTTAGTGTATGTGTGATGAATGCTTTATATTCTTGGATCCTTTATTTTAGTGCTTCGCACATTGTCATCATATGCATATGGTGAGGCGCGATGAATGTATGCGAATGTATGTTGTGTGATTCCTCCACTAGGAGGCGAACCCGTCGGTTGTTGATTACTGGACTTAAGGGGGCGTTCCCCCGCGAGGCTCAAGAAAGGCACCACTTAGATCCGCTCTAATTGAAAGATCGGATTTGTTACCATCGAGTAAGTTGCGAAGATCTAGGAACCTTCATGCTGAAAAGCCCGCGAGAGTAACCCTAGAGTAGGTCAGTCTCAGATAAACCCTACGTTTCGGGAAGTCTCTTCATGCCCTATTACTCCTGATATATAAAATGTTATCCATATTCAATCACCCTGCATCTTCTTATCCTGTTATAAAACTGCTAACCGTTGTTTTGCAGGAAAATATTAAAAAACCCTCAAAATAAACATACTACATTAGCATGCATCCATAACTTACCGATTCTCAATACTAAACTACATTCTTTTACTTGTACAGATTGGTCCTAGAACCAGACTTCGAGCCCGAAAGGTCCGAACATCGCCTAGCAAGATTGCCAAAATTCCCGTACCAAATTTTATGCCCGTTTCTCGAGAATAGTTCGAGAGTTTTAAGAAACAGATCGCTGAGATGACCAGTCTACTGAAAGAGCAATGCAGGATGAGTAAAGACTAACATGAATCTTCCGCACGAGGCGACCAAATCCCTAGCAAAACTATGGACACGCTGATTCATATCCCTGTGTTCTAGCTCAATAGTAAGCATACCAAAGGTGCTACAGGTCAGACGAAAGAAATAATCAATGTCCACGATGATAAAGAAGATGGAGAGATTAAAAAGAAAGTGATACAAATGGAAGACGCCATAAGGACTATAAAAGGAATAGGGAATTACGGAAGTGTTCAATATTTCGACATATGCATATTTTCGGGAGCCAGATATCCAGACAAATTCTAAGTACCAGACTTTGAGAAGTACAACGGATTAGGGGACCCTTATACGCACTTGAAAGTATACATAGGAGAATGTGGGTTATGCTGGAGACGAAAGTCTTAGGATGTAGCTTTTTCAAAAAAGCTTGACTGGTGAAGCTAGAACCTGGTATGCTCGACTCAACATTCCAAGATCTATAGTTGGAAAGAGTTAGCCGACGTTTTTGTAAACCAATACAGCTTTCAGTCTCAAATGGCTCCGGATCGATATCAAATGACCAAAATCAAGAAATAACCCCAATCATTCTGTGATTACACCCAAAGATAGAGGCAGATGGCTGCTCAAGTAAGCCCACATATAGATGAGAACGAAATGGTCATGACTTTTATCGACATTCAAGAAGCTCCATTCTATGAAAGGGTATTAGCCGGCATTGGTAAGCCAATTTTTGAAATGATAAAGTACGGAGAAATGGCAGAGATGGGATTAAAAGCCAGGAAAATCAAGGACGTCACTGCACTAGAGGTTGTTGCAGAGCACATCCAATCTGGCAACTACGGGAGTGTGCCCAGGAGAAGCCACAAGAAGAAAGAAGAAGACATCTCCCTTGTACTGCAGGGGCAATCTAAGAAGAATATTAACACAACACCCATTTGAATGCAAGGCAATCACCACCGCCACAGTAACTAATAATCTATCAAAATCAAGCTCAACAAAACCCATTGAGAACAGACGAGACTAGGAATTCACTCCATTCGGTGATTCCCTTAAAAATATATTGGCTTTATTATTAGCTCAAAAGAAGATTACCGGACTTGCTCCACCTGCTGATCCCAAAGGCAAGAGGTACGATCCCAATAAGAGATGTGTGTACCATTCTGGATCCCCTAGTCATGATATACAAGACTACTGGTCGCTAAAGCATAAGATCCAGAACTTGATAGAAAGTGGAAAAATTATGGTAAAACCACCGGAGTAGCCTAACGTTCACACTAACCCTCTGCCCTAGCATAATGCAGAAGGGGTGAATATGATTGGCATCAAGAACGTGGGAAACTACAAATATCTGAGGAGAGTTGAAGAATATCCTCAGCCATCCAGGACAAATATACTGGGATGGGAGTATTCAAAAAGCAACCATATAGTGGAACAGGAGTTGACAATGGTTAAGATACAGATTAGTCAACTGGCAGAATTGATCGTGTGTTAAAACCAGCTCACGCGACAAATGATCGGTCAAACCTCAACGGCCAAATCAACCGTAGTTCCTCCCAAAACCATCTCACTCACCAAGGAAGATCATGATAGACTCCAAGAACAGGGAAAATGGATGGATAAGATAGCTAGGGAGGCAAGACTATTGAGCAAGGAAAAAGTGAATCGCGAGTTGGCTATGAATCGAAAATTTACTCCTTTGGATCAGTCGAATGAAGAGATATTGCACTTGTTGTTAAGCAAAGGAAAGATACGATCCCATAATGATTTACCTTTATTATTCGAATTCACTTGGCCATGCCACAGAAGAGTGTTGGGCCCTCTAACACAAAATCCAGAATTTCATTGAAAATAGGGAACTAAGGATAGCAAGCAATATCGAGGTTATTACTATTGGGAAAAATACCATGGAAATGAAGGGATTGTTATACCCCACAGAAGTAAAAAGTTTAGATGAAGTTGTAACCGGAATCACCTATCTTGAAGGTACACAACTCGGACCACTTGAAATTCACGGAGCAGTAAATGGAACAGAAAAGATCTACACGGTAGTAATGGCCTCTAACCTCTTGTGCTAACATCAAGGCCGCAATTTCCCTTCACCAACTTGAAGTTATGATAGACTCCACGGCACGCTTGCGTGAGGTGGTCGTCGCCCGGATCGTTTCTAACAAGTTGATAGGATGGATAGCTTGCAACACCTTAACCCCTCGCCTATATGTAGACGCTAATCTTGGCACAATTGCTTGCAAATAAAGTATGCGTAGGATAAACACCAACGACACCTCGACCCCTCGCTTATGTTGAAGCGGTAATTTTAGTACAATCGACGATTGATGCGGTAGAAGACGCCACACACAACTATGATTGGTTGTATGATAAGTCGAATATGAATCTCAAAGAAAACTAAGGAATACTTAGGAATTCTCAAGAACCACAAGAAAAGAACAATCTCACAAGAATGATGATAATCTAAATATTAATGAATAATTCAAGTTTACAATAGCACCTATTTATACTAGTTTTAGAAACAAACTAGAAGTTTCTAGAAGCACACACTTGTTGAAATACAAGTTCACAAATGTTGAAATATGGCAATCAGAACACATGTAATTGATCCTAAATACTGATATCATGTTTTGGATGAAAGAAGGTTCGACAATCAAGAAAGTCAAAAAAATGACAAATTGCATCCAGGAGGTTCTCGCCGGGGCGAGAAAATTGCATTGAAAATTCTCTCCGGGGCGGGCTTCTCGCCGGGGCGAGAGGTTTGGCTTGAAAATTCCTCGCCGGGGCGAGAAAAATGGCTGGTAAAATCCTCGCCGGGGCGAGGTTGGCCTGTTCCATGCAAACTGTTTTCTTTCGTCGTTTTGACCGCCACGTCCATTCGCAACATGTTTACGGGATTCATACGCTTGGATTCCATCTCCATAACTTCTATACTTGATCCAACCTCGTTCCATAGTTCATGGATCATCCTGTTAAGTCCGTCTTTGAAGGTTTTAGCTCGAGCTCTAGTAACGGGTCCAAGTGGTAATTGCAATGGGTCTTCTCGGGTTGTGTCACGGGTTTCTAGATTATGGATGTCCTCATCATACCTCTCCTCTTGAAAAGGATTTGTCCTCAAATCTTCACCTACATCAAACGGGCTTAGATCAGAAACATTGAAAGTTGCACTAACAGTATACTCACCGGGTAAGTCCAATTTGTAAGCATTGTTGTTAATGCGTTCAAGCACTTGAAATGGTCCATCTCCTCTCGGGAGTAGTTTCGAACGCCTTTGAGCAGGAAATCTTTCCTTACGCATGTGTAGCCATACCCAATCCCCGGTTTCGAAGATTATTTGACGCCGACCCTTGTTGGCCTGCTTGGCATATTGATCCGTCTTCTTCTCAATGTTGAGTCTTGTCTTCTCATGTATCTGCTTAACAAAATCAGCTTTGTTTTTGCCATCCATATTAGTATACTCAGAAATAGGTAAAGGTGCTAAATCCAATGGTGTTAAAGGATTAAAACCATACACAATTTCAAAAGGTGAAAATTTAGTAGCCGAGTGGACAGACCTATTATAAGCAAACTCAACATGGGGTAAACATTCTTCCCAAAGCTTAATATTCTTATTAATGATAGCCCTTAATAATGCAGATAGAGTCCTATTTACTACTTCCGTTTGACCGTCAGTTTGTGGATGACAAGTAGTTGAAAACAAGAGTTTAGTTCCTAGTTTACACCACAAAGTTTTCCAAAAATAGCTCAAGAATTTAGCATCTCTATCTGAATCAATTGTTTAGGGCATGCCATGCAGACGCACAATATCTCTAAAGAATAAATCAGCAATATGGGATGCATCATCAGTCTTGTGGCATGGGATAAAGTGTGCCATTTTTGAAAACCTGTCCACAACCACAAATGTAGAATCATGACCATGCTTAGATCTAGGTAAACCCAATACAAAGTCCATAGACAAATCAATCCAAGGTTCACTCGAAATAGGTAATGGTGTGTATAACTCATGGGGTTGAACACGAGATTTAGCTTGACGACAGGTAATGCACCTATCACAAATTCGTTCCACATCTCGTTTCATATGGGGCCAATAGAAATGTTCTTTTAATACAGATAAAGTCTTATCAACACCAAAATGTCCCATCAAACCACCTCCATGTGATTCACAAACCAATAGTTCACGTAAAGAACTTGCAGGTATACACAATCGATTCTCACGAAACAAGAACCCATCCATCTTGAAGTACTTACCTACAACATTCTTTTCACAAATTTTAAACTCTTCACAGAAATCATGGTCATTAATATACAATTCTTTGATTTGTTCAAAACCAAGTAACTTTGTGTCGAGAGTATTTAACAACACATACCTTCTTGAGAGTGCGTCAGCAACGACATTCTCCTTACCTTGCTTATACCGAATGACATACGGGAACGTCTCGATGAACTCCATTCATCGTGCATGTCTCTTATTCAACTTGTGTTGGCCCTTCAAATATTACAATGATTCATGATCCGTGTGAATCACAAATTCCTTAGGCCACAGGTAATGTTGCCAAGTCTCCAAAGATCGAACTAAGGCATATAACTCCTTGTCATAGGTAGGATAGTTCAAAGCTGCTCCACTCAATTTTTCACTGAAATATGCAACGGGTTTTCCTTCTTGCATCAACACAGCTCCAATGCCTAAACCTGAAGCATCACATTCAATTTCAAAGGTTTTAGGGAAATTTGGCAATACAAGTAAAGGAGCGTTAGTCAATTTTTCTTTAATCAAATTAAACGCTTTTTCCTGTGCATCACCCCACTTGAATCCTACACTCTTTTTGATTACTTCAGTGAGTGGTGCTGTGACTTCGCTGAAATTCCTTATAAACCGTCTACAGAAACTTGCGAGTCCATGAAAGCTACGAACTTGACTGACATTAGTAGGAGTTGGCCATTCTTGGATTGCACGTACCTTTTCTTCGTCAACCTGTACTCCTTGTGTACTAACAACAAAACCAAGAAACACAACTCGATCCGTACAAAATGTGCATTTGTCCATATTAGCATACAATTTTTCTTTTCGAAGCACATCTAGGACAGATTTTATATGCAATGCATGCTCAACTAAATCTTTGCTATAGATTAAGATATCATCAAAGTAGACAACTACAAACTTTCCAATGAAGGAACGCAAAACATGGTTCATTAGTCTCATGAACGTGCTAGGAGCATTAGTTAAACCAAAAGGTAAGACTAACCACTCATATAACCCATATTTTGTTTTAAAAGCAGTTTTCCATTCATCCCCTTCATGCATTCTAATCTGATGATAGCCACTCTTTAAGTCAATTTTAGAAAACACACAAGATCCATGCAATTCATCTAACATGTCATCTAACCTAGGAATGAGATGCCGATATTTTACCGTGATGTTATTTACCGCTCGACAATCAATGCACATACGCCATTTCCCATCTTTCTTAGGTACTAAAATAACTGGAACCGAACATGGACTCATGCTTTCCCTCACAAAACCTTTGTCCATTAGCTCGTCAACTTGCCTTTGCAATTCCTTTGTTTCCTCGGGATTGCTTCGGTATGCCGGGCGATTTGGAATGGTCGCGCCTGGGACAAAGTCAATTTGATGCTCAATTCCCCGAATTGGTGGTAATCCTTGTGGAAGTTCCTCGGGAAATACATCCTGATAATCCTGTAAAAGACCAGAAACAACACTAGGCAAAGAAGGATTATTAGCGTTAGTATTTAAAAGTGCCTCCTTATACCGAAGTATAATCATTGGCTTTTTAGAATCCAAAGCTCGCCTTACATCACTCCTTTTTGCAAAAATGTTTGTTTTTCTCTCTTCTCTCTTTTTTTCTCTCTTTTGTTTTCTTTTCATGATCTCTCTGTAAGTGTTTTTGGTCCTCATGCACTTATTTTGGTGACATAGGACACAAGGTAACTTTTCTTTGATTGTGAACAAAAGAGTACTCATTAGTAAAACCGTCGTGTTTTACTCGCCGATCGAACTGCCAAGGTCTCCCAAGTAGTAAATGACCTGCCTGCATAGGAACTACATCACAAAGAATCTCATCAACATACTTCCCAATTGTAAACGGCACTGATACTTGCTTGGTAACTTTGATGTCGCCGTTGTTATTGAGCCACTACAATCGGTATGGGTGAGGATGTTTGGATGTTGTAAGTCCCAATTTCTCCACCATGGTGATGCTTGCCACATTTGTACAGCTCCTACCATCAATTACAACACAACAGATCTTACCATTTACCATGCATCTAGTATGAAATAGATTTTCTATTTGCTCACTGCTTTCTTCTTTTACCTGTGTACTAAGCATTCTTCGTGTAACCAACACTTCGCCATGCATAGCAACCTCTCTATCTTCCTCCAATGGTGGTATAGAGTCATTGTCACTATCTTCTTCCTCGGTCTCCAAATCCCCATTATCAAGCAATAATATAGTTCTTTAATTTGGGCATTGATTTGCAATATGTCCCCTGCCTTGACATTTAAAGCATACAATATCTCGAGTACGACTAGTAGAAGGTGTATTAGTTTTACCTTGCACTACTTGAGTAGCCGCTCCTTGCTTGATTTCTGGCTTTGACTTGAAAGTAGATGGCTTTTACTCACGCTTCACATTATTGGGTTTCCATGATGAACCTGTGGTAGAATTTGTTCGCTAGCCACCTCTCCTCTTAAGTTGCTTCTCTATTTTGATAGCCATGTGCACCATGTCTTCCAATACCACATAATGTTGACGCTCCACCAAATCTGCAATATCCCAATTTAAACCTGCTGAAAATCGGGCCATGGTTGCCTCATTATCCTCGTCGATGTCAGCTCTAGACATTAGCATCTCCATTTCCTTGAAGTAGTCCTCCACACTCTTGCTTCCCTGTCTCAAATTTTGTAAGTTTCGAAACAGATCTCGATAATAGTCTGAAAATTCGGTAGCTGCAATTCTAACTTTTTTGAGATCCGAGTAGTTGTGACAGTCAAAGATCCACTCCATTTTCCTCTCCCATTATAAATATGCCTCGGGGTCACTTCTGCCTTGGAATGTGGGAATTTTTATTTTGATGCTATCAAGATTGTTGTCCTCTCGATTTCGGCCGCCTCAATCCTCTTCCTCACTAAACCTTTCATCATAGTAATTTGTCTCCTCTAGCCTTGCTTCCTTTTGTTGTGTCTTTCCTTTTAGGCGCCCACCCGGAGGGTTTTGAGTTCGTTCCCCTCGAGTGTCACTCAATTGATCGATGCGATCATGCACTTGTTCTATAGCCATCCCCAATTGTCTAAAAAATTCTTTCATCATAGCCTCCATCATGAGTTTTGGGTCAAAATTCGATGTAGAAGGTTCATTTTCAATTGTCTTATCTCTTGTGTTAGACATATTTCCTGCAAAACAAAGATTAGTAGAAAACAAGTTCCTCACCACTCCCTTGCGTGTTTGACTCAAACAATATATCACACAAATAGGAAACTCTCGTGTATCACACAATTAGGCTTTTACTCTCAATTAGACTTACTACTCTTGCCTTTTTCCGCTCGTAGTTCTCTCTAATAGGTTCTTTTAGAATTCTCACAAATATTACCTCAATTCTCTAATTACAATCTAATAATAACTTATCAATGATACAATATAGAAAGTACGACTCTCCACAAGACTTCCAAACGCCAAATATGATTCTTGCAAATGAAAATCCCAATGGTAGCAATTCAACAACACAAATTTTCTGCTATATATTTTATGCAGTTTTTTTTTTGACTATAATTCAACAACAAAAGTAAAGATAAGTAACTTGATAGGAAACTTAGCTTTGATACCAAATGATAGACTCCACGGCACGCTTGCGTGAGGTGGTCGTCGCCCGGATCGTTTCTAACAAGTTGATAAGATGGATAGCTTGCAACACCTTAACCCCTCGCCTATATGTAGACAGTAATCTTGGTACAATTGCTTGCAAATGAAGTATGCGTAGGATGAACACCAACGATACCTCGACCCCTCGCTTATGTTGAATCGGTAATCTTGGTACAATCGACGATTGATGCGGTAGAAGACGCCACACACAACTATGATTGGTTGTATGATAAGTCGAATATGAATCTCAAAGAAAACTAAGGAATACTTAGGAATTCTCAAGAACCACAAGAAAAGAACAATCTCACAATAATGATGATAATCTGAATATTAATGAATAATTCAAGTTTACAATAGCACCTATTTATACTAGTTTTAGAAACAAACTAGATGTTTCTAGAAGCACACACTTGTTGAAATACAAGTTCACAAATGTTGAAATATGGCAATCAGAACACATGTAATTGATACTAAATACTGATATCATGTTTTGGATGAAAGAAGGTTCGAAAATCAAGAAAGTCAAAAAAATGACAAATTGCATCCAGGAGGTTCTCGCCGGGGCGAGAAAATTGCATTGAAAATTCTCGCCGAGGCGAGAGGTTTGGCTTGAAAATTCCTCGTCGGGGCGAGAAAAATGGCTGGTAAATCCTCACCGGGGCGAGGTTAGCCTGTTCCATGCAAACTGTTTTCTTTCGTCGTTTTGACCGCCACATCCATTCGCAACATGTTTACGGGATTCATACGCTTGGATTCCATCTCCATAACTTCTATACTTGATCCAACCTCGTTCCATAGTTCATGGATCATCCCGTTAAGTCCGTCTTTGAAGGTTTTAGCTCGAGCTCTAGTAACGGGTCCAAGTGGTAATTGCAATGGGTCTTCTCGGGTTGTGTCACGGGTTTCTGGATTATGGATGTCCTCATCAAGTTAGTTCCCTAAAATTATGGGCAGGAAATGGGAGAAACATATAAATGCATGACCGTCTTATTATATCTACTGAAACGAGTGACAAAATCTGTGATGAAACCTGTTGGGAAAGTACCCGAAGAAAAGGTGATCGAATTCCTCACCAAAATAGGACATAATGAGGTGAAGGTTGTGAAAAAGCTTGAAGAAGCACCAGCCCAAATCTCTATCCTTGACTTGGTGTTGGCCTCAAAAGATCACCGAAAAATACTGGTCAAAGTCTTGGAAGAGACGCATCTCCCTAAGACGGTGGATACGGAGAAATTCAGCCACCTGATTGGCTAGATCCTTGATAGTAACGTGATCTCTTTCACCGATAATGATATACTGGCCGAAGGAACCGGGCATCGCAAGCCTTTACATATCGCAGTCATCTCATCAGGATATGTATTAGGAAGAGTACTGATTGATGGAGGGTTAGCCCTGAATATCTGTCCTTACGATACCTTGGAGAGAATGAAGATCAACCCCAATCGAATCCGAAGTAGCCACGTGATTGTCAGAGCATTTAACGGATCGAAGAGGGATACTGTCAGAGAAATTGAAGCCCCCATGGAAATAGGTCCATATACTTTCAATATTTCCTTTTAAGTATTGAATATTACTACCGAATATAACTTGTTGTTGAGACGACCATGGATCCACATGGTTGGGGCAGTTCCATCCATTCTTCACCAACAATTGAAGTATATTATTAACAGGAACATGATAACCATTTCAGCAGAACCCGAGTATCCTTCACATCTCCACGGGGATATTCCTCTAATCGGTCTGGACGAAAGTGTCGAACCCACAAATTTCTAGGCTTTGGAAGTCAGTACTGCTCAATACCACCCATTAGGCTCTCCAGCTTTAAAACCAAGGGAATCTCCTGAGGTGATGTCAGTAGCTCGGAAAATGATCACCAAATAATTTCAACTAGGCCAAGGATTAGGGAAAAGTGGCCAACGAATTAGGGATCCAATCCAAATACCCACTCAATTGGGAAGAGCGGGATTAGGTTATTCTGGCAGTTCCAGGCGAAGAAATCCCTATAAGAAGGTTCCACCCTAACTAGCAACCATCTTTATGCCAAAATTCAGCAACTTTGGTCTCAAGGATCCATTAAGGAAGATTCCTACGCATATATCGGGTCTTTTGATACCCAAGGTCGATGGCCCAGCTGGAGAGGCAAGTGATGATGAAGGCATCTTAATTTCAACCGATGAAAAGAAAGCAAAGAATGAGTGATTCCTACAGGAAATACAACAATAATTTAAAAGACAATTCCATCTCTCTCAAGATCAAGGGCGGGAGAGTGAGAAGGAAAACACTGAGGATGCCAATCAAGCCACCAATCAAGAAATCATCCCTTTCATTGACTGGACTAAAATTGACATCCCTAAGGATTCTAGCAACTCAGAGGACGAGCAAGTCTCAACAATCATTAAAGACATCACCAACGGAAGTGTCACCTCCATCTCGACTATTGATGACTGCATGGCTACCAACAACTGGGCAATTGAGCCACAAATAGTCCGAAAAGGGTAAAAACGGGAGAATGGTTGTAAACTCCCTGGATTATAGGGTGTTAACATTTTTGTTTTGCTTTATTTTCTGCATGTTTATGTTATGTTCATCATTCATCAAATGAAAGCTTATGTATGAAAAATAGTTTTTTATATAATGAGTATTTATGTTTTATTGTCAAGTGTTTCGATTGGAATAATTTTACCCCTAATGATGATTGGCCAAATTCGAAAGATGATTCCAATTTTGATATAGAGCTCGATTTCGACTTACTGAAAATCAAACATGAGAAGGTGGATGACGAAGAGGTACCTGAAGAAATCAAAGGATGGGTTGAAGACAAGCCCAAACCTGACCTCGAATAAACCACCACCATCAATATTGACAATATTGATAATCCCAAAGAACTCCAGATCGAATCGAATCTTACCCAAAACCAAAAAGAGGAAATCACCAGACTTTTAACCCAATATGAAGACGTATTTTCCTGGTCGCATGAGGATATGATCGGACTATCCACTGATATAGTCATTCATCGATTGCCTATCAAATAAGGATGTAAGCCAGTTAAGCAAAAATTGAGGAGGCTAAAACCAGAATGGAGCCTAAAAGTCAAAGAAGAAATCATCAAGTAGTTCAAGGCTGGTATCATTATGGTATCTACGTACCCCGAATGGTTATCCAAGGTGGTCTCGGTACCAAAACTAGGAAGGAAAGTGCGAGCATGCGTAGATTATCGAGACCTCAACAAGGCCAGTCTTAAAGACGATTTCCCTGTACCATTCATCTACATATTGATTGACAATACCGAACAGTTCGAAATGTACTCGTTCGTCGACTGTTTTGTCGAATACCATCATATTATGGTCGCCGAGGAAGATAGGGAAAAGACGACTTTGATCACCCCATGGGGTACATTTTGCTATAGACGTCTAACTTTTAGCCTCACCAACGCTGGCGCCACTTATCAGAGGGCCATAATGGCCTTATTTCATGATATGATGCATAAGGAAATCAAAGTTTATGTGGAAGACATCATCATGAAATCATAGAAGGAAGGGGATCATACAATCCATCTCCGAAAGTTATTTAACCGACTACGTAAGTACAATTTGAAGTTGAACCTAGCAAAGTGTGCCTTCGGCATCAAATCAGGCAAGCTTCTGGGAGTTCTCATTAGCAACAAGGGCATTGAGATAGACCTTGCCAAAATAAAGGCCATCACTGAGATGCCGGCACCGCGAACTGAAAAGGAAATACAAGGATTGTTGGGAAGAATCAATTTCATCAGTCGATTCTTATCACAATTGACAACGACTTGCGAGCTAATGTTCAAGTTATTAAAAAAGAGTTCCTCCAGAAAGTGAAATGAAGAGTACCAAAAGGCTTTCCACATCATCAAGCAACAATTGATCGAAGCACCCGTCCTTGTACCCCGAGGGATGAAATTTCTCTATTTATGTACATCTCTGTCAACCCCAACGCCATGGAATGTATGCTGGGACAGAAAGACGATATGAGCAAAGAAAGAGCCATATATTATCTCAACAAGAGGTTCAGTAGCTGGGAGCAGAACTACACAATGATCGAGAAAACCTATTGTGCATTAGCAAGGACCGCCATGAGATTACAGCATTACCTGCATGGCCACACGACGTATTTGATTTCCCGCATAGATCCATTGAAATACATTGTCGACCGATCCATGTTAAACTGCCGGTTATCGAGATGACAGTTAATCCTTCAACAATTTGACATTATCTATGTGACCTATAAATCTATCAAAGGGCATGGGATCGCAGATCAGCTATCTAAAGCACCCTCAGCGGGGTTCAAACCTTTGGAAACATACTTCACCGATGAAGATGTGATGGTCGTCTAATAAACAGGATGCGAAAATGAAGGTCAATTTTGGAGACTATATTTTGACGGCTCCTTGAACATGGAAGGAGCCGGAGTCGGGGCAGTTCTTGTATCAATCATGGGAGAACAATACCCTATGGTAGCTAAGTTACGATTCAACAATTCCAATAACACAGCTAAATATGAGGGATGTATTTTGGGATTGAAGTTGGCTTGAAGATGAAAGTAGTATACCTTCAAGCCAATCACATTTGATGTGATGAGTATTTACTTTGTAATCTTATTTATTTATTGATAAGAGAATTTATTTAATAATAGACATTCTTTATCCATGTTAATTAGTTGAATTAATAAATGTGATAAACACATAGTTTTCGAGCTAATGAGATCTAAATTCAAGATAACTCAAAACTAAAATATTCTTAATCGTTGGATCACTAATGTGGGTGAAAGTCCAACAATAATCTAGAGGGGGGTTGAATAGATTATTACCCGTTAAAAAACTATCTTAAGCCTTTTTGAATTTTTAGAGATTAATTTGCAATGTAAGAAATTAATATGAAAGACAATAAGAAATTCAATCACAATGCACAGAGATTTATCTGGTACACAACATACATCCAGGGTATGTTGCTACGTCCAGTCTCAACCTCCTCTCTGAGACTTGAGATCCTATTACTCCTAGTAATAAATACTCCTTCAATAGGCAGAAAAGTCTTTACAAAGTTTTAAAGATAATCTAAGAACTATCTACAACTAACTATCTTGGATAGCAAGCTCCCAGCTCCCTCCTCAAGCTTAATTGCACCTTTGTTTTGAGTTCAATTCTACTTTATGATATGGGCTTGAAACGACAGTCTTTTCCTTACCTCACAAGTACACTAGAGACCCAACTCCCAGCTGACCTCTTTAAGACTCTAGTCTTGGTAAAAGAATTACTCGTCTTCCTCACAGGTACATAAAATAAACTAACTCTACCCTTTTTCCCTTTAGAAAATATATGATAAAAAGTACTTCTTAAATAAGCAGATGAACAGTTTAAGAGTCAGATAAATAAAAGCTCAAGACTTTTATATTTGTGTGAAACACTTCTGTGTAAACAGATATTAGATTAATGTAGTTTTATAAAAACTTTTCTTTTCTTTATAAATAAAGAATGTGTTTCTATAGATTAAATAGATAAGACTTTTGTGTTTCTGATGAGAGTTTAAATAACTCTTAAGTGCAACAAGTATTTTAAGTATAAATAAGTTTGTATGCAAAACTTGTAATGGTAGTTATCAAGTATAACAGTTTAATAAATTAAATAACACTTGATATATCAAATAAATTCATTTTACTCAAAGATATATATTTTTGTATATTTGATCCATGTTGTGAAAATTTGGCCACTTAGGATTTCAAAGACCCTCCAGATAATATTCTTTGTTAAGAAATATCTCCGAACATAAGTATCTAAGTACTGACTAAATTTTAGTTTCACAATCTGATAATTATATAAATATTTTACAATATTTATATAAATTATCTATATCAATAAAAGACCACTTAGGATTTCAAAGACCCTCCAGATAATATTCTTTGTTAAGAAATATTTTCGAATATAGGTATCTAATTACTAACTGTTTATATAATATTTGATAGATGAAATATATATATATATATATATATATATATATGTGTGTGTGTGTGTGTGTGTGTGTGTATAATAGTTTATATTTGACTATATATATATATATATATATATATATATAAAGCAAGTATAACAATTTAATTAATTTAAATAGATTATCAAGGTTACCTCACCGCAGTCTGTAGTTTGTATGTTGATCAATTTTGATTTGTCTCCAGTCATATGTCTTGAACATCCGCTATCAAGATACTATTTACTTTTACTGGAATCAGTTGTCAGACATACCTGCAACATATATTAATCTCACAAGTTGGTACCTTTTAATAAGAAGGGTCCTTTGGGTGAGTTCTCCATTTTGTATAAGGAACATTTGTGTTTTCCCTTACAAAACTGGGTACAAGATAGTCATTTTTATTAGACACATGCATTCTATGAATGACAGGTCTAAAAGATGTATGATTTACTTTACTTGAAAAACTTCGATGATAGTTTTGTATGATCTTTCATTAAAAAGCTCTTTTCTTGTATTCCTTACAATAATAGGTGAAGTGTAAGTTTCTTTTGGTACCCAAATCATTTTTCCTTTATAGTTTCTATTTTTAGTATTGCATGTATGAATAGAATGACCATTTCTATTACAGTAAAAATATTTAGTAAATGGAGTTGTATGACCTTCTTTTTCTGTACTCTTAACATGATAGAGTCCTTTATCTTTTGCTTTACTAGATTCTCCAATATATCTCAGTCCTTCTTTGTTAAATCCACATTTTTGCTGATTAAGCATGACATTAAGGTTTTCTTTTCCTTTTATGAATTTAATAACAGTAGTATTTAAATCATCACATTCTTTGGTTAGTATTTTAATTTGATCTAATAACGAGTCTTTATTTTGTTTTTTTAATTCTATCTTTAGACATGAATTCTTGAGATTTTTAATATCTTCATTTAACACTTGATTATGTATATGATTATCTTCATTAACTACAACAAGTGATGAATTTTCAACTTCAAGATTTTCAATAGAAATAATAAGTGTCGAATTCTGTAGCTCCCCCAAATTCGGGTCCCTTGAACCTCAGACCTGGTACGTTACGGTATAACATCTTCAAACATAATCTATAACTAATGCGAAAAATATAAACATAAATTGTTTATATAATTAAATTTATAACATAACCCAAGGTTTCTAACCTTAACTTAATACATACCTTCAATAACTTAAAAGGTTTACAATAAACATTTACATCAGATAACTAAATAGTTAACATGCATAACCATCTAATCTTGTCATTTGATTTTGTATCTGTCTTTCCTCGAACATTCGCCTTAAATTTGAGATTTGTTACCATGATATAGCAAGGGTGAGCAACTACTTTGCTCAGCAAGTTTAAATACAAGAAAGATATATCATGATTAAAATAAGAGTATAGCTTCTGATTTTTTCAACAATATAATAATTGTGAAAGAGCATGAATCATAATTTCAATAATTAAATGACTGAACTAATAATGTTGGGTGTCAAAAATGACCATGAACAAGTTTAATTGAACCTTAAAGCAATGTTTGTTTTCCGGGATTATAATCCATGGGATTATAATCCCAAGACTATTAATCGTAGGATTAAATAGTCCTAGTCACATGTTTGTTTTTCATGGGATAACTTAAAATAATCTCATGTTATGTTTGTTTTTTTCAGGATTAATTAAATGACTGGATAAAAAAATATCGTTTTGACTTTTTTATCCTTACCAATAATAACATATTTTAAACTATAATTTAAATTTGTTTATACATCAAAAATCGAAAATTATTATTATTATTATCAAAAATTAAAAAAAATTATTATTATTTTTACTTCTATTAAAAAAAATATGATCAATGTAAATGTACATACTAATTTAACAAAAGAAAATGTATTGCATGTAAAAAAAATAACGTGCATGTATTATTATGTATGTATGTAACGTATTGTATGCAAAAAATAAAATAAAAAATAAGGTGATGTATGTATTATTATGTATGTATGTAATGTACTGTATGCACAAAAAACAAAAAAGGTGTTGTATGTATTATTATGTATGTATGTAACGTACTGTATGCAAAAAAAAAGAAAAAAAAGGTGATGTATGTATTATTATGTATGTATGTAATGTACTGTATGCAAAAAAAAAAGTGTTGTATGTATGTATGTAACGTACTATATGAAAAAAGGTGTTGTATGTATTATTATGTATGTATGTAACGTACTGTATGAAAAAAAAGTGTTGTATGTATTATTATTATTTAATAAGTTTATTTAATTAGCACTAAAAAAATGTATTAAAAAAAGTTACGTACATACAATACGTAGTGTATGATTAATATTTTATCATGTATTACAAGTTTTATGTGATGTAAACAAAGTTAAAGGCTAATTTAGTCCACAAATTTTTAGTCCCAAATGGTAGGGATTATAATACCTAGTTAGACATGGTATTAAATAATCCCTCCTTTCAAGTCATTTTATTATCCCGATATTAATAGTCCAGAGTCTAATTTAAAAAACAAACAAGAGATTAAGGATTATTAGTCCAATCCCAAGTGTTATCCTAGTAAACAAACATGGCCTAAGGTAATGAAGGTGATCAACCTTTCATACCTGATAAACATATGCAACATCCACTAAGTGCGAATCAATAATTTAAGGAGGTGGAATAATTATAAAGAATTAAATCACTAGCATGCTTAAAACATAACAACTCAAATTTGAGTTAAGAAGAACTTGCAATAACGTAAGAAGTTTAGGGTTAGGAACTTGCTCAATATAAATTTGAGTAAGATTAGGGAACTTGCTCAATATAAACTTGAGTAAGATTAAGGAAACTTGCTCAATATAAACTTGAGTAAGATTAATGAAACTTGCATGTACCGTCGATTACTGCTACGCAATCTAACTTAATCTCTTATGAAAGACCTATCAGTTATAAAATTGATCTTTCAATTAGCATATCATATATCACCTTATAATATCACTTCTTTATAAGTAAATTATCTAACATTTAACCACATAATCAAATATTAGATAACACCTTAACACTATACGCATTCATAATTCTAAAACTAGTGCACATCGAGTCTTTAGCAGTGTTCAATATAGTATGCTGAGTGGTTTCCCACAAACAACCAACAAACTAGTTTCTGCCTCGTCTATACTGTTTTCACAATGAGTTAGATCGGTTGCTAGTTCGTATATACCTCCGCTCCCTGAAGGAATTGTTTAGCCCAACTACTATACATCAACTATTAAAGAGTACGACTGTACCACTACTTTATCATAAAACCTTATGAATTAACACTAAGCCTTTTATTTTATAAGTTCTTCTTTATAATCCATCAAGCCTGAATACCTAATCCACAAGTTGGATTATCCAAACATACCAATCCAGCAAACTAGATTCAAACTATCCTACAATCCAGCAAATTGGATTTACTAATTCAGCAAACTATATTCACCAATTCAGCAAGCCGGATTCAACAATTCAGCAAACCGAATGCCATAATCCTGCAAGCTGGATTTAAACTGTAATCCCTTTTTAACATATCGAATTTTCAATTCATCTTAAAATGCCTCAACCATAATATATCATCAACATTGAACAATTATAACCTTCAAAAATCTGCATATATCCTATATAGGATTTTTAAGCCATAAAAACATATTTTTTAAATTTTTAACATCACATAACTAATTTAATCCATTTATTCATAACTAATCCATTTTCATGAAAAATATCTAATCATCACCAAAAATATTTCTTTTCTGACATTCAACAGAATATGTCACCCTTATAAACATATATTATTTCTGGAATTTTTAAAATCCCTTTATTATACTTAAATAGTACAAAACACACAAAATATTGCTACATTTATCATAAATCGACAAATTGCCAGAAAATTCTAAATTTTCAGGGTATGACCCTGACATATATATATACCTTCAGTAAAATTTTGATAATTTTTGGAGTTAACCACATAGAGTTATTTGGGTATACTTTTGAAAGTAATCCTTTGCCATAACAGCCATAACTTTCATTTTACTAGGCCAAAAATTTTCAAATTTTTACAGGACTCAGCTAATTCCCATATTATCACTTCAAATTTCTCTATAATATTTAGAACAAAAAACGTTGACGAAACTTCCCCTAGAAGTAGATGGTCAGCGGGGTCTTTCACCTTTTTTGTTTACTACCCGAGCTGTTTTGACTAAAACAGTTACCACAGTTTGTAAACTCAATATTTTTGAGTTCTACTACTTGTGTTTAACACTTAACTTACATATCTAACATCCTTTTTTGACGGATCACAAAAAGAAGTTATAGATCTCAAGTTATAAGTTTACAAAGTAGTAAAAAGTTAGGGTTTTCTAACTTTTCAAAACATAGTTTTCATTTCTTGCTTTAGATCCAATTTTTGTTCCTCAAAAGGGTTAGATCTAAACATAAAACACTTATTATCATATAGACCTAAGGTTTTTGACCTCAAGATCATAACTTTATATCATCAAAAAAAATCGAATCAAACAAAAGGAAATACACTATATTAAGGTTAAAATTTGTTATACCTTTACTTGATTTCATTCCTTCTTCTTTCCAAGATGGCTATAGAACTTTGAAGCTTGCAAAATCTCTCCCTCTTTCTTCTCTCTCTTGGCGGTGGGCCTCTCTCTCTCTATCTCTTCTTGATACTATTTTTGCTCTCTATTTTCTCTCTCTCTCTCTTAGCTTGGAAAAAGAAAATGAACAAATGACTAGCCTTTGTTTTACAAAAGGACTAATTACTTAAAAATCTATAAATATATAAATTATATCTATATATTATATCATAAGTAAGAAGTATACTTTCTTACACGTATTGACAAGTTGGTGATGTGCCATCATTATTAAGTGTACTTCCTTTTTCTAATCCTTACAATCAAGCCTTCCAAAAATCAACACCTCACCATGTGGAATCCAATGGCCGGAAGCCCTCTTCCCTTTTTGTCCAATTTTTCCTTTTTCTTTTATTGGTTTAATGGAATAAACAAGTTGCTAAAAATATCTTCCAAGTGGGTCGCCAATTGGGCTTTGCTTTAAATCAATTTGGGCTCACTTTTAATTAATTTGGGCTACTAGTTGTCAAGATTATTTAACCCATGCTTGGTTACTAGTTCAATTAGATGTTGGGCTAATTTAATAAGTTCATACATTAATTATCCAAGTCCATGATCAATTAAATGAGTGGACTTGGTTAATTAATTAATTAGGCTAGTCCACTAGTATTTTCTTACTAATTGGACTATTAAAATTAATTATTCATATATCACATAATTCTCATTAATTAATACACATATTAATTAATGTACAAAATTTATTTACTTACTATATTCACTTTAATTGAATATTTAATTATCTTATTATCTTATCAATTGTTTGATATTAAAACTTTTAGGTTAGTCCACTAATTTAAATAACTATTAGTGAAACCTCCTTTTGCCCAATTTTTGATTTATTTTAATTGTCAAATTTGCTTAGTCAAATGACTTAAATGTCCCTCCCAAGTTGGGCTAAGTTAATAAGTTTACATATTAGTTATCCAAGTCCATAATCAATTAAATGAGTAAACTTGATTATTTAACTAATTGGACTAGTCCACTAGTATTTATTTACTACTTGGACTATTAATATAACACTTAAGTTTATTAGCTCCTCATATTTATAATATTTATAAATATGTTACATAGCTTTCCTTTTTAATGCTCATTATAAATAAATATATACATACGTATAATGTATATATTCGTTAAATCACATACTATTCATATTCATTTACTTACATATTCATACAAAATAATTTAATACGCTGAGATAATAAAATAAATCTCTTAGATTAGGTCACTAGTTGATAGGCTCCACGGCACGTTTGCGTGAGGTGGTCGTCGCCCGGATCGTTTCCAGCAAGTATGAAGGTGGAACGCTCACAACACCTCAACTCTTCGCCTATATTGAGACGAGAACCTTGGTACAATTGCTCTACGGTGAGATGTACACATCGGAGGGCTCCAAGTAGGGTAGAGAGAGAAGCTCCTCCTTCTCTCTAGGAAACCCCCCCTCTCTCCCCCACCTCATCTGCCATTTTTGTCCCTTCTCTTTCCTGCACTCAGACTTACCCCTCCATCCTACGGCCCACCCGTTCTCACGGATCTAATCTGGATGGTTTTTGGGTTGACTTGTGTCTGGTTAGAGATGGCAGCTGATTGTTGGCTGGTTAGTGGTGGTTCCTTTCCATCCTCCTTCACCGTTTCCCTGGCCACTTCCATTCCTCCTCCTTCCTTCTTTTCGACCCACCATCTTTGCCCCTCCCTTCTCTCTCCACTTTGGTTTGCCTGGTTTTGTTGAGTATTACCGGCAGCTGCAATATGGGCCTTTGAAAGTCTCTTTTCTGATCTATGATAAGCCGAGTCCGAGGGGCTTATAGATTGTGTGGTTTATTGCGAGACTACTAGGGGTGACCCTTGTGTGTGCTGGGTTCGGGCGTCATGATCTGATTAGGAGGGTTCTGGGTTTTGGTCTGGGGTTTGGTTCGGCTCTGGTGATGCTTTGGTTGGTGGATTGCTTTTTCTGATCGGATTAATGGTTATTTTGTATTATTGATTTCTTATCGCTTTAATCTGATTTGTGTTATCTGTGTGTTTCCGATCTGGGTGTTCAAACTTTTATTGCCTATCTATTAATGTTAAGAGTTGGATGTATTTCTTTGCGGTCCAGATGTTATCCGTCTTGTTCCCTGCTCACCCTTTTGGTTTCTTCACCACCATCTCCGGCCCACCAATACCCACAGTTTAGGAGGGGCTATGATGGTTTTGATCTGGATTGGTTGTGTCGAAGCTGTGTGGGGGTTTGTCTAGGGATGGTTTTGTGATTAATGGTTCTGGGTTTCTGTCAGTGATGTCTAGCGGCTGGTTTGTTGGGTGTCTTGGATTTTCCGGCTTATATACTGCCGTCTGTGTGGCCAACTTGGTCCGGTCATGGACTTTTTGGTCATTCGATTCTGGTGATTTGTTTTCCGCTCGGTTGGGTTCATGTTTTCTGATTTGGATCCTTGTTTAGTCATTGAATTTGTTTTCTCACCTCTGTTATCTAGTTTTGCTGGTTTCCTTGGCGATTGCTGGATTTGGGGTTTGAGGTTTTCAGATTGCAATACTGTGTTTCCGGTCCATATTAGTTTGTTTTGGGGTTTACTGTTTGATTTTTTGTTTTCGACTAATATGTTGGTGTTTTCCATCGGGAATCATGTTTGCTCTGATCCCCGTTTGCTCTGTTTGTTTGGCCGATTCATGTCGTTGGTTACGTTGGATTGGCCGTGATTTGCTGGTTTGGGCTCCCCTGTGATGTTTGGTTTTCCGGTGTAATCATCGCCATTTTTTTGGGGGCCTATGCCGGAGCTTGGCCGGAGGGTGCCACCTTTCTGGTGGGTTCGCCGGCGGTTATTACCCGATGGCTGGTTCTGCTATAGCTGATGGGTATGTTTGGTTGTTGTGCCCCACGTGGGCTTGTCTCCTCGTGAGCTGGTCACTTTGATTTTGCTAGCTGATCTCATTGGTCCCCACGTTGATGGGCTGGTTTCATGTGCTTGCAGCTGGTCAACTCGTGTGCAGTCCATGTTGCTACACTTTTCCTTTCAATCGGGTCCCACATGCGTTCATGGTTTGCACCTTGTTGATATAACGGGGATGCAAAAATTGTAGAATTGTGATCCTTTTGTTGTTGCTTAATATTGCATTTTCTATTTTAGTCAGTGTATTATTTTGTTGTTTTTCTTTGCCTAACCTCGGGATGTGAGGAATATTAAAATTAGGTTAGGTGATTGGTTTCCTAGTTTATCTAGGTGTTTTAGCCCTCTCGGGAGAAGAGGTCTATGATTTGATCTTCATTGTAATATCCTTATTTTTTGCCTTTTAATATACAAACAATTTAGCAAAAAAAAAATTGCTCTACGCTAGGAAGCTTGCGTTGAATAGACACCAACGACACCTAAACCCCGTGCTTATAAGAAGCAGGAACCTCGGTACAATCAACGATTGATGGTTCGGTAGAATGACACCACAAACAACTATGATCTGTTGAATGATAAGTCGATAATTGAATATCAAGAAAACTAAGAAATTAATCTAGGAATTCTTGAAGAACCAAAATATGAGAAACCTCACAAGTAGTTGTATTGAATAAATCTCTGATTGAATTACATAACCCATGTATTCTATTTATACTAATAGAATAAAATCTTAAGAAACCCTAAATCCTAAAAGGAATAGAAATCCAATTGAAAATCAAATTCTACCTAACTAATTAATATGGAAATCAAATCATATCTAATGAATATCCTAATTACATTAGAAATCTAAAAGATATGAAAAATCTCTATAATCATGGAATTAAATCTTGGAAAATCTGAAAAAACGCATTGCCTCGAAAAATGCGCTGAACTTGCTGACACCCTAGCGCGGGGCGCGCTGGAATTAGCCTTGCTGCGGCGCGGGGCGTGTGACACCCCCAAATTCGGGTCTCCAAATACCCGGATCCGGTCATCACGATCCAATATAAACATCCACCTATAACAACATATGGTATCTAAAATGCGGAATAAAATAAACATACGTTGTTCATTACAAGGTGTTACTAGTCCCAGATTACGATTAACCTTAAACATTTACACAATCCATACCCTAAATAGCTATCAGGGTTTAAATTACATTAACAGTAATTAACTAACACATGAATCTAAAGTCTGCTACGAGAAGTCTATCATTTCATCTTTTCTTTCCCTTTGTTCTTCCCTGACGTCTCGGGTTTAGCTGCAATGAAGTCATGATATAGCAAGAATGAGAAACGAGTTTGCCCAGCAAGTTTAAAGTGCAACAATAAAGATATATCATGATGAAGGGATATTAAAGGGATTTCAACAATAGAATAATCAGAAGCAAGAACATTAAATGCTTTTAGAACAATTGATAGTCAAATAGACTTTGAATGATAACTTCCAGAGGAGTCAATAGCTGGTTGACCCTCTGGTTACTGGCTACAGAATAACGTACTTGAGGGGATCAGCCTCGCGTACCCTATGTATATGCATAACATTTAATTCTGCTGTTTGTACCTTATATACGGTACGTGGGGTACTCCCCTATAAATAAAGGGGTGTTCATACAGTCTAAGAATCCTCACCATTGATTGGTTCAGATAGCTTTTATAAATTCTCACATATTTGTCTGACCGAACAAGGGTTCAGACTTAACCATGAATGGTTTATAAATTCTTGAACTTAAATATACGAATTTCGAATGCGCGAGTGCGAATGTCAATAAATATACAGATGTGGAATAATTTAGAAAGAAATTAGACCACTTAAGGCATGCTTGGAGATAAAAACTCAAGCTTAAAGAATAACTTGCAACAATGTAAGAAGTTTAGGGTTAGGAACTTGCCTGTCCGCTCAGCTACAATTTAAATCTTAGCTTTAATTATTTGACCTTGGATAACCTATCAGCTGGTAGAGTTGGTTTATCCATTAGCATTGCGTAATTATACCCACTTATGCTATTTATTTAACAGATAAACAATTCACCGAATACATTTAATTACTACCTAGCCATCAGTTAAACAGAATTTAATTTTAATGGCCTCTAGCTATTATTTAAAATAAACAATAGTAAATCAGGGTTGCCTATCGTTTGAGTACCCTTCTAACTGTGGGTTAAAATTTCTTATTTATTAGTTACAAAATAATTAATAAATTTAACATGATTTGATAACAACAAAATAGTAGTTGATCTCTTACTTAATCTTTTATTTACCTAATTACTATTTACCTTAAGGGTAATTGAGTAATTATTACACTAGTTCCTTATTCAACCTTAGTTAGATACTCAGTGTACAAATTCTACACACACTTAATTATTAAACATTTATTGAGTAATTCTTGAGTGCTTGTTATCTTTGTTTATTAAGGGCCACAGATAATTAACTTATTAATTTCACTCATACTTAATCATTATTTCATTAATGATTAAGTAATTATTATCCTTATTAGCTTTATTCATACCTAATTATCAAATAATAATTAGATATTCATTATCTTTATTTATTAAGTAATGTTTAAACAATAAATAATTATTAAATACCTATTATCTTCATTTATTATTAGTAAATAATAACAAATGATTATTTCATTACCTTTATTCATTATTTATTGCTAAATAATAAATAATTATTTTGTTAACTTATTCATACATAATTATTATCCAATATTAATTGAATAACAATTAAATATTTAGTATCTTTATTTATTATTATTTTTTTTTGATAAATAATAAATAATTTATTTCATTGAATTTTACTTATACTTAAATATTATTTAAGATTAAATAAATTTTTTATTACCTTTATTTATTATTTATTGATAAATAATAAATAATTATTTGTTAACCTTGTTCATACTTAATTATCATTTAATATTAATTAAATAATAATTAAATATTTATTATCTTTATTTATTAATTTTATTTATACTTAATTATTATTTAAAATAATAATTAAATATTTATTATCCTTATTTATTATTTATTAATAAATAATAAATAATTATTTCTTTAATCTTACTCATATTATTATAAATAATAATTAAATATTTATTATCCTTATTTATTATTATCCAGAACAGTTCAATACAACCCAACAAAGAGCAATATACATTATCCAAAAACCAGATTCTAAATCAGAATAACCCAACACAGATTCAACGTAATACAAATCCAAAACAATTGTATTGCATAAGTTTAATACCTGCAACTGCTAGAACTTTTCTAGGTTCGATAGTTCCCAATCAAAGAGTTAACACAGTACCATTATCCCAATACAGAATAACCATACTCGAATTACAGTATTATAACCCAGCACAATTGGCAACTACACAGAACACAATAGCGACAAAATTCGGCTGATAGAATGAAGGAAATTTACACAGCAACACAAACCATATCCCAATCTAAAGTTTTCCAAAAATACAACCCAATACAGAGAGTAATTTTGCTAATACAGAGGACAACCATTTCCAGTTTAAAGGAAAATTAAACCCAGTATATAGGACCAATTATACCTTCGTATTTGGTCGGCACTGTGATGACTCCTAGCTGCTGCTCTCCTCCTTCTCCCACAGTACATAACCTAACCGCTCATTCACAATAGCCTCCCCCTGTTCCCCTCTTCTCTCTGTATCTTCTCACAAGTTGAAACCCTAGTTTCTAATTTGGGAATTCTCTCAATCAAAGGAAATCGGCAGCTAGGGTATGGGGGTGGGGATTCAATTTATAGAAAGAAAATTACCCAAACCATTTGGGTAATACCCCAAACGACTGGTTATTGACCTTTGGTAAGGAGAGAGGGAGGAGCTGTGACTGACTCCCATCAGCCGACTGGACTCGCCGGCAATTCTCGAGCCGCGTGCCTCACTCCGTCAGTCGCCGGTCGTGTCGCTGAAATTCCGGGACCTCCGGTCCTTGCCGCTTGTGGCTCGGTCGCTCGTGACTACCCTGCTCCGTCCGCCGGTCTTCTTCACGTCGTCAGTCGACTTAAGCCGTCGCCGACGCCTTTTTCCCCGTCACTTATCGTTTGATGGATTGATTGAAGGTTTGGCTTGATTTTTATTTGAGATATCTAGGGCTTGGGGTCTCTCGGTCACCACTGATACAAGGGTTGGCTCAACTTTGGTTTTTCCCCCATTTGATATACCGGTTATCATCACACCCAAACCCCATGGGTCAACCCGACTGAAAATGGATCGGCCCTCTTGCTAAGGTTATGACCCGGCTGGTGAAAAATGAAATGGGCTCGACCAATGGAGTTGGGCCAGCTGAAAGGAAATAAAAAAAAATGGCCCAGTTGGTTTTAGCTTAACCCAGTTTACTTGGTTGGTCCAATAGGAGAATAAAAAGGAAATTGGGCTTTGCCCAAATAAAAATTTGGGTCAATTGAAATAAAGAAAATATCCCAACTTATTTATTAAAATTCATTAACATTATTCCCCTAATATTTAAATTGAATTAGATAGTTAAATTAATTATTTATTTATTTATTACAACCATAATTCTTTATGCGAATTATTTAAATCCCCTAAAAATAACTGAAATTATTCATTAATCCCTTCACATTTTTCTTGCCAATAAATTCGTAGGGTTAACTCACTAATTTACTTAAACTATCAGTGAGTCCCTTTAATGCAAGAACGTTATTGGACCATATATTTATAATTAAATAAACATTCTTACATGGGTCCCATTAAGTTTATAAAATTATATTGAAAATGAACTTTATTTATTAAAATAAATCAATACAGTGTTTAAAAATCCCAAAAATTCTTGGACATTACAAGGCGCGCTACACTTTCAGAAACCCTCAAACCTCCTTGGCGCGGGGCGCGCTGCCTCTAGTACAAAATTGGCGCGGGGCGCGCTGCTCTGGCAGGTTTGACCATTTTGCCCTCTTACGTCCCAAGCATGATTCTTTGCTCCTCTTTCGTTCCCTTCATTGAACTTGAATCTTTGGAAGAACATAATAAATGAACCTAGAATCATATCTAATGATGAATGCTTTGCCACAAAGCTTGAATCTCTTTCTTTCATTCCGCGTAATGCATGATGAATCGGCTTTCGTTGATTTGGTCTCACGAAATATATTGTGTCTAGTAATCCCAAATCATAGAATTTATCCTCTACTCGCGATTCACTTGAATTTAGCCTCAAATTAAGTATTCTGGAGTAGTTTTCAGCCCAATCACTCACGATCATTTGTTCTACACCCGGAACATGAGTTGACTCTTGATTGCTTGATGCTAGCCTGGTCAGGATCTCATCATTCCCCTCCTCTTGAAAAGGATTTGTCCTCAAATCTGACATCTCCTCCTTTTGAAAAGGATTTACCCATAAATCTGATCCTACATGAAAACAGATTAAGTTAGTAGCATCAAACAATTCATAAGCACAAGCCTTACCTAGCATATGAAATATATAAACAATATCAACAATGCAAGTAAGAATATGAAGATAATCATCAAAAACTCCAACTCCTGCAAAGAACACAACAACATCTGGTAACTCCCTCGAAATGACATGAACATCTTGTAAACATCTCTTTCTAAGCAGTGATTGAATCGGCATAACACCCTGCAAGCTCCTCGTTACACAACTTGGAAACTTAATCTTTCGATCTCTTTTACTCAAGGACTTGTCCACATCAACACAATGCTTTTCCACACGTAACCCAAATACTTCCAAAGTATTAACTACACCAAAACAAACTAAATAAGCAACTAAAACTAACACGCAATCAAAATTTCTACCCAAGAAATCAAATGCATATATAGTAAAATAAAAGCAAATAAAATTATGAAAAGTCCTATATCCTCCTGGGTCAAATATCAGCATGTAGAACTCTTCATGTAGCATAATCTCCCATCCACGAATTCCCAGATCAAAAACCAGTCTGATGATCTTGACCATTCGTAGATAAATCCATTGACAAATTCCCGGATCAAAAGTGAACCTTATGATCTCGATCATTTGTACTAACTTCCATTCCAATGCACCCAGGTCAAATACCAAAATTTGAAATTCAACTCGTTGCATTCGCAAGTGCTCTTGAGTTCCTGGATTAAACACAAAATCAAACAAATCAATAAGTACCTTTTGTTTAATCACAAAGAAATCAAATAACTCAAAATCACATGCAAAGTCTACTAGAATAAAATCCAAATAACTTCCCTTTAGACTTTCCATGCATTGCTCGAACTGATTTGCAAATCGAATTAAACCTTTCTCCTCAATTAGTATGAACCCATCACAAATCTGCAAAACAAATTCAACATTTCCCTTCCCATTGACATTAACCAATGCCAAATCAAATAACGACATCAATGAAATTGAAAGATCAAAACCAACACCACAAGATAAAAACTCACTAGCATACTTATGATACTCACAATCAAACTCAACATATGCCAAAGAATTTTTCCAAGTGTCAACAAAACTAGGAATATCATTAAAAAAAATATTATCAATTTTTTCCATGTATGAATGCAAAACATGGTTCAATATGAAAACATTTAACGCAGTAGCTAATCCAAAAGACTTAACTAAACATGCATATAAACCATATCTCACTTCAATTTGATGATAAACGCTTTTCAATTCAATACCCAATGATAGTAATTCTTTCCCATTCAAGATAACATTCTCAAAATCATGCAATGATAACAACTCTAATGGAAAGATATTACCAAATAATAGTAAATCATGCAATGAAGATTTCTCTATTGAAAATTCATGACCACTACCATTATCAATTAACGACATGCCATGTAAAGATTGATTAACATCAAAACCTAACTCAACATGTGAATGAAAAATCCTAGAATGAGTTTCATGCAAGTACAAATGTTGAAAACGAGAATACCCACAATATTCACTAGAATAAATTCTACGAAGATATACACTTTGACAATGAGAATTTATCAAATGATAGTAAAAATATTGACAACGAGAATATAACGCATGCTCATAAACTAACTCGACAAATATCAAATACCCTCCATAGTTTATGATAAAGACGATTTTACCCTTAAAATAGCCAAACACAAATTTATCCATGGACGCATGCAAAACATGTTTTAAAGAACTCATTAAAATACTAGATGTATTAGTTAATCTAACAGAAATAACTATCCATCTATATAAATCACATGTTAACACAATTTTCCATTTATCACACTCTCTCATGCTAAATTGACTAGGCAATATCATCGTATGGTCATCATCACATGTAGATAAAGCATAAATACTATGCGATTTATCAAGCATATTATCTAAGTAAAGAAAATAATATTGAAACTTGTTTACCAACCGAAAATCGACAAACATGCTCGACGTCTTATCCGCCTTAGGTACTATGATCTCACGAATAGCACACGAACTCGTGTCTCCATCTACTACACCCAACTCCTTCAACTCCCCAACCTGCTATGGTAACTCCGTCGTCTCCTCGGGAATACTACAAGCTCGCTGATATGGAATGATAGCTCGGGGTATATCCTCAATCACCTGTATAAGAAAAACAACAGAACTAGAAAAAGAAGAGTTAATCTTGTTAGTATTCAAAAGTGCCGTCTTGTACGAATGTACAATCATTGGCTTTTCAAAATACAACTCACTTTCCAACTCACTCTCCTCTCTTTTTTCACTCTTACTCTCCACTGTTTCTTTCTCTCGTTTGTTTTCACTCTCATTCTTTTTATTCTCTCGTTTCTTTTCATTTTTTTTTCCGAACGTTTCTTTTTCACACTCAATCTTTTTTTCAATTTCTTTTTCACTTTTTTTTTGTCGTTCAATTTCTTGCTCTTGGTTATGGACTTCATTTAGCACACTAGAAGCCAACAATTCTCCTTGGACTGTATGTTCTCTCACATCTTCTTCCTCGTGCAGCTGATCTTGCTCTTTTTGTGCCTTAAGAGTGACTCGTTGTGGTTTCAATTGCTCATCCTTTAACTCATTAAACGTTCTTATGATGTTCTCAAATGATGCCGGTTCAATATACACCCTAGGAGTTTCTCTTCGCTGTCTCCACTGCAAATCTTCATGTCTACGAACCTTCTTTTCATTATCACAAGTTGAACGCCTTGAAGGTTGCTCTACATGTTTCGAAGATGCATGTTCATTCCTCCTACTAGGTTGTATTAGAGCATACCGCTTTCTCATCACGGTTTTCAACTCATCCCACGTCTCGATCGGACGCTCTCCATACCTTTTTCTGCTACGCACAAATTCAGCCCACCATGTAGCTGCATAATCAGAAAAATCTTAAACTGCAAGTTTGAACTTCTTGTACTCGAAATAATTATGATAGCCAAACTCTCGTTCCTTCCTTTCCTCCCAACTCAAATAAGCTTCAGGATCGCGCCTTCCTTGAAAAGATCTCTTTTACCACTCATAATTATTTTCATAACCATAATTATACATGTTCGCTGCAAAACAAAGGTTAGTAGATAACGAAAATTTTTCCCCACACACTCCCATGCATGTTTCGCTCAAACAATATATCCCACAATTATGAAACGCTCGTGTATCACACAATTTAGGCTTTTACCCTCAATTGATCTCACACTCTTGCCTTTTACCGCTCTAATTCCCTCTTATAGGTTCCTTTTGAATTCACCAAATAAATATCTCAGCTTTTCTATCAATCCAACAAGAACTTATCACAAAACAAAATATAGCAAGTGTGACGTACGATAACCACCAAATTTTCACGATCACCGATTAAAATCCTCTTGAGTGAAATCTCAATATCCTCAAAAGTCACAAATTCCAACAATAGAATCAAATAATAACTTCTTCAATACGATCCCAATAATCACGAACTTATGAAACCCAAGCAACTGCAACAATAATAATTTTCCCTCTTTTTTTTTTGTACTCACGAAATTTTTTTTTTGACTCAAAAATTCAAAGAAACAATAAAGATAGATACTTAGCTAGAAGACGCAACTCTGATACCAAATGATAGACTCCACGGCACGCTTGCGTGAGGTGGTCGTCGCCCGGATCGTTTCCAGCAAGTATGAAGGTGGAACGCTCACAACACCTAACCCTTCGCCTATATTGAGACGAGAACCTTGGTACAATTGCTCTGCGCTAGGAAGCTTGCATTGAATGGACACCAACGACACCTAAACCCCGTGCTTATAAGAAGCACGAACCTCGGTACAATCGACGATTGATGGTTCGGTAGAATGACACCACAAACAACTATGATCTGTTGAATGATAAGTCGATAATTGAATCTCAAGAAAACTAAGAAATTAATCTAGGAATTCTTAAAGAACCAAAAGATGAGAAACCTCACAAGTAGTTGTATTGAATAAATCTCTGATTGAATTACATAACCCATGTATTCTATTTATACTAATAGAATAAAACCTTAAGAAACCCTAAATCCTAAAAGGAATAGAAATCCAATTAAAAATTAAATTCTACCTAACTAATTAATATGGAAATCAAATCATATCTAATGAATATCCTAATTACATTAAAAATCTAAAAGATATGAAAAATCTCTATAATCATGGAATTAAATCTTGGAAAATCTGGAAAAACGCGTTGCCTCGAAAAACGCGTTGAACTTGCTGACGCCCTAGCGCAGGGCGCGCTGGAATTGGCCTTGCTGCGGCGCGGTGCGCGCTACACTTGTAGAAACCCTCAAACCTCCTTGGCGCGGGGCGCGCTGCCTCTAGTACAAAATTGGTGTGGGGCGCGCTGCTCTGGCAGGTTTGACCATTTTGCCCTCTTACGTCCCAAACGTGATTCTTTGCTCCTCTTTCGTTCCCTTCATTGAACTTGAATCTTTGGAAAAACATAATGAATGAACTTAGAATCATATCCAATGATGAATGCTTTGCCACAAAGCTTGAATCTCTTTCTTTCATTCCGCGCAATGCATGATGAATCGGCTTGCGTTGATTTGGTCTCACGAAATATATTGTGTCTAGTAATCCCAAATCATAGAATTTATCATCTACTCGCGATTCACTTGAATTTAGCCTCAAATTAAGTATTCTAGAGTAGTTTTCAGCCCAATCACTCACGATCATTTATTCTACACCCGGAACATGAGTTAACTCTTGATTGCTTTATGCGAGCCTGGTTAGGATCTCATCACTAGTATATAATTAAAATACTAAGACCACTAAATAACAATAACCCTTTAGGTTATTTAATTCCAATACCTAATTTATAACATTAGGCTACCAAACTTTCTTTAATTCTCTTTATATGCTAAATAAATAAATACACATTCAAATAATATATATTTATTTAATCATTGACGTAATTCACCAAAGTCAATAACTTTTTTATCATCATCATTTCTCTTGCCACAATATATATAGCACATCACTAAGTATATATGTACCAATACACATTTTCTTTAACCTTATAACATCCATTCATTTGAAAATTTATTTTCTTAATAAATTTTCCACTTGTATCATTATAAAATTTCTTACACCATTTAGTTTATATCAAATTTATAGGTATTGTAATACCTTATCCATAATATTGCTTCAAGTACATATAAATTCATTTCTAGGGTTTTGAAATTTTATAACCCATATTTTCTCTATTCTCTTTCAAAGAGTAAACCATATAGGTTTTTCCTAAACATTTTAAATAAATCCTCAAATTGCCATCTAGGTTTTATTCTTTAACCTTTAATTAATTATTTAAGATTTTATCAATAAATCTTATGAATTTTCGGGTTGTCACAAATTCTCTATCTGAAGATCTTTGTTTAGCTTTCTTAGTTTCTCTAATTCTTCTTTTAGAAATAGATTTTCTGAAGAGTTATT